>CM039665.1:21177233-21392233 GCA_022405105.1 Aristolochia contorta
CAATACAAGATCCCAGAATAATCTTGCCTTTGTTTGTGAGGACTACATTCTTCCAGTGGTCAATGAAATCAGGAAGGGACCAGCTTGTAGGGTGTTAAATTTGAATAAAGACCAGAAGAAGGTCCATATCCTCTGTATGAGGACATGGTCCACTGATTCCAATGCTATGTCACAAAAACAACACAGGACCGAAGGGAGGGTCATGCCCCTTCTAACAAGGTTCTCTTTGGTCAGCAACTTCTGGTGCAAGGTCGTCCATAGAAAGAACTTGGCCTTAGGAGGGGCTGAGAGTTTCCAGGCCCAACTTGCTAGGTGATCCTGAGTTTGGGCAGAGCGACTTATGGATAGGTGTGCAGATTTTACAGAGAAAACTCCGCTGGAACTGGGTCTCCACACCAGCTTATCCTCTTGCCGGGCATCAAAGAAATAACTGGACAGGAGGAGGTCGAGCTGACTGAGCTCACTTGCCTCATCATCACATAATTCCCTCCTAAAGTGATTTGTCATGTGAAAGTTCCTACCGCCTAGACTGGAGCAGGTTTTCACTCTTGGCATCAGGTAAGCAGGCTACCCTACACAATCTTGGGAAAATGCTTTTCAGGGGTCTCTCTGCTATCCAATTGTCTGACCATAGATCAATTTTGTTTCCTGTCCCGGGGAGAAACAGATGGAGGATCAGAATGATTCCATTGCTTATGAAGCTGCCTGGGTGAGAGGGAGTGGCTCGGGTGCCTGATTAAAGTGCTTAATGTTTCTCAGTCCAAGGCCTTTGGGCTGGCATACTTCCAATCGTCTTGGGGTATAGCTTGACTCGAAGGAGATAGGACCATGCAGGGGGGTTGATTTGATTTACCCTCCAACACCATTTGAGCATGTGTGCCTGATTAAAGTGCTTAATCCTTCTCTGTCCACGGCCTCCAAGGCCTTTGGGCTGGCATACTTCCTCCCATTTTACCAGGTGGTGTTTAAATTTGCTTTCAGAACCCCTCCATAGAAACTGATGCATGAGCATTTCAATTTCATTACCAACCCCTGCAGGGCAAAGTATAAAAGACAACATATAGGTCGGGATTCCATAAAGGCATGATTGGAGAAGGGTGAGACGGCCAGCCTTAGAGAGAGGTGTTTCCTTTCCACATAGCTAGTTTATTCCTCATATTCTCAATGACTGGGTCCCACAGCTGTTTATGTTGCCTTCCCTGAAAGACCGGTAGGCCGAGATGCACCATAGGAAGTGAGCGTATTACACAACCTAGCTCTCTTGAAGATTCCTCTAATAAAATTTGGGGCCGTAAAAGCCAACCAAGGAAGATTTCCCCCAATTCACCTTTTGCCTAGTGGTGATCTCAAGGAGGGCCAAAGCAGCCTTCAACCTCTTTATCTTTTTTTTTTTAGAATAGTGAGTCTTTGCTCTTTTTATTGCATATCAAAACATTCAATTGTAGAAATACAATGGTACAGCCTGATAATACAACTTTTGCTTATAAAACTACTAAAAATTTGGCCTTTGTTACATAGCTATATTGGAAAGTTTGTGCCTACTAAGTGTTGGTCTGTTTGCGCCTTCTTTTGCCGGTTGGTCTGCTAGTGGATTGGCTGATTGACTGTTAAGGTGGAGTCTCCTTCAATTATAATGGGATTGCTTGTTGAGGATGAAATCAATCTGAGCCCTTCTAGCAGTCCTGTAGCTTCAGCTTCATTTGAAATTGCAATGCCAAGAGTCCCCTAGTAAACACGTAAGATCCAACCATCAGATTGCCTCACTAAACCTCCATATCCAGCTGGTCCAGGATTACCTCTAGATGAACCATCAAAATTTAATTTGAGCCATCCATGGGGAGGGGGTGATCATTCAACCATAATCTGAGGCTTGTGCTGTTTGAAGTATATGATTTTGAACCAAAATTTCCCTAGAATAACACTAGGGAAAGGTGGCATTGCTCTAGTAGTACCAGCCCATTCGAATATGCTTTGTATAGCTTTAACAATTACACCTCCAGTGGAACACGATTTGTTGTTGAAGGTCCTCACATTTTTCTCTAGCCAAATCGTCCATGGAATGGCAGCGAAGGATGACATCCATAAAACTTTCCCCACTTTTGGGAAAGGGCAGGCCAGTATTCAGTGAAGCAATTTTGCATAGGTATTGGGCATGCTAAATGAGACTCCAAATTTTTGCATTATAGCATCCCAAATTCTTTTACTTCACAATGCAGCAGCAAATGATTACTAGATTCTTCTGCCTGGCCACAAAGCTTGCATAACGAATTGACGATCGTTTGACCTCTTTTTGTTAATTTGTCGCATGTGAGCAATCTACCATGTGCTGCTATCCATAAGAATTGCTGAACTCGTCTAGCGGTTGGCAATTTCTAGACTGGATGTGCAGGGTGAATAGGCGTTGATAATGAAGTTTTAAGTTTGCAATATGAAGCCATTGTGAATGATCCTGAGGTGCATGGGCTCCATATGACTTCATCTTCCCCTATTCCTCTTGTAAAATGTTTTTCCAGCAAGCCATTTAAAGCAGACGCTTCCAAAGATTGAGCATTTGGCATTCTTCTTCTCAGATTCAACTTCCAAGTGTTGGAAACAGAGTCTTTCATCTGAAAGATGGTAGCTTGCTTATTTCTTGTTATGGAGTAAACTTCTGGGTATGCATTTTTTAAGTGGTTGAGATCCTAACCAGCAATCTTCCCAAAATAACACGTTGGTGCCACTCCTGATATGATATTTTAATTGTTGTTCAAAAATATTTTTCTCTTTTCAGATAGCTTTCCACCATGGTGAGATATTTGAAGAAGGCCCCTTTAGGCATCCATCCCAAAGAGTAGGTACCATATTTACAATCTATGAGGTTTCTCCATAAGGTATCTCTTTCAATAGCATACTTTCATAACCATTTAACTAGCAGGGCTAGATTCATCTCATGAATTGTCCTTATGCCTAAACCTCCGAATTCTTTCGGTTTGCATACCTTTTCCCATTTGATCAGTGGGAACTTGAACTTTTCTTGTGTGCCACCCCATAGGAACTTTCTTTGTAGAGCTTCCAATCTATTTGATATACTTTTTAGACAGGAGAGTAGCGACAAGAAATAGTTCGGAATTCCAGCCAATGTTGACTTAATCAATGTTACTCTTCTAGCTTGTGATAGCAATTGACCTTTCCATGAGTCTAATCTACTCTGCCATTTTTCAATGATAGGATGCCACTGGAGTTTAGATGTTCTACCAAAGTGTAATGGGAGTCCAAGGTAAAGGAAAGGGAATTTGAGAGATGTACTGCCGAGAATAGTCATCATCACCTTTTGATCGATTTCCTCAATATTGATGGTAGACATCCCTCATTTGGACCAATTTATATTTTGACCAGAGTTTAGTTCGAATAACCTCAACAATGCTTTGACCTGGAATATCTGGTCTTGTGTTCCTTCACCAAATATGATTGTGTCATCTGCAAATTGTAGTATAGGAATTTGGATTTGATCTTTAATTTTAAATCCCGAAATCCATTGTTTCTCTTGGCTTTTGTACATTAGAGCACATAATGCTTCTCCAACCATGAGGAAAAGCATGGGAGAGAGAGGATCTCCTTGCTTTAAACCTCTTTGTCCTGAAAAATATCCTTTTGCCAATGAAATGCAACTGTGAATCCATTTTCTCCATTTTTCTGTGAATTTCATTTTCATCATTAGCTGAAAGTGCCAATTGACTTTGTCAAAAGCTTTTTCAAAATTTAATATCAGAACAAATCCACTCAGTCCTTTCGGTTTGTAGTAATGGATAAGTTCATGTGCCATTAATGCTGAGTCTAAAATTTGTCTGCCCTTGATAAAAGCTGATTGATTGCCACTAATAACCTCTGGCAAAGCTTTTCGAAGCCAGTTTGATAGGACCTTTGTGATTAATGGCTTGATATGAGACTTATGGGGCTGAAATGGAATGGTTCATTTGCTCCTTTCTTCGGTATTACAGCTATGAAGGTAGAGCCCACGTTATGTGCGGTTATCCCATGATCATAGAATTCTGAAAACATATCCAGAATGTCGTCCTTCATGTAATCCCAACCTTCCTTATATAAGGCTGTTGTAAAACCATCAGGTCCTGGTGCCTTGTCTGAGGCTAGAGAATTTATCACCATTTCAATTTCCTCTAGTGAGAAAGGTTCGTCCAGTTTTCTTGCTCTATCCGAAGATAGAGTTTTTAAAGGTAAGTCATCTGGGCATAGTCGGTTGGTGATTTCTTCCTTGAAAAGGTGGGAATAGAAATCATTAATTCTTTGGTGATTTTTTCTTTGTTTTCATTTGTTTCACTTGCAATTTTTAAGGCTGAGATTCTGTTTATGCGTTTGTGTGATGCAGCCATTGCACGAAAAATTTCGTATTTCCATCTCCTTCTTTCAAACACCTGTATCTTGCACGTTGCTTCCAGAAGATCCTCTCCTAGGTGACCTTCTTTTCATACTCTTCTTTTAAGGCATCTCTTGTCATGTATTCAATTGTGGAAAGATTACTGTGCTGCTCCTCAATATCATCATAATTTTGTATTTTGTTCAGCAACTGATTTTTCTCTTTCTCATAGTTGAATTTTCTGAGGTGTACCCATTCTATGATTTTTGCTCTCAAAGACTTCAGTTTCTTACTGAATCTGATACATGCTGGTGCTATATATGCGATTTCCGTCCACCAATATTTTAGTTGGTCTTTAAAACCAGCTTCAAGGAGCCAACTATCCTCAAACCTGAAAGGAGGTGGTCCCCAAGAGTTAGGCGCTATATCCAGAAGAATTGGTACATGATCCGACGTTGGTCTGGGGAGGATACGCCCGACAGTATCACCATAGATGTCAAACCAATCCTGATTTGTCAGGAAACGGTCTAGTTTAGCCAAAATGGGTTGTGTTCTGCCATTTGTCCAAGTAAATTCTGCTCCTGGCAATGGTGGTTCAATTAGTGAATTATCAGATATAAAGTTTTCAAAATTCCTCATTGCAGGGATAATTCTGTTGCAGCACTTGTTCTTTTCAGTGCATCTCCTTAACACATTAAAATCACCACCTATCACCCAGGGTACTGTCCATCCACCGAGAGTATAGTCGAAATTCAAGCCTGTCTTCCTCCAAGCCATTTTCCACCGTTTCTGTCACACTTTTGAGGGAAAGTTTCAATTTTCTTCAGAGTTACCTTTTTGTTCTTCCTTCTTCTTTCTTCCTTGATCGTAGCCAGATACGAAAGATTCCCCACCACGATTGGGGTTTTGAGCTCTCCTGGCAAGGTCTTGAAGGTCCGAACTTTCACGCGAAGAATGTCCATTCGATTTTCGGCATGTGCTTCATCAAAGCTTGTGACTACACCAGCTAGTCCCGCAATAGCTCTAAAAACTGTTCCGGACCATAGATGAGCAGGGATTCCCTTAATCAATAACCATTTTTCTTGTTCCGAAGAACCTAGAGATGGACTCCAGTCAAAGAGATCTGTAAAAGTCTCTCCTAGCAATTTTTCCCTTAGCGCGAGAATTCTTTTAATTTCATCTGTAGATTCAAGATGGATGAGCCATTGGTTCTTTACCATTTTGTGCAGATTCGGAGGGGGAGGGGGGGTTGCTAGCATCCAAGAGGAACGAATTGCCTCTTGAAAGTCCTTCATCTTCCAAAATTTCTTTGTGCAGCCAACCAAAGATTTTTCCAGGACTTTTTGTTGCGGAAGAGTGAAGTCAGGCTCGATTTTTAAAGTTCTACCGATTTGGGGATGGTGTCTGAGGATTCGGGGCTGTGACCACAGCCTCAATAACCTGTGCCGGAAGAAAAGGGGGCATGGAGGGTCGAAGATTCTTTTCGAAGATGTTATGAGTTAGGGGTAGTTTAGTAATTTTACTAAACTCTAGTTAGTTATTATTTGTTTATTGTGTTTAAGTAGTTTACTTATCCTCAAGCCATGAATGGCATTATTGTAATTTTGTATTTTCGGATTCTATTAATACATGGTTTAGGGTTGTAGGTCATTAAGACCTTACAACCTCTTTCTCTCCTTCTTTCTTCCCCTTCTTCCTATCTCTTCACCTTCCTCTCTTCTCCTATCTCCCTTCACTAAACTTAACATGGTATCAGAGCGGGGACTTTGATTTCAACGATCTAGACGTATTTTGTCATTGGATTTTCAAGTTTGAGTTGCTGAATTAAAGTTTCTGCTGCTAGGAGATTAAAAAAAATTCGTTTTTCTTTTTTTTCTTTTTCTCCTACCATGGTTATAAGCTATGGTTTGTGGTGCTGAGTGAGTGCATTATGCACTTCGTACTTCCCAAAAGAAGGATTATTTACTGATCTGTAGGCTTGTGCTACTGCTGCTGTTATTGCTTCTGACATCGTCTGATTGTTTAAAAAAAAAAAAATTTTTTTTTGAAGTGCCTCGAGAATCGTGCAAGTACTGTTTTTTCGTGGAATATCGGTCTCAGAAAGAATTGAAGGGTGATTCGCAGTACTCGAGTGTGTTATTTCCAATTTTAAGGCAGACATCATAAAGTATGGCTGACGTCATCTTTTTAGGGTTGACATCAACAATTTTCTTCTACTGGTTATTTCTTCCTTGAATTCGGGTTATTTCTTCTGCTGGTATTCTCTAGACTGTTTTGTGCAATTGTGTTGTTGGTATATTAGTGCGACTGTCTATTGATCTGATTCTATTTTGCGGTTGGTTGTGAGTTACTTGCTGCGTATTCAGAGTTTGCTTGATTGCTATCATGTCAACTAGTGAAACTTGTGATTCTGGTATGTCGGGTGGAGTTACAATACTTGCTAAAGATACTATTCAGATCACTGCATCAAAACTTAATGGTGAAAATTATTTGTTGTGGGCCTCTTCTGTTAAAAAGTATTTGGGGGCTAAGATGAAAGAGAATTATATTCTTGAACTTCCCCCAGAGAAAATTACTATGATTTGGAGGTCTGAGGATATGCAGGTTCAGACCTGGATCATTGGAAGTATAGATGATGATATCGCTAAACAAGTTATGAGTTGTCTTACGACTAAAGATCTATGGGACACCCTTGCTGATATGTTTTCTCAGAGAAAGAATTTTGATCGTATTTATAATTTGTATAAACAATTCTTTACTCTGTCTAGAGGTGAAAAATCAGTAACTCAATATTTCATTCAGATGAGAGGGCTTCTGCAGGACATACAGAATTTCCATCCCCTAGATTCAGATGTTAGTGTTACAAGGCGACAGAGAAATCAGGTAAATGTTGCTCAATTCACTCCATCACCGCAGACGAGCAATTGAGAGGCGAACACGTGGGTAAGGCTCTTGACAGGGCTGCTATTTGGTCTTCTCCCTGAAGCCAGAGGAGCCATTTCGCGTCCCCTAGCTTGGATATGTTCAGCGGTTTCGCGAGATGAAGGACTTCGCCTAGCCATTTCCCGATGGCGTTATCATTTTCTGGTTCCAACGCTAGATGGAGCGCCATCGCAGTTGCAAGTTCTTCTTCCCCTCTCTCCGCCAGGCCTCTACTAGGAGCTTGATGCAAGAGTTTTCTGGTGCCTTCTCGCGCGGGGCCGTGGAATGTGTTTCAAGGGGTGCAGGCACCGTCGGGAAGGTAACCAGGCTTTCAATGCTTCGATTAAAAGTCTCCATTCAAAACCCCAGTCAGTTTTCAGAGGTACGTTCAGTCCAGCTAAGGTCTTACTGCTCCTCAAATGTACGATTTTGCATGCTTTCCTTGTTTTCACTGAGGTTGAAAAGCTGAAAGTGTCCTCCCCTACAGAGACTAATTTCCGCTCCCCATCTTGCTGGTCCAGCAGGGTGATGAGGAGGTTTCAGCATTCCTGCATGATTCGAACTGGGAAGCGCATGGAGTGCTTCATATCTTTCGAGACACTAAGCTTAATACTTTATGGTTCCTCATCTCCAGACCTCTCCAATTATTCCAGTCTGGACGATGGAGTCGTCAAAGTGAAAGAAAAGTGAGCAGAGGGGTTCCTTGTACTTCCTTCTCCTGCCTGTGACAAGCATCCAGTCTTCATCTTCGGAGATCTCAGCTTCCTCCCTGGTAGTCCTCTCATCTCCAGTTCCATTACCGGTCTCGGTTAGTGCTCTGACTTCCTGTATTGCGTTCCTTACTTCTTCGACTATCGAACGCCTTTCACCTTCTCGCTGACGAGCTCCGTCATTTGTTTCCTGAGTTTGGTTTCTTCTTTGATGGCCGGACAGCCATCGCCGTCTTCTTGCTGTCGAGCTTTGCCGCTCATTTCAACTCCCTCATTGTTTCTCTACTGAAAAATGGCATGTGCTTAAATTTTCATATTTGTTAGAAGACGAGAGATACAAATATGTCTACTAGTGAAGTTGTTGATTCTTTTTAAGGTGGAGGCAGGATACAATCCAGATTACGTCCACCAAGTTGAATGCAAAAATTATTTGTCCTGGGCAAGGTCAATATAGAAATATTTGGGGGCCAAAATGAGGACCGTTATTATGAGAAATAACCACCAGTGAATGACCTTGAAGTAGAAAGCCAAAGACCACCGGGTTCAGACTTGGCTGATTGGGAGTATGAAGGACTGGCTAGCATCTAGAGTAAATGAGTTGTAATACCGCTAAGGAAAATCTTGGAAGTTCTAGAGTCAACATGAAATTGGTAGTGAAGAAGCATATGATGAAGGCCTGTATGTTACCCACATCGAGTAAAACCTCTTCTAACAGACAGATGAATGGCAGAAAAAGATTTGAGGCAAGGTCCAAGCACTCAAGCAGTGGTAATGGCACAATCTGATTATACGACTTGAGTGGCTAAAAGATGTCTAACAGAAGAAACATAGGCATTTTTTGGGTGCCTGCTCATAGACTAATGGGTGGAGGCTCATAGACTAATGGGTGGAGGCCCACACACTAGCACCTGCTTTGATACCATGAGAAGATGGGAAATGACAAGCCAATCCAGAAACTACCCACCCCAATTACTAAATCCAAGATTACTGAGTAGAAAGATGAGATCAACCGTGTATCATATAAAGAACTGAGCCAAGAAGCTAAAAACTATTCGAAAAAGCATATTTGATTGCACTTCAACTAAATTCCTCAAGGGACTTTTTTTTGGACATTACTAAAAGTTGCCCATAGCTGGAATATTGGTCTCTAATCTCTCTAAACCGTAATTGCTAAATCCTAAATTCCCCAACTAATGGAATAAAAAATTATATGATTCAGGCATTCAGGCAAAGACACCAAACAAATGTAAGAAATAACACCCTATCCCCAACAAATAATGGCAGTGAGTCTTCAAATGAAATATATTCATCCCAATCACCACAAAACAAACACCAAAGAGTAGGAAGATTTGCACACTCCTCACGAAGATATCCAAACTTTCTAATATTTAAACTGTGATAAGACTGCTGCAGGATTTGATGAAGAAGTTCATCTGCACAAACGCAAACATTGGATGGATGGCTTCACATGTTCAACAGTTCAAATGAAAAAAGACAGCAGAATATTCATAGTTTACATGAAACAAACAACAAAACTACAACCTAGAAGTTGGAGAATTACAAAAACTGGATCAGAGTTTTAACTTACTTCTGTAGCATCTCTTTAAATTTGCTGTACATGACAACAACATGATTCGGAGAAGAAATATCTCCTAAATGAGAATCTTTATCATGTTTTGAATGTAAAGTTGGTTTTTCAAATGAGAAATTATCTTCTGGACCCATTACTTTGTCTCCACAACTGGATGCAAGATTTAGAGAAGAAGCTGACGTATTTAACAACACATCATACACTCCAAGTTTGCTAATAAGATTTTTTCCCTGTAGAAAACCAAAAACAAATCATTCAGTAGATAGATAGATCGAAATATTAGCAGCAAAGTAGAAAATGGTAACTCATTGTTACATGGGCCTTGGGCAAAATGATTGTGCTTGAGTTCATGGATATAGCTGGTAGAATATACTGATGCCAAAAATTCTCCATTACCAGGACACATTTGAGACTTTTTCCTGTAGTCAGATAAAGTTGTCTGCACTCTTCTAAACAATTAAGTGTTCTTGCATGAGGGTGTACTACTAGATAACTGCAGAAGTGAAAAGTCGACGATGCACAGAAAATACAGGGTGGAATTCACTAAGGTCTCTCCTTAGTACAAAATCCCCCAAAAGGGGAATCAGAACAGAAAGTTTTTTTTTTTTTTCAATCAGTGTTAATGGACTTTTATTTCTTTTCAAAGATCATACAATCGTACTTTACATGAATGTTACAGTCTTCTAAGAGAAGAAAAGAGGCCTGTGTAAGAGTACATTATAATGGAAGAGCTTGATGTAAATCAAGTTTACATAGTAAAGAAAACTAAGAAAAAACTAAGAGAGAGAGAGAGAGCTGCTGTGGGCTAGTGTATGTCTGCTTGTGCCTTCTTTTGCTAGCTGGTCAGCAAGAGAATTTGCTGAACGAGGTATGATTTTCCAAGTGATGTTCCAAACCTTGGTTATTTCTGAAATTTCATCAAAGATATGCTTGAGTTTCCAAGGAATGTTGATGGAACTCGTAGCCCAGCCAATGGTTAAGGTGGAGTCTCCTTCTATTATGATTGGAACTTTTTCAAGTGTTGCTGCTAGTCTGATTCCTTGAAGTAGTCCGCTTACTTCAGCTTCATTTGAGGTGGATATACCATTTGGACCAGAGTAAGCATATAAGACATGCCCATCATGTTTCCTCAATATTCCTCCATATCCTGCTGGCCCCGGATTGCCTTTGGAGGAGCCATCAAAATTTAATGTCATCCATCCAATTGAAGGAGGAGACCATCTCACCATGACTGGTGGTTTGTATTGCTTGAAATAGATAATCTTATCCCAAAATTTTCTTATTACTGCATTGGGGAGAGGTGGCATACCCTTGGTAGTGGAGGCCCATAGAAAAATAGTTTGCAATGCTTTAACAGTAAGGCTTACAAAGTTACATGACTTATTGTTGAATGTTCTTTCGTTTCTTTCTACCCAAATAGTCCATGGTATTGCTGCAAAGGAGGCTTTCCACAAAATTTTTCCAACCTTAGGAAAGGGGCAAGTTGCACTTAATTGAAGAAGCTCTGCATAGGTTCTAGGCATAATGTAAGATACTTTGAATTTGGGGAGAATAGCGTCCCATATCGTCCTACTGAAGGCACAATGAAGTAAAATATGATTAATCGATTCTTCCTCTTGTGCACAAAATTTGCAAAGTGAATTAATTATGATTTGGCCCTTTTTTGCCAATTCATCACATGTTAGAATTCTTCCATAAGCAGCCACCCACAGGAATTGTTTAACTCTTCTAGAGGCAGGTAAATTCCAAACAATGCTGGAGGGATGGTTTGGCAGGAGTGTGGTTGTGTTAGATATTATGCTGTAGTACGAGGCAACTGCGAAGAGGCCAGATGGGGATGGGCTCCATACCAGTTCATCTTCCCCATGTCCTAAAATATATTTTGACCTCAAAAGGTCCAACAAGGAGGTGAGCTCTGAGGTTAGTGTGCTGAATATCCTTCTTCTTTTTTTTAGATTCCATTCATTATCACTCTCTTTTAAGTGGCTGATCCTAGCAAGCTTCTTGCAATTGTATGCATTCTTGGATATGCGTCTTTAAGGGGCATAGAATGTAACCAACAATGTTCCCAAAAGAGTACTTTCTCACCACTTCTGATATGAAATCGCTTTCCACCAAGGCAAAGTGTTAGGTGTAGGATCTTTGGGGAGCCAGTTCAAGGGGTCGGTGCCATATTTAATCTCAATAAGTGTTTTCCATAGAGCATTCTTTTCCCTGGCGTATCTCCATAGCCACTTAGCAACATCCAATGACGCCAAAGTCACAAGGCTACTAAAAGGAGTCAAGATGTTATCCACATTGTCAACCAGTCCATTAGTTATTGAAGGAGATTCCAAATTAACTATCGGATGGGCAAGGAAAGCTATTAACATCCATGGGAAGATAAAGCATATCATTGATGAACTCTCAGAAATCACCAAGGATTGGAACATCACTTGGAACTCTATTCCGAGATCAGCTAATCATGTAAACGACCACTTGGCTAAAGGAGTTAATAGACTTGCAATCACAATAGGCAATAGCATCCCACTTTCCTAAGTGCTAATATGTATGACCTATGATCAGAATTGTAAGCTTATCAAGATTGTATTTATTTTACAAAATATATTAATTGATTTGTATGCTTACTGATGAGAAATAAAAGAGCAACACTCACCATTTAAAAAAAAAAAATCGAGGCCACTAATCGGGAAAACACAAATTAGGAATACCTATCAGTAGATCAACAGATTGAGGAAGGTACACATATAATTTGAATTCACCCTTATGCCCCAACCACATGCAAAATCTTCCTCTAGGAATTCTGGGAGGACTGGAGAAAGGACTGATAAGACGAACGGGAATACGGGACGGGAAGGCCAGGAGCACCACTGACTTACCCTCGACTTGGAAAACCGTTTCGCCCTACTCAGTTCATTAGATGGTTCCCAGACGATGACTAGTCATCCAGGTGATCACTCTCTACCCCTAAACTCCACGATGAGCAGGAACCTGATTCTAGTCCTCTTTCGCACGTATATAACCCAATGCATTTGCCTGAAAGGAGTGAGCATTTGCAACCCCTTTCGCACTTGCAAAACTCCATGGTCCCCCCTCCGCGCTCTTACCATCGGAGCGCAGCCTGGTAATTCACCCACCTCCCCTACTTCCCACACTGCCCTACCTCTCATCATCTCAGTTTCCACGTAACCCAGCTTATGATGAAGTACTTGAAGAAGAAACCGATGGGAATTATGAATGGAACTAACCAGCCGAGAGAGATCTCGCGAACTATCATCGCCGGGGGAAGAAACCTTTCAGGATAGAAAACACTTGGACGTTGGACAAATCTTTTAAAGGCAATTCAACAAACTGGTAGAGATAAAAACAACCCCCAAGAGCCACAAACACGAGAATAATTCCTAATAAGCTCAAGCAACTGAAAAGCAAGATCATTTTACAGGCAAAGAACACTATGGAAGAGCCTCAAAAGAGACTCTTTACTCTGTACATTGATGGATTAGATTATGTTGAAGAAGGTAGAGGTCTCTCCCTAGAAGAGTTCCAAGATAAGAGAAGCTCAACTAATATGCTCCGCCAGATAAACCACCACGAAAATATTTTTCGAAAGACTCCAATTCAGCCTTTTTCCATTCAGTAGCCTCACATAGAAGAAAGATTAATTGTGTAAATTCATAGAAAATCGTAAGAATTGAGGGCTATTTTGGTAATTTTTAGTATGTTAAGTGAGTCTTATTTCAGTTTTATAGTTTTCTACTTATGGCACACACGTAAGTGTCCTTTGGCTTTTCTTATTTAACAAGCCACACAGTAGCATATGACGTAATTTCATGTACTTACAATGTATTTAATAAACTTAGGGTCTTGAGTAGAGAAAACTCAACGACCCCTTCTCTCTTCTCTCTCTTTTCTCTTCCTTTCTTCTCTTCCTTCTTCTTCTTCTTCTTCTTCTTCTTCTTCTTCTTCTTCTTCTTCTTCTTCTTCTTCTAAACCTCTGTTTTTCACATGGTATCAGAGCAAAAGGGACTGTTCTAGATTGTGCATTCGATTTCTACCATCTTCAAGGTTAGGAGTTGATTAAAAAGACCAGAACTGTCCCAGATTCAGGTCGCAGCAAAAAAAAAATTTAATTTTTTTTCCTGTTTCTTCCTGCCATTGTTGTGATGATAATGGCTAGTGCAGCTGTCTAAGTATTGTTTGCATATGGTGCTGCTCCAAAGAAGAGATTTTTTGCTGCCGCTGGGTTTGTAGGGCCCTGTTACCACTTAAAAAAATAAAAAGAAAATCGTTCATGAACATCTAATAAACTTACAGGGCCAAACACAGAGGAAAGGAGTTCTTATGAGGCATCTTAGAGAAGCGAAGTCTCCAATAGAAAAGAAGAAATTTAAGATGTCAAAGAATTTGACATGCAGATTGGACACAATAGGTACCTTTGTGCAGGTATCCTTATAAGAATTGTTTCAGCACACCTCCATAATTCATGAAAATAAAGGTGAAGGTGTCTTCTACCTTTCGAGAATATAAAATTTCAAATGGTCCCCCAGACCCTAGAGGAGCTTCTTTTCCCCATGCAGCAGCATCAAGTGGCCCCAGAAGATCATCCTTGGCCCCTTTCATGGCAGATTCAATGAATCGCTTGCTTGGATTCTACAGCAAGTGGTTAGAGGCAGACAAGATTTGCAATAAAGAAACCAATTGAAAAAAGTAAGTGAAAACATTCAAATATGAAATAATAACATTGAAATTTCGGAAATGAAAAAAAGCGAAATATACTCACTGAAAAGCATGCTAACATAAAGGGTGACATGATAGTCATTTGTTCCATTCGTTTGTCAATGCCGTTTGCATTTAATCCATGAAACTCTCCTGTTACTGAGAGGGAATCTGCAATGAGAAGAAGATGGTCCAGAGGGATTGTCCTCCCTATGTCTGAAATTGTGGACTTCATAGTCTGCATTTTCAATGACAAAAGGAATGTTACCAACAGAGGTACATGATACCTTCTCACTAAGTTTAAGTGAGACAGAAGGATAAAATCCTCACTCTAAAAAAATATTTCCAAGCAGACTCTACTCCAAAGGCACCAAATATATCCGTGAGATTGTCAGGATGACTTTGTTTCCAATTAATTAAGTCATATACTGGCACACATGCATCCAGAAGAGAACTCCAGAACTTTGCCTGGTCACAATATTCTGATTTATGAACTTTTACTAAAAGTTCGCCACTAGAATCATTTACAATATTAGATGAATTACACTGATCATCCCACAGAATCTCCACTTTCTTGAATTCGGGAAAACCTGAAAAATATAAAGAGTGACAGTTACAATCAAATACAAAAGAAAAAACTTAACAGCCAATGAGCCTAACCTGATCACGCTTCACAAAGGAGGCAAATTCTCAATGAGATAAAAACAATCATTTCTTAGAAATTTTTTAGGTAGCTAAAAATTTTGTTTAAATAATAGTCTTGAGTGATATACCTTTCGTTGAGCTTGATGCTATTTGACTAATGAAAAGGCACTCACCATGTTTGCATAAGACAAAAAGGAAGTGAGGGACTGGCTTTTCTTAACAAGAACAAGGAACAGCATTGAGGAACAAACAACAAAAGTAATGGAATTTCATCTCAAATACTAATTGTGAAAAAGATATAAGGACTAAAAGGCTACAAGGGGCAAACTCCCAGCATGCATACAATTGAAGCACACAAACTGATTTCATCTCAAATAGTCATAACACCACGAGGGAGAAGTCTGGTCTGACATCAAGCTAATCAATCTTTAAATCACTTTCTGCAATAATTAGACTGAATATATTTGGCTGAAAATGATAAAGCCATGCAAGAGAACTCTAATTTATGGAGCAGAACACTTAATATATTTATGCGATGAATTAATCAAAAGAGGTCAAATGACATCAATTCCTTAGGCTACCTTTGTATTCAGAAAGAAGAATTAATCAATCATCAGCTGCTGCATTGTGAAGTAGAAGAATTTGGGATGCCATATTGCATAAATTTGGGGTCTCTTACAGCATGCCCAATAACTATGCAAAATTGCTCCAATCAGTACTGACTTGCCCTTTTCCAAAAGTGGGGAAAATTCAATGGATGGCATACTTAGCAGCGATACCATGGACGATTTGGACAGAGAAGAATGAGAGGACCCTGAACAACAAATCGTGCTCCACCGGAGTCATGATTGTAAAAGATATACAAAACATATTCCTGTGGACAGGTACTACTAGATCAATGCCACCATTCCCTAATGATGTACTCAGGAAAGTTTGGTTTAAGATCTGTACTTCAAGCAGCATAAACCTCAGCCCATGGTTGAATGGTCGACCCCTCCTGATGGAATGGTTTAAATTAAATTTTGATATTCATCTAGAGGTAATCGAGGACCAGCTGGATATGGAGGATTAGTAAGGCAAGGGGACGGTTAGATCTTACTTGTTTACTTGGGCCCACTTGGCATTGCAACTTTTAATGAAGTTGAAGCTGCAGGATAGCTAGAATGACTTAGACTAGTTTTAACCTTAACTAGCAGCCCCATTAAAATTGAAGGGGACTCCACCTTAACAATTAATTGGGCCAAAAAGACTTCTAATTTTCCATAGAAACTCAAGTATGATTTTGATGAAATAATGGCAATAAGCAGAGGTTGGGATATCACTTGTCACTGCATCAAGATCCGCCAATCCAATAGAAAATCTGTTAAAATCAAAGGTATTTTGGTCATTATACGGTAATGTATTAGTCTTTGTTTCAGTGTTATTTATTCTTCTATAGTGGCACATGTGTTAGTGCCTTAGGTTATGTTATTTTATTCAATAAGCCACTTAGTGGCATTCTTGTAATTTGATGTAACTGCAGCCTACAGTTATACAATTAGGGTTGTGAGTCTACACAGACTTCACGACCCCTTCTCTCCATTGTCTTCTTTACACTTTCTCCTTCTCTCCACTTCTACTTCTCTTCCGCTATAGTTCACAAAATCAATTGGCAAAAGAAGACGCAACCAGACCAGCACTTGCAATAGGCACATATTTTAAATTATAGCCTTGTAACAAGTTCCAAAGTGTACTAGTTTGGAAAGCAAAAGTTGTATTATCAGACTTTTAATTGTACTCTACCTTTATATGAAATGACATGCAATACAAAAGAACAAAGATTCAAGTTCTCAAAAAATATTGCCCCAAAGATCCCTTTGGTCCATAACAATGTGTCTGATAATGTCATGAAGGAGTGATTACCTAAACAGAAGTGCTCACAAATCCACCCTGGCTAACACGATAATCTCATCATTGTTTGAAAAAAACGACATTGTTAGAAGATAAATTTTAAGAATAATGCTAGTTGCACCTAGCCCACATACCTATCCCATGTGCATGTTAATCTAAACCATTGATGCCTAGGGTTTATCCTTTAAAATATAGGATTTTATAAAATAAAAAATATTTTTAAACATTTTTAAGGGCTTAGATTAACGTGTACGTCAGACATGTATGTGGGCTAGGTGCACCTAGCATTACTCAAATTTTTATTTACTCACATTCCAAGGAAAGTACTTTCGTATAGAACTTCTTTTACAATTATGGGAAACAAAAGCATTATACCAGGTTTGTCAATTTATATGCCATAAAAAGAAGCCTGTTGAACCCTAACCCTATCACCTCTATGCTATTCACTAAGTGTTGTTTCTAACTGTAAATTTGGGCCGAGGTTGATCCCAAAATGACTAGCCGAAGTTAGGAAACCTTTTTCCAACTAATAAGCCAGGATCTTTTCTACTCGTTTATATATGTGGGACTAATCTCTAACACTCCCGCACATGTGGGCCTTCTTTTGGGCTCCGACACGTGCACAACTTGGGTGGAGGCCACGCACGAGCCCCCGCTCTGCTACCATGTAAAGTTGGGCCGAGGTTTCTCCCTATATGCCTTGCCGCTTTTTCCAACTAATAAGCCAAGATCTTTTCCACTCGTTTATCTATGTGGGACTAACCTCTAACACTAACTGTATAGCTGATTCTCTTGCTAAAGAAGGTTCTTTCTCTAAACTTTTTCACTATAAGGGGGTGCAGAGGAAGCTCAAGACGGGGGAGACTTCAATTTAGGGTTTTGACTTGGTCTAGTTCACCACAGTTTGTGGGTCCTACGATCTGTCCGTCGAATGCATGGTTTGAGGCTGGTTCGAGACTTCAATCTAGGGTTTTGACTTGGCAAAGTGCTAGGCATTACAACACCCAGGTCGCAGCGCAAAAAAGAGAAAAATTTAAGAACCGGACGCAAATGCATCCCGCTTAGCACCCTTGCACTAGATAAAGTGTTGGGCGTCGCGACGCCTAGGTCTAGGAATAGAAACAGAAAACGACAAAGTGTGGGCGCTCTTGCGGCCTAGTTGAGCGCCCCTGCACCATGCCGCGAAGCTGAATGTGATAAAAATACTTTAGCCTCTAGTTTCAGCACTCGGGCAGCTCCCTATCAATCTGTCCAGGTATATTACCCTTGTCCCAGGCTCATCGTCGACCGTGTTATGGCTGTCAGGGGCAATGTTGGCTAGTTCTTGTACGCAATCGAAGAAGATGCAACATAATAGATAGAAAGACGTAGAGACACTGAAGTTAGGGAAAAATGGCTTTTATTGCCTCAAAATATGCAGAGTATAAAGCTAGAGCCAGGGTGGAATCGTGTCTACATCTCTGGGTGTCAACTTATAGTCTCATGCAAACCTTTTCACATGTCTGTAAGCATTGGATTCTGCTAGGCTGAGTGTCGTTTGCACTTCTGAACTCACGTGGGCTGCGGACTCTTGTACTTCGACCTTAGCATCCTTGGGTCTGTTGTGTCATAGACTCTTATGGTGAGTATTGCAACATTGACCTGTTTCCTGGGTGGACTGTCGTGCATGGTTTGGTTGCAATGATGGCTAGTGATTCTCCCTCTATCGCTTCTCCAAAGTTATCCCACACCAACTCCAAAGAGCTCGACTTCAAACCTCGTAACACGGCCAAGAGGAGCCGTAAATGCACCGGCGCCATGGCAGGTTGTCATGCAACCAAATCCAGCAACATTTTGCAGGGCCGCTTCGCACGCACTTGGGCAAGTGCGCACGTATTAGCAGCACCAAGATACACATGGGCCAGCAAGGAAAAAACTCATGGCCCACCTGGTAGCTATGCAAGAATCTATGAACAGCACGAAGGTGGAAGCAAGGCCCAAACAAACGAAGAACCAAGAAGCCCTGGCGTACGTGCAACTCCACCTCACGTGAAGGAAAGCAGACGTATGGAAAATCCACAGCCGCATTGTTACGAGTCAAGGGTATTTTGGTAATTTTACAGTTACGGTATTTAAGTAATCATTTTTTTTTGAAACAGTGAAATTGTTCTTTTATTGCCTTTCCAAGAATGATACAAATAATGATAGAGTTACATCAGTGCAAATACATTCTTTTAAGTAAACAAGCATTTTCAACAATCTTTGCATAAGCTGGAACAGGAAATCCAAAAGAAGCATACCAAAACAATAGAAAAGGAACAACGTGTGGAGTGGTAACGGTCTGATGGCAGAGCATGAGACTACGGAAGTATGGCCGGTTCCGACTTCCCGACGACCGTCTCCGGCAAAGTTTGGGTCGGAAAACGTTTTCTGACCTGTGCCGGAAGCTATGAAGGCTTCCTTTGCAGCAATTGAAGGCGAGCACTGTTTCTACATAGACACGGGGTCTTTGAAACACAGTTTCGCTGTAAAAATTGCAAGCAAAAACTCCACAAAGAAGTCGTACATCCGAATCTTGACAGAGGAGGTGGATGAGATGATAGGAGGTATACGAAGAATACAGTCGATCTCGTCTCCCGATAAGATGGCAACCCTCGGTCAAGGAAATTTCAGGTGGGAACGTACCTGGAAGACGATAGGTTGGTATGCCAGATAACAGAAAAAAGAGGGCAAGCTACGATTGGAATGGTCGAGATACCAAAAAGCTTCAAAAAGGGTACTGCCTGGTCTTGGCTCGTGAATAGTCTAGCTCAAGCCTCCGGTAAGCTAACGAAAAATCATCGTAAGGAATCCTCTGCCCTCCAGGCCACAACTTCCAATCCTCTCATCAGAAACTTTCGAGAGGCGATGGTTATCTCCAAATAGCCAGAATCTCACAATACACTGTTCAAATGGTGTTCCGACTTCTAAAAATCGACCCTCACTTCACTCTTTCTGGATTTATCTCTAGTTGGCTGTACAAAAAAATTTTGGAAAATGAAGGACCTGCAAGAGGTAACTCGTTCCTCTTGGATGCTAGCAACCCCGATTCTACAAAAATGGTAAAGAATCAGTGGCTCATCTATCTCGAAACTACTGATGAAATTAAAAGAATCCTCACATTAAGGGAAGAACTACTAGGAGAGACCTTTACAGATCTCTTTGTATGGAGTCCATCGCTTGGTTCATTGGAACAAGAAAAATGGTTATTGATTAAAGGCATCCCAGCTCATCTGTGATGTGAAACAGTTTTAGAGCTATTGCGGGGCTAGCTGGTACAATCACAAGTTTTGATGAAGCATATACCGAAAGTCGAAGGGACGTTCTTAGAGTGAAAGTTCGGACCTTCAAGACCTTTCCAGGAGAGCTCGAAATCCCAATAGTGGTGGGGAATCTTTCGTATCTGACTACGATCAAAGAAGAAAGAACAAGGAAGAACAAAAAGGTAATTCAAAAGAAAATTCGAAACTTCCCCTCAAAAGTGCGACAGAAAAGACGGAAAATGGCATTGAGGAAGACAGGCCGAAATTTCGAATCAACTCTCGCAGCAGATCTGCTGGTGCTAGTAAAGAAAACAGGATTGACAGATCCTGAACCTGAAAAATCGCCGGTGTCGAGTTCAGAAACTGTTCGCCCAAATGACCAAGTCGAGCAAGACGATGACCGAGTCGAACGGGTCGATGATCGCTTGGAACAGGCTGAACGAGTCGAGGACCGAGTTGAACGAGTCGAGGACCGAGTCGAACGAGTCTTGGACAAAGCCGAACGGGTCAATGACCGAGTAGAGCAGGTCGATGACCTAGTCGAACGGGTCCATGACCTAGTCGAACGGGTCGATGACCATGTCGAGCGAGCTAATGACCGAATCGAGCAGGCCGACGACTGGGTCGAGATTGTTGAAGACCAAGTCAAATGGGCTGAAGACCGAATCGAAAGTGCGGAGGCCCGAGTTGAGCTATCCGATGACCAAGATAAGTGTTTCGACGACAGAGTTGAGCGAGGTAGGGATCTTTCTAATCAATATAATCGAACTAAGGCAAAGGCAGCCATACTACCCCACATCGCTGAGTACGCTAGCTCACTTTCTTCGTCCGAAGACCTATCCCCCAGGTACGCCCAGCAGCTTAACTTCCTTTCTTCCACAAAAAAATCACAGAAACAGATGGAGCGACACTCAAAGCCTCTCAAGTATACGTATTCAAGGCGCCGACAAAAAAAGATAAAACAGATAGACGAAATCGAGCAAAGAATTGAAGCAGCAATAGACCAAAGAATGAGAGGGTTTGTTGAAAGCCTAAACATTAACATTGAAGAAATAATGGCAGCTCGTGAAAGAGACAACACAAGAAGAGCCATGCCACAAATTGATGAATCCGACAGAGCCCTTGATGAATGACAATTATTTCATGGAATGTAAGAGGTTTGGGATCTAGCAGAAAAAGAGCAGTAGTTAGAGAAACCTTGAAAAAGTATAAAATCAGAGTGACACTTCTCCAAGAAACGAAATTAAGGTTAGTTAATTCTGTCATCGCCCGAGATATCAGGTTCCTTAAAAAACCAAAATGGATTGAATTACCAGCCAACAGATCCTCTGGTGGTATTCTTATCTGCTGGACGTTAGAGAACACGAGCTTACACTAAAGTAGAAGGTGAATTTTGTCTTGCAAATAAATTTAGAGCTAAAAAAGATGATGTTATTTGGGCAGCACTCTCTGTTTCGGTCCCACAGATAACTCCCTCAGAGCTAATTTTTTGGACAGAGTTAAACACCATTATCAGTGGATGGACAGTACCCTGGGTGATTGGTAGTGATTTTAATGTGATTCGAAGATGCACAGAAAAGAATAATTGCTGCAACAGAATTACCCCTGTAATGAGGAATTTTGAAAACTTTATTTCTGATAATTCTCTAATTGAACCACCATTGTCAAGAGTAGAATTTACTTGGACAAATGGCAGATCTCAACCCACTTTGGCTACACTAGACCATTTCCTGACAAATCAAGATTGGTTAGACATCTACGGAAATACTACCAAGCGTTTCCTCCCCAGACCAACTTCAGATCATGCACCAATTCTTTTGGAGTTAACACCTGACTCTTGGGGGCCACCTCCTTTCAAGTTTGAGGATAGCTGGCTCCTTGAAGTTGGTTTCAAAGACCAACTAAAAAATTGGTGGACGGAAATCACATTTACAGCGCCTGCATGTGTCAGATTTAGCAAGAAACTGAAGTATTTGAAATCAAAAATCATAGAATGGGTAGGCCTCAGGAAATTCAACTATGACAAAGAGAAAAATCAGTTGTTGAACAAAATACGAAATTATGATGAAATCGAGGAGCAGCACGGTAATCTTTCCACAATTGAGTACATGACAAGAGATGTCTTAAAAGAAGAGTATGAAAAGAAGGTCACCCAAGAGAGAATCTTCTGGAAGCAACGAGCAAGATACAGGTGGTTGAAAGAAGGAGATGGAAATACAAAATTCTTTCATGCAATGGCCTCCTCACACAAACGCATAAACAGAATCTCAGCCTTAAAAATTGCAGGAGAAATAAGTGAAAACAAAGAAAAGATCACCAAAGAATTCATCGATTTCTATTCCCACCTTTTCAAGGAAGAAGTCACCAACCGACCATGCCCGGATGACTTACTTTTAAAAACCGTATCTTCGGATACAGCAAGAAAACTAGATGAACCATTCTCAATAGAGGAAATTGAAATGGTGATAAATTCTCTACCCTCAGACAAGGCACCAGGACCCGATGGTTTTACAGCAGCCTTATACAAAGAAGGTTGGGATTACATGAAGCATGACATACTGGAAATGTTTCCAGAATTCTATGATCATGGGATAACAGCACATAGCATAGGCTCTACCTTCATAGCAGTAATACCAAAGAAAGAAGGGGCCCATAAGTCTCAAATCAAGCCATTACAAGTTAATCACAAAAATCCTAGCAAACAGGCTCCGAAAAGCTCTACCAGAGGTTATTAGTGGCAATCAATCAGCTTTTATCAAGGGTAGGCAGATTCTTGACTCAGCACTTATGGCTCATGAACTAATACATTACTACAAACAGAAAGGACTGAGGGGCTTTGTACTGAAATTAGATTTTGAAAAAGCCTTTGATAAATCAAAAAGTCAATTGGCACTTTTTAGATCAGCTAATGATGAAAATGACATTCACAGAAAATGCAGAAAATGGATTCACAGTTGGGATGGATACCAAAAGGGACTTCTTCGAATACCTCACCTTGGTGGAAAGCTATCCTAAAAGAGAAAAATAATTTTGAACAAGAACTAAGATATCATATCAGGAGTGGCACAAAGGTGCTATTTTGGGAAGACTGCTGGTTAGGATCTCAACCGCTTAAAAATGCATACCCAAAAGTTTACTCCATAACCAGAAACAAACAAGCCACAATTTTTCAGATGAAATACAGTTTCCAACACGTCGAAATTGAATTTCAGGAGAAGAATATGAAATGCTCAATCTTTGGAAGTGGCTCCATTAAATGGCTTGCTGGAAAAACATTATGCAACAGGAATAGGGGAAGATGAAGTCATATGGAGCCCGTGCACCTCAGGATCATTCACAGTGGCTTCATATTACAAACTTAAAACGGAAGTTTCCTTTTCAACCCCTACCCACCCTGCTCAACTAGTCTGGACACTGCCATCCACTAGACAAGTCAAGCAATTCTTAAGGACAGCAGCACATGGTAGATTGCTCACATGCGACGAACTAACAAAAAGAGGCCAAACGATCGTCAACTCATTATGTAAGCTTTGTGGCCAGGTAGAAAAATCTATTAATCATTTGTTACGGCATTGAGAAGTAAAAGAATTTGGGATGCCATAATGCAAAAGTTTGGAGTCTCATATTACATGCACGATACATATGCAAAATTGCTTCACTCAATTCTGGCCTGCCCTTTTCCAAAAGTGGGGAAAGTCTTATGGAAGACATCCTTAGCTGCCATTCCATAGACGATTTGGCTAGAGAGAAACAAGAGGACCTTCAACAACAAATCGTGCTCCACTGGATGCCTGATTGCTAAAACTACACAAAACATATTCGATTGGGCTGGTACCACCAGAGCAATGCCACCTTTCCCTAGAGCTATTCTAAGGAAATTTTGGCTCAAGATCATATATTTTTTTTTTTTGAAAGTTATGATTTTATTCATTATAGCCCAATTAGACCAAAGAAGTACATAATAGGATTACAACTAGGTAGGGGTCCAGGACACAGATATGGAAAGATGTTGAGATCCTGAAAGCTACTTCGAGATACATGTTCAGTTGCAAGTTTAGGCCCCTTGTGAAGCTGTTTGTTATTTGTGTTTTAACTATTTTAATTCTTGAGTTTCTGGTAACTGATATTTTCTTGTTCTTTCATTCTTTACGTAAAATAATCAGCATCGCAATAGCAACAGAATTTTGCTATCTTGGTTCTTGCCTCCTTTTGGGGAGTGAATATGTTGACGGCTCACTATGTGCATCAAAAATGGAACAATCAATATTTGAATATATAATTGGAAACATACTTGAGGAGAAGAATTCAACTCTTGCAAATTTGCTCTTATAAACATTGTCATCCTACGGGCGCCCTTGCTCGAGGAAACCTTGTTTCGAGGCTTTCTGATGGTATCTCTTACTAAGTGAAAAGTTTTGTTGGGGTAAGAGTATATGCCCATGCATCGATAGAATTGGCGTGGATGGTGTTATTTCCATACAGTCATCCTCAACCCTTGAAACCACAATTGAAGTCGAAGAAGGAATGAAGAAGCATCAGAGTCCTCCTACTACTGTTCCGCCATGCTGCGGAAGAAGTCGAAGCGAAGCTAGGATTTGAGCCATTTACCAAAGGGGATAAAAGGCTTGGATGGCTTCTCAATTTTGCAACTTGATCAGAAGAGTCACCCTTTTCCTCCAGAAAACAGTTCCCGTAATTTAATTTTGTCAAATTTTGTTGGCACAGAGAAGGTGCGGACTGTGGAGAAGAGCTTGAAGGTTGCGGCTCGCTGGATTTTTTCAGGTGGAAGAAGACAACTCGATGGAAACCCTAGAGGCAAATTAGGGAAGAAAACGAGTCACGATGAGTTGACTCGTTTTGCTTCCCGAGTCACGATGAGTGGACTCGTTTTGCTTCCCGAGTCACGATGAGTGGACTCGGATTTCTCTAAGTTAGGCCGTCTCGGACCGGACCGACCCGACCCGACTCCTACCGGTTCGTCCACCTCAAGAAGACCAAAAAAAAAAAAAAAAAGTGGCATGTGATTCTGTTTTTAAAGGATTGATGATGATGGGTGGAAGAGGAGGGAACGATAACGAAGGCGAATGGCAAACTGTGGAAAGAAGGAGACGCATGGCGTGGGAGGAAGACTATATACTATGCGAAGTTTGGGGCAATGTAAGTTTGGTAGTTCTTCTTTCTCCGTTGAAGAAAACGTCCTAAATCATTTGGGTATGTGCGAAAGTTGAGACCGGAGAGAAGAGGGCTTTTATCCGGATACCTCTGGAGATCATTGACAATTTCCTAATTCAGTTGAAGAAGGTCCTAGCATCAAATACCTACTTCTCTCGTGAAATATGGTGGGAAGACTCGCTTTTCACCATCTCTGTCCTGAAGCTAACCACATGGGAATGCAAGATTGTCCATTTTAGGGATCGGAAAATCCTCACTCATCTATATCTCCCACAGAAGAGGTTGAATGATGTTTCACCCTAGACTGTTTTGCAAAAATCCCTTGAGGATTTGATTCTAAGAAGAGAACAACGCATGGAGGAAACTGCTGCACCCATACAATTGATTATCAGTGAAGAACAAAGCTGGGAGAAGATTATAAGTAAGGGAGGAGAAAGATTGTCTGTGCAAGACAAGATGCGGCGACTTGCTCGAAAATGGGAATCGAGACAAAAAGATCTTGAATTTGGAGTGGTGATTAAGACAGATTGGAGCATAGGAAATGCACAAAAACTTGAATATTGGATCCAACATAGATGGTCCCTTGACTTTGTGCCAACTGCTTCATATATAGGGCAAAGTGACTGGCTAATTAAGGCTAAAGATGCCGAATCCAAAGAGAAATTGCTTCTATGGGACCATTTGGAAGAAATACCTAGCTGGGACACTAGGCCTTGGGAGGAAACTATCGAAACTGGACCAGCGACAAATTGGGTGCAGATTTGGGGTGTTCCAGTAGAAATGTGGGGATCAGACGCACTGAGCTTGCTTGCTGGCCAAATGGGTGAGATTATTCCCTTCGACGAGAATACCACTAGTAGGAGAAACATGGCTTATAGCCGTGTTCTGATCAAACCATATAAATGGCCTTTGGAGCAGAGCTGGACTGAGCTAGAGTTGGGGAGAAAGGTTTTCGCAATTTGCATAAAACCAGAGAACTTCATTCCGCCATTCAAAATCGGCAGTCAGACAGAGGTTGAAGGAGATGACTTCGCCAAATGCAACTCGGACCGAGCTGAAGAAATTGAGGGTGGGCAAACTCACAGCACTGATTTGGGCACTAATAGACTTCAAATAACTGATATCGAGTCGAACCGAGTTGACTCGGGTGCACTTGGCCGAGTAAAGACAGTCAACTCGGACCGAGTCAATCAGAGCATGTATGATTCGGAAACTGACTTCTCGCTCAACATATGGGGTGGCTTTTGCGTGGCTGAGGACCTCCAATCACCCGTATTCCAGGACCAAAATTGCGGTGAGTCACCACCTTTGACCCCAACAACGTCTTTTCAAACCGAGTCTCTTGCCAACCACCCTTCTCAGCTTGCCCTTATTCCTATTCAATCTCCTAACCTAGTGGCAAATGCTCAGCAGCCTATAAACAGCCCTGTCTCTGTCTCAAAGCCATCAAATACACCTTTCGGCTCCACTACAACTACACCCCTTTCTCCTATCCACTCTCCACAATCTCCACCAAGCCCACCTCAAAATCCTATTACCTTGCGTGGTCAAAATACGCCAGAAAGCAGCGGCAATGACAATTCACCCTCCATGAACTCCCCTATCACCCCAATCCGATTTAACTCACCTCTCACTGCCTATTCCCGAAAAAAATCGCACTCTCTACCCCCACCAATATATGACCCATCAAAACAGTCACCAAATTCAGTAAATGCTTTATGTGAACAAGCACAAATTGAGGAGGGCGCCACTAGTGAAGAAGATTATATGGGGAATAATATTGAAACAGTGGATGTTCAAATTGAAGAGGATAGGGGGGAGGACAGGGAGGATGAGTATGACGTTGATGTCCAAGGAAGGACACGTAAATCAAATAAACATTCTTGGCTTTCCCAAATTAAGAAAATGAAGGGAGGTGTTTCTAAAGAGGACTACAACACTTTGGTGAGTATTGTCAGTAAAGTGGGTCAGAATAATAACGAATCCCGAGGTAAAAAGGATGCTCAAAGTGACAAAAGACAAACCAGAAGTAAGACAAGAGGAAAAGGAGTGGCTAGGGAGTCAGAAAAAAATTTATGAATGATCATCATATCTTGGAATATACGAGGAGTTAGAAGTCCAAGTAAGAGAATTGCTATAAGGGATCTGATAAGCAAAAATAGAGGCCAATTAATATTTTTGCAAGAAACCAAGCTAGAGCAAATGACAGACAGTGTAGTGAGACACCTGGTGCCTTTACATAGGCCTGAATGGTGTGCCATGAATGCCATGGGTATTGCTGGTGGTATACTATGTATTTGGGACCCTCGGTTTGTTAGTGTTCAGAATCATCTTATTGGTGATTATTACATAATTGTCGAGGTAACAGATCTCTCTAACAATAAAGTATGGTTCGCAGGTGCGATTTATGGGCCTTCCACCTATAGACAAAGGGCTGTTGTTTGGGAAGATCTCTCAAATGCAGTGGGACAACATCAAGGTCCATGGCTGCTAGATGGTGATTTTAATGCCACACTATCCAGAAATGAGAAGCATCCTCCAATGTGTTGAATATGTTACCGACTTCAGGCCAATTAGTTTGGCTAGTAGCTCTTATAAGGTGGTTGCTCGACTGCTTGCTGGCCGATTACAGAGAATTATGGGACATATAATTAGCCCTGAGCAACACGCCTTTATCAAAGGGAGGAACACCTTAGATGCAGCATTATGTACCCATGAGGTTATTCACAAATGTAAACAAAGCCAGGAACCAAGGGTTATTCTAAAGCTAGACCTTGAGAAAGCCTTTGACAGAGTGTCTTGGGAATATCTAAGATGTATGATGCAACAGCTTGGGTTCGGTAAGAGATGGAGGAAGTGGATCATGACTTGTATTGCTTCTACCAGATATTCTATTCTTGTTAATGGGGGAACACATGGCTTCATACAACCATCTAGAGGGTTAAGGCAAGGAGATCCGCTCTCTCCTTTGCTCTTCAATATTGCCGGAGAGGGCCTTAAATATCTGTTTAATCTTGCAATTGAAGAGGGGTGGCTGCAGCCTATTGTGGATAAAGAACTTCTTAGTACTCCGTTAGTTCAGTTTGCAGATGACACTATTATTTTTTGCAAGGGGGATTTTAAACAATTGAGAGTGGTGAAATGTTTATTATTAATATTTGAGATGGCTTCTGGCATGAAAATCAACTGGGCAAAATCCTCTATCATGGGCTTCTAGATTGTGAACAATTCTTTACAAGAGATGGCAGCCATGCTTGGGTGTAGGGTATGATCTCTTCCTAGCACAAACCTTGGGCTTCTTCTATTCACTGGTAGAACTTCAACACAGCTTTGGGACCCAGTTATTGAGAAATTAAATAGAAGACAGAGTACTTGGCAAGGGCAACTACTTTCAAAAGCTGGAAGACTTAATTTGATTAAGTCTTGCTTAATTGGCATTCCGACTTACTACCTCTCTTTCCTTCATTGTCCCTCATCAGTGGCAGCAGTGATTGAAAGAATAATAAGGAATTTCCTTTGGTCTGGTACTGCAGAGAAGTCAAAAATGCACTTGATAAATTGGGAGGAGGTTTGTTCAACCGGGAAAGATGGTGGTTTAGGGATCGAGAAAGGTCAAACAAACAAATGCAGCACTTTTAATGAAATGGCTATGGAAACTTAATACAGCAAGAGACATGACATGGAAGGGATTGTCTCTAAATGCCTTGACAAAGAGGCCTAGACAGGTGGTGGTGGATCAACCCGGTGCGAACCAGATTGTCCTCCCCATTTGGAAAAGAATAACAAAATATTTTCCTTTTTCAACGGAAGATCTCCTTCAGCAGGGAAAGGTGACAAGGTTCGTTTACGGACTGACGTTTGGCATGGAGACACATCTTTAGCTGAGAAATCTGAAGGTTATACCTGGTTGCAATAGACCAAAATTGCCTCATATCGATATTGCTCCAAATGGCCAGGTGGGGAATATTAAGCGGGATCTATGTTTTAGAAGAACCTTAAGCGATCTTTGAAGCACTTGAGATCTCGAGTTACTAGCTGACTTGAGTAAAGTATACTTAAACAGACACAATGAAGATGAACTCATTTGGAAACCCCACTCAAAAGGTTGCTATATAGCAAGCTCCGGGTATAGAAGCCTCACTGAGGGGGTAAGAGCTACACAAGTGGCAGCTGCTGCCAGGAGACTCATGCCCTAGGAAAATGGCCTTTTTTATGTGGTGCTGCCTTCGAAGCAAAATCCCCACCAGGGACCTATTACAGAGAAGGGGAATTCAGATCCCATCAGACAGTTGCCCACTATGTTGGGCTGAGCTAGAGACCACTGATCACCTTCTCATTCACTGTGAGTACAGCTGGAAAGTTTGGAGTTTCTTCCTTGGCATGTTCGGTGTCAATTATGTAATCCCACAAAATCTAGCAGGCTTCCTCCCACTTATTAGCTATTTTGGGCATGGCACAAAGGGTCGCATTATGTACAATTGTTGCATGGGTTACATTCTTTGGGCCATTTGGAGGGAAAGGAACAACAGGGTATTCCGGAACGAAACCAAGCCTTGGGGAGTTCTTTGTCATCAACTTCTCCACCAGATTATTGGCTGGTTGAAAACTCAGGCAATATTTTGTGGTGTTGATTCTACTGTAATTTGGAGGTTGTGGGCTGACCATGCTAGAGAAGCCAGATCTAGTACTACACTTATTCAGCAATGGCTGCCCCCCACCTTCCTCCTATAAGTTAAATTTTGACGGATTCACTTGGAAATCCAGGGCCATCTGGGGTAGGAGGACTCATCGGGGACCATAGAGGAGAAGTACTACTCACTTACACAGCACCGATTGGCATTTCAGACTCTACTACCGCTAAAGCAGTCAGCCTCCTTCATGGTCGGAGATGTTTTAAAGATTTAGGGCTTTCAGGTCCACTTCAAGTGGAGGGCGACTCGAAGACCATCATTTCATAGTGCAAGAGAGCTTCTAAACCTTCGTGGAGACATATTTCCACTTTTAATGAGATAAATGATCTTGCATCTTTTGTTGTAACTTGGAGTCATGTAATTAGATCTGCCAATGGTAGAGCAGATGAGTTAGCTAAAAAGGGTGTCCATGAGCAAGTGCTAACTGTTTGGACTCCTTAGGAATTTGATGTAACCCATTTTGGGATGTAATTCTTAAATTAAATAAAACCTCAACTTTCAATAAAAACTAGGTAGAGGGTCCATACAATAGCATGTTGCTCATGAGCCCCTTTTTTAGCTAATTCATTCGCTTTACCATTTGCACTACGTATTACATGACTCCAACTAGTGACAATAGATGCAAAATCTCTAATTTCATCAATGATGGGAAGAAGCTTCCAAGGGGGCTTGAGGTCCTTCTTGCACCATTAGATTAGAACATGTGAGTCACCCTCAACTTTGAAGCCGTGAAGCAAACTTTTCATTTCAACAATTGTGGAATCAGTGGTGCCAATCGGGCATGAATGAGTGAGCAATATGTCCCCAGAAGAGTTACAGATCAGTCCACCCACACCTGCCAGCCCTGGGTTTCCAAATGACGACCCCTAAAAATTCAGCTTATAAGCATACCTCGGTGGAGGGACCCAAGCAATAATTTTGGGAACCTTCCCCCCCTTTTCAAAAACATATGGGGACCAAGAATTCCAGATTGCACCACCCTCTATGTTCTAGAAATTTTTCTGCACTTTCAACCAACAAACAATTTGGTAAATAAAGCGTTGGCATAAGTCAGGCCAGGAAGTACTTTTATTTTGAAAAATTCTGTTGTTTCTTTCTTTCCACAACAACCAGGGAATGTAGCCCAAACAACAACTAATCCTCAATAGTCCTTTGCCTCCAAGGCCAAGAGATCCGATAAGAGCAATAATGCTGCTAAGATCTTGAGGAATGGGGAAGTTTTGTGTCCAAGCTTTTGCGGCCTAATGGGGGTGCTGTCCACGATCAGTTAAGCAAGAGTAAGCTGAGCTAACTGAGTAATGCCCCAAAGGATGAGGCCTCCATAATAATTCATCCATCTGGTCTCTCTTTAGGAATGTCATACTTAACTCATCAAATAATGAAGCTATCTCAATAGATTCCTCATCAGTTGGATTTCTTCGAAGCAATGGTGTCCAATCGACTTCTCTCAGCTGTCCCCTAGGGGCGATGTCCCTAATAAAGCAGTTCTGATCCCTTGCTAATATAAATATTCTTGGATACTTCTCAGCAAGAGTGTCCTTACCAGTCCATTTATCAGTCCAAAAACGTGTTCTATCACCAATTCCAGGGTGAATGAAAGCATGCTGAACAAAAAATGCCAACAACTTAACGATTTTCTTCCAAATCGAGGAGAGCCTCCAATGCCTTATGTCACCAAACCACCAATCCCTCGGCCTATTGTCAAGTGCTTTTACAATTAAACTTCTCCAAGTAGCCCCACTGCTTGTAATCTATTTCCAGAGCCATTTAATTAGGAGTGCTTCATTCATGTGCCTTATTCTCCTGATTCCAAGTCCTCCATCCTCCTTTGCCAAGCATACATCCTCCCAACAGATGAGGTGCATTTTTTATCTTTCTGAAGATCCCGACCAAAGGAAATTTCTCATCAGCTTTTCAATACTGTTTACCACTGATGTAGGGCAATGTAAGAAGGATAAAAAATATGTGGGTATGACAAGTAGGCAAACTTTGATTAAAGTAAGCCTGCCTGCTTTCGTAAGTAGCCTCCCTTGCCATGTATTCAATCTCAAATTCAACTTTTCAATGATCGGATCCCATAAGCTCTTAGTTGCCCTACCAGTAAAGAGGGGTAAGCCAAGGTATGTTGCAGGTAAAGAGCCAATCTTCACCCCAACATTGCAGCCATGTCATTCATTATTTCCCTTTTTACTGAGAAACCATAGATAGCTGATTTGGACCAATTGATTTTCAGTCCAGAAGCTAATTCAAACAACATCAGAATACATTTTATAACTCTTATTTGACTGGCATTGCACTTGCAGAAGAGAATTGTATCGTCAGCAAATTGAACTAGTGGTGCTTGAAGACAATCCCTATCAATTACAGGGTCAATCCATCCCTCATCAATTGCCATTTCAACATGTACCTCAGTCCCTCTCCTGCTATGTTAAAGAGCATGGGAGATAGGGGATCACCTTGTCTAAGTCCCCTCGTGGGTTTAATGTATCCATGGGCACCACCATTAATTAATACCGAATACCTTGCTGAAGATATGCATGTCCTCATCCATTGCCTCCATCGCCAACCAAAGCCCGTTTCCTTTATCACCGACTCCAAATAGCTCCAGGAGACTTTATCAAAGGCCTTCTCGAAATCTAATTTCAAAACCAGCCGTGGCTCCCCTGACTGTTGACAAGCATGATCTCATGGACATTCATGGCTGCATCAATAATGTCTCTGCCTTTAATGAAAGCGTGTTGTTCTATGCTTATAATGTGTCCCATCACCTTTTGTAATCTTGAAGCCAATAATCTTGCAATGATCTTGTAGGTGCTGCTTGCTAAACTGATAGGTCTGAAATCATTTACAGTTTCAACACAATACTTTTTGGGGATAAGGGCAATGAAGGTAGCACCGAGTGCTGTGCTAGTAAGTCCATGCCGGTAGAAATGCTGAAGTTGATTGTTCACATCATTCTGAATGATAGACCAACATGTATTACAGAACTCCCCATTGTATCTATCCGGTCCCAGGGCTTTGTCCTTAGGAAGGCATTTTCCAGCATTCTCAATTTCCTCCATAGTAAAAGGTTGTTCAAGAGTGGCAGCACGTTCAGGGGTGAGTCAGTTACATTTGATCTCCAACAATAGTGGTCGATTGTGAGTATCCTCTACAAATAAACTAGAAAAGTGAGTTAAAATGCAGTTTATAATAGTGGGTTTCTCAGAGGTGATTTCCCCATTGACTAAGAGAGAAAATTCTGTTTGTTCTTCTTCTCTAGCATACCATAGCATGGACAAAACGGGTGTTGCCATCTCCCTCCATTAGCCACTTGTATCTTGCTTTTTGCTTCCATAGAATGGCCTCTTTACGAATCAAGCTATGAAATTGCACAATTACTGAAAGTCTTTCAGCATTCTCATCATCCTCTAAAACTCTAGACTCTTCAAGCAGGTCTAGTGTATCAATCCAATTGCTCGACTCAATCTTCCTAGCAATTTGGTCAACCTTGCTGATTTTGGCCCAAGTTTGCAATTTGTTCTTCAATAATTTTAGTTTCCTAAATATTGTCCCTCCCAATGGCCCATTGTCCTCAATCTCAGCCCACCAATTTTTTTACGGGGATAGAAATCATCATCTTCAAGTCATTGATTCTCAAACCTGATAGGTACACCCCCCCCCAATTTTCAGAGTTCGTGTTTAGATGGATAGGGCAGTGATCCGAAACTGTTTTCCCCAACACTTTGCAAGTCACATTCGGGTATAATTGAATCCATTCAGCATTACAGATAAATCTATCCAGCCTAGACAAAGTTGGATTAGCCCTCTTATTACTTTACGTGTAGGTCTTCCCAGAGGAGGGAAGATCAATAAGGTCCAAGGATCCAAGAAAATCCACAAAGCTCCTCATTGTACTAGTGACACATGTGGCAGGTGGAAATTTTTTCATTCCTAGCTTTAAGGCTTTCCATTTTGGTTACTTGAAAGGAGCGAGCTCATTCACCATGGAATTAGTCATTGTGTCTAATTTAGTTTCTTGTAGCACAATCAGTGGTGCTTTACTCCTCCACATTAAACTCCTAATAACAGTCATTTTACTTGGACTTCTTACTCCTCTGATGTTCCATGATAGAACAATCATTTTTTAACCTTAGCCGGGTTTGCCACTCCTTTTCCTTTTCCTCGTGTCACTCTTCTCTCCACTTGAGGAACTTGGGATTCTTTCATCTTATCGTCATATTTTGCTCCGATCTTTTGTATCATCTCATATTCATCTTTGCTCGTCTTACATTTGAACTTCTGTCCCATGCTCTTTAACATTGCAGGTGAAGGTCTGAGATTCATGCTGAATATGGCTTTGGATGAGGGTTGGTTGGACCCCATGATTGATAGGGATTGCCTCCAAGCACCTATTGTACAATTTGCCGATGACACAATTATTTTTTGTAAAGGGACAATTGAGCAACTTAGAGTGGTAAAATGTTTGTTGATGCTTTTTGAAATCACATCGGGATTAAAGATAAATTGGTCCAAGTCTGCAATTTATGGCTTCTCCGTCAATCATGCAGTGATGAATGATATAGCTGACATGCTGGGTTGTAAAATCGGTTCTCTTCCTAGTACGTATCTTGGTTTACCCCCTCTTTACTGGAAGGATAACAAGGAATTTATGGGACCCAGTTATCTTTGATCGAAGCTAGTCTATCTGGCATCCCCACCTATTACCTTTCCTTCTTGCATTGTCCTGTTTCTGTGGTGAACATCATTGAAAGAACTATGAGGAATTTTCTATGGTCGGGTATTACGGAGCGATCCAAAATTCATCTCATCTAATGGGATGATGTTTGCAAGGCCAAAGGGGACGGAGGATTAGGAATCAGAAGGATAAGATATATGAACGAGGCTTTACTCACTAAATGGTTGTGGAAGTTGAACACAAGTGGGGAATCCACTTGGAGGAAAATCATAGTTAATGTATTTGACAACAGGCCCAGGGAATGGTGGTTTGAAGGCCCAAGACATGGGAGACTTTCTTCCATATGGAAGAAAATTATTCAGATGTTCCCGTTCTTTACTGAACATGTTTCTCGCTTGCCAAGCATTGGCAATAGAATTCGTTTCTGGACTGACAGGTGGATTGGTGATACTACTTTAGCAGAAAAATTTTCAAGACTTTACCTCTTAGCCAGACATCATGATTGCTCTATAAGGGACATTGTTTCTGCTGGTCAACTAATAGATGTGGACTGGACCCTCTTCCTTAGAAGACGTTTCAATGATGAGGAAGCTATTGAGGTTTCCAAATTTCTTGAGGATTTGAGTATTTTTTACATGAGAAGAGACCAGGATGATGAACTGATCTGGAGGCCTCACTCTAAAGGACTCTTCACGGTAAGCTCTGCATACTCTTGTTTAACTAATCAAGGCCATCAACCTCATTTGGCTGCTGCAGCATGGTCACTCTCGGGTCCTAAGAAACAAATTTTCTTTGGGTGGTGCTGCTTGAGGGGTAGATTACCTACTAGAGATTTGTTGATGAGGATGAGAATTCAGATTCAAGATGCCGTTTGTCCTTTATGTAATACTGAAAGTGAGTCACTCAATCATACTTTGATCCATTGCCCTTTCAAATTTGGAAAGTTTGGGTATTCTTCCTTAATAGATTCGGGCTTATTTTACCTATCCCTCGTGACCTATATGGTATTGTTGCTCTCATTGGCTCCCTGGGTCTTGGAAGTAAAGGAAAGCTCATGTTTTCTTGTTGCATAGGATATATTCCTTGGATGATATGGAAGGAAAGGAACAATCGAATTTTTCAAAATAAATCCAGCTCTTGGACTGACCTTTGCCATCGAATTACAACTCAGATTGTTAGTTGGCTGAAAATTCACAAAGTTTTCAAGAATGTTGAATGTGGCACTATATGGAGTTCTGGAATTTACATGCAAGAGAGGGAATGGTAAACTAGTCAGAACTATTGCTTGGCTTCCTCCACCCCAAACTCCTACAAGCTAAACTTGATGGGTCATCTTTTGGAAACCGGGTCTAGGCTGGAGTGGGGGCCTAATCAGAATTCAGCTGGAGATATATCACTCACATATTCGGACCACTTGGTATTAGTGAATCCACGATTGCGAAGCTCAAAGTCTACTCCATGGACTCAAATGTTTTCTCAAGTATCATTTTGTTGGTCCATTGCATGTTGAAGGCGACTCCCAAGTTCGATTCAATGGTGCAAGCATGATCTCAGGCCTCCTTGACGAATCGTTGTATAATTGATGAAATTAGAAACCTTTCATTTATTGTCACTAGTTGGATGCATGTATTAAGAAGTGCCAATGGTAGGGCTGATGAGTTGGCTAAGCAAGGGACTGTTGAACAACATATTGTTGTTGTCACCCCTAGCTTCATGTAACCATTTTTGTGTTTGTTGTTTGTTTGATGTTGTAATCTTTCGCCCATTTGGGCCACAACAATAAAAATCTCAACTTTCAAAAAAAAAAAAACATTTGAACTTCTGTATATGCTCCAGCCAAGAAGCGTATGTGAGGTCATCTCTCCCATTATTTTCCCCATTTTCGACTTGCTACACATCATCACTCCCACCATTTCTAGCCTGCTTTCTTTGACCATTAATCTGGGGGATGTTCAAAACGGTGATGGGGACGGCGGAGATTTTCTGCAGGCTTTGGTGGGTAGGAAAAGAGAAATTGTCATGTGTACAGGTTAGAGGGGTGGCCTGATTGTTCGAGAGCTGGTTTAAAATTGGGACCGATGAGGACTGATTTTGGGAAACGGCGGCATACGGTGGGAGACAATTTCTGGTTGGAGGTATAACAAGTTTTGTGGGCATGGGAGAGTATTACAGAGCCAATGATTCAGTATATTTTTCTGGGCGTACCTCTTGAATTTCAGTGGCTGGTCCAGTGATTCGGTCGACAGCAAATTCAATAGGGACAGGTGCATGAATTGGCTGCTCGTCAGTAGCAACCCCCGGGCCAAGTGATGTTGAAGCAGCGCGATCAATGGCTGGACGAGTAACTGAGTTAACACGGTCAGTTCGAATTGCGGAGTAGACTCAGCCAGTTCGAGTAACTGAGTCGACTCGACCGGTTCGAGCTACTGAGTCGACTCTCTCCAGCACCATATTGAGTTGAGTATCTGACTCTCGGGGCTCGTCACCTTTGTCCTTTCGCCTGCTGCACACAACTCTAAACGATGGAAGGAACTCCTCTGGTTTTAGGAGAATTGCAAAGTACTTCCCATCTATAACCAAATCTGTCCATTGCTCTTTAATAGGCCAGCTTCGAGGTCGGATTTTCGCTCGTGCGTAGGACATATTCCTACCAGTCAAGGACTCATCTTCAAGCTCCAGACGTGTTCCGAAAACATTGGCAAGCATCTCTAATGTCTTCGTCTCCCATAGTTCAGGGGGAATCCCCCAAATTTGGATCCAAATTGATACTGGACATGATTCCATGGCTGGCTCCCATTTCCGAACCTCCCAACAAGGAACCGAATCAGTATGGTTCCATTGTTGTAGGTCTCGGCAAGTGTCCTCATCTCCACCCATCGTTAACAAGGAAAGTTTGTCTTCCTCAATATTCAATATCTTTCATGTAAAATGGCCCTGGTTTGGTGACTGGCCCATGGATCATTTTCATCCCACAGATCATTAGTCTCAAGAGCACTCTCAGCAAGAGCGACACCCGCTTCAGTTAAAACATGGAGAAGATCATATATTTCAAACAGCACAAACCTCAAATTACAGTTGAATGGTCACCCCCTCCCCATGGATGGCTCAAACTAAATTTTGATGGTTCTTCCAGAGGTAATCCTAAACCAGCTGGCTATGGAGGGTTAGTGAGGCAATTTGACGGTCAGATCTTAAGTGGTTACTCGGGACCTCTTGGCATACCAACTTCAAACGAAGCTGAAGCTGCTGGACTGCTAGAGGGGCTTAGATTGTTTTCATCCTCAACAAGCAACCCCATTATAATTGAAGGAGACTCCACCTTAACAGTCAACTGGGCCAAAAACACTTTTAATATCCCCATGGAAACTCAAATATGTTTTTGACGAAATATCGACAATATCTAGAGATTGGGGGATCAGGTGGAGCATCATACCAAGATCGGCCAATTCACTAGAATATCAACTGGTAAAAGAAGGCGCAAACAGACCAGCACTTACAATAGGCACAAGCTTTCCAATATAGATATGTAACAAATGCCAAATTTTTTACTAGCTTTGTAAGCAAGTGTTGTATTATCAGACTGTACCATTGTATTTTTACATTTGTATGTTTTGATATGCAATAAAAGAGCAAAGACTCACTATTCTCAAAAAAAAAAAAACAGTAGAAAGGAGAACACAAATAACTTTAATCAAACTCAAAAACCATGCTATAACTGATGATAACATGCTATAAACTAGTACAGAGGCAGAGATAAATTACCAAAATCTGCAATTCCAATTTATTGTAAGTTCTTCTTTTTAAGTTATTATTTCAAGCTCAAATTCAAGATCAAGGAAAGTTAATCTGAATTATGGGGAACTAAAAAATAACAATATAATAAATAAACTGATAAAACTTATGCACATTAATCTCAACTACGGCAAAACTAGTCAGTACCCTTGATAGTTGTTTTCAGAAGCTTCGGTAGCACCTCGTCTTTTATAGCGTCCAGCATAACATTGTTTTTAGATATTTCTACAGCCACAGAGATACAAGTGTGCCCATTAGTGCCTTTTGATGAATCAACCAAGGAACATTCCCTGTGGGTGGACAACATAAACCATAATACTTCATTAGATAGATTACAACGATAAGCAATACTCCATGAAACAGAAGCAGGACTTTTTTTCCTATTTTGGAACGACGCAAGCAGAATACTGCAAGCAATTAAGAAATGAAAATGAAACATGATATTTATGTAAAGATATTCTTTTTATGCACTGCAATATTATGCCACCGTTGGGTACATTTTCATTAATCAAGACAGAGCTTCAAGTTGATAGGATCGGAGTGCAAGCCAATAAGGGGAATTTTGGTAATTATACTGTTCTAAGTCATAAGTTAGTCTTGATTGCTTGTTTATTCCATTCTACAGTGGCAATGTATTAGTGCCTTAATATCAGTATACTTTATTTGATAAGCCACACAGCGGCATACTTGTAATTTATGTTCCAGCACCTTATATTATTGAAATTAATCTCACAGGCAACGCTAATGAAAATTTCTTTTGAAGTTTTTTGTGCTTCTACAGTGATAAGTTGTTAATGGTGGTATCATGTTACTGAGACACAGTCATCACACCTGACTAAGGAGGGAATCACGGCGAAAAGAGAACCAAGCGTCGTCTGTTCTGTTGCAGGGTGTTGACCAGGTCGGGTACCTGGGCGTATTTTTCGTCACAGAATGAAGACAAGCCATTGTGCTCTTCTTCAGAGTTTCTGTTAGAATTGGAGGATGTTGCCGTAGGGACAGCAAAGCGGCGGTGACGCAGCGGTGACGCGGCGGTGACGGGACGGTGACGGGACGGCGATGGCGGCGGGAGGAATGAGAGTAAAGGGCGAAAATCAGTGTCGAAACCTAGTTTCGACTTGGGGAAGACGACGAGTCAGACTCGGCATGTTCCTCCGAGTTTGAGCCCGAGTTATCCTCCGAGTCGACTGGGCTGAAATAAATCTTCCGTGACTCTGTCCCGTCCTAGATTGTGTTGAGCCGACTAGACCGGACAGACCCAGACTGAACCGGGCCAACAAAAAAAAATCAAAAACAAAAAAAAAAAAAAAAGTATCTGACCCTGCATAATTATAGTAGACTTTTGATGGCGGAACAGTGAGAGACTCAATCTCACTGGACCTAGTAACGCAAGGTCAAAAAAAAAAAAAAAAAAAACATAAGACTTTTTTATGGCGGAACAGAGAGAGACTTCTGGTTCTGGTTTGGCGAGATCACTCGTGCCTAGGGACACGGGACAACGAGAGCTGGCTGATGGAGAACCCCGAGTGGGTTCTGTAGGGACACGACCTCGTGAGTCAACTCTGAAGGAGCTGCGACATGACACTACTGCTGGATCAAGAGATGGAAGACGTGAGGATTTGGATGCGGGAAGACACCAGGAGGAAGGTTGGACGACTGTCAAAAAAAGGAGAGGCAATTTTGTCAGAAGGATTGATCGGCAAAGACTACTAGGCACCTGTCAATTTGGGGCTTCGTTCTTCTCAATGGATCACTGTTAGAGTTTAGTCCCACATGGATAAACGATTAAAAAAGATCCTGACTTATTAGTTGGAAAAAGGCTTCATAACTTCAGCTAGTCATTTTAGGATAAACCTCAGCCCAACTTTACCTGGTATCAAAGAGGGTCTGTATGTGACGACTCGTCGTCACTTACAGAGGTCATGGGATCTTCTTCCTCGAAGCTTGTTGTACAAGTTAGAAATTTTGGAAAGGTCTTGGATTCTGGGAGATCGTTAAATTTTGTCTCTTTTCTGTGTTCTTCTACCATTATCTCTTGATAATGGCTTCTACTGCTGAGTGAAGTGTTGTGCGTATGGGTTTACTCCTAAAGGGTGATCCTTTACTGCTGTTGGGTTCGTGGGAACCTATATCTGCGACAGCTACTACTGCGCCTAGTAAAAAAATTGAATTTTTACATTGCCTCGGGATTCGTGCCAAACAAAAAAATTCTGTGCTGCGAAAATATGTCATTTCTAGTCACAGGTAGTTCTGAACGTGTTTCAGAGCTTCCAGGTACTCAAAACTCGTGTTATTACACTGCCTCGGGAACCGTGCCAGAAGGTTTTCTGGTGTTTCTACGCTCTAGTTCGTGCTGCTACCTGTGTTGTTACTGCTGACATTATCTATTATGTGGTCAGAAGCTAAAGGATCAATATTTCTTTCTTCTGCCATTGTCGGAAGGCGAATGGTGTAAATTAATGTGTAAGTTCTAGATGCACAACCTACTGCTTTTAAAAAGGGTTTTCTGATACTGCTGAGTCGTTGCACTCGTACTGCTGAGTCGTTGGACTCGTATTGCTGAGTCATTGGACTCGTACTGCTGATTTGATGGACTCGTACTGCTAAGTCGTTGAACTCGTATTACTGATTTGATGGACTCGTACTGCTGAGTCGTTAGACTTGTACTGCTGAGTAGTTGGACTCGTACACGTCGCTGCCACACTGGTACGGAAAGGGTGATCACTAACACTGCTATTTAAGTGTGCTACACATTTGGTGCTGCTGGTGTTATTTTGCTGCTGCTGGGTTCATAAAACCCTCTTTATGCTACTGCTACTATTGTTGCCTCGGGATTTGTGCATACTCTACAAGATAACACTAAAGACTAACTGGCTGATATGCTTACTAAAGGTCTTGGATGGAAGGAATTTGAGTATCTTCTCTCCAAGCTGGGCCTTCACGATATCTATGCACCGCTTGAGGGGGAGTGTTAAGAGTCAGGGGTAGTTTAGTAATTCCATTAAACTTTAATTAGTTATTACTTGTTTATTATTTATTTTACTTGCACCTCAAGCCATTAATGGCATCATTGTAATTTTGTATTTTCGGATTCTATTAATACATGTTTTAGGGTTGTAGGTCATGAAGACCTTACAACCTCTTTCTCTCCTTCTCTCTTTCTCTTCTTCCTATCTTTTCACTTTTCTCTCATCTTCTATCTCCTTTCACTAAATCTAACATGGTATCAGAGCGGGTACTCGTACGTGGGCCTCCACCCATGTTGTGCACGTGTAGGAGCCCAAAGGAAGCCCCACACGTGCGGGGGAGTGTTAGAGTTTAGTCCCACATGGGTAAACGATTAAAAAAGATCCTGACTTATTAGTTCGAAAGAGGCTTCCTAACTTCGGCTAGTCATTTTAGGATAAACCTCAGCCCAACTTTACAATCACGATACTGCAAGAAGAGTCATTCGACTCCAGGTGAAACAGGAGAGAAAAAATCCTTCATTCGTATTCCTCTTGAGGCTAGTGAGCTCTTTCTGGAACAGATTCGGGGTGTAATGAACTCTAAACAAACCAGATCCAAAGAAATATGGTGGGAGGACTCCCACTTTACCATTTCAACCTTCGGAAGGCGTGATTAGGAATGCAAGCTCGTACACTTTAAAACTCATAAGGTTTTGGCACGAATTTATCTACCAGAATTCGGCGTTGACGGGAGTTCACCATGGAAATGCCTGTTGGAGGCATTTGAAAAACTATTTCCTTGTCTGCCAAAGGATGTAGCTGAGCAAGCAAAAGAAAAATCGTAGATGTTCAGTGGAAATGGGGAAGAACCGATGAACCCATTGGTTGGAAAGGACAAAGAGAAGACGTTCCAGCAAGTAATGGAGGAGAAATGGCAGAGCAAAAAACTATTTCTGCATAACAGTATCATTGCAAATCTCGAATGGGAAGTTCACAAATGTGAGGAGCTAGAGGCTGGATTAAAAAGCGATGGAACTTCTCCTTCTCGCCGAAAATATCGTTTTTGGGAGGGGAATGGCTTGTGATGGGTGGAGACGAGGACACTTGCCGAGACCTTCTGCACCACTGGAATGGGGAAGGGTGGGAGGCCATGTATGCTAGAAATCCATGAGAGTGCATTGCGAACTACTAATTCAGTTATCAATACTGTCGCAGCAGCTTTGTTGTTGAAGACTCGGCTGATTGTTTCTGTTAAGTCCCACATTGAAATGAAGTGAAAAGAATCATGGGCATAAAATAAGAAACCCATGTCTCCATTGTAATGAGGCCTTTTGGGGTAAAACCCATTAGCAAAACCGTGCGGGGTTGGGCCCAAAGCGGACAGTATCATTACAATATGGAGATGTGGGCCCGTTGGGCCCATCCAGAATCTTAACATGGTATCAGAGCCACTTTCCGTGTGTGGGCATGCTCCCCAATCTGCCTTCTGCCTTCTGTTTGTGGGCTGGTAGCCCAATTTCCCTTCTGTCTTCTATCTGTGGGCTTGTAGCCCAATTTGTCACGTCTCAGGCTGAAACTGGGCCTGGACGTGAGGGGGAGTGTTTAAGTCCCACATTGAAATGAAGTGAAAAGAATCATGAGCATAAAATAAGAAACCCAAGTCTCCATTGTAATGAGGCTTTTTGGGGTAAAACCCATTAGTAAAACCGTGCGGGCTTGGTCCCAAAGCGGACAGTTTCATTACAATGTGGAGATGTGGGCCCAACGGGCCCATCCAGAATTCTAACAGTTTCCGGCCACAAACCCCAAAGGACGGCTGGTATGCTGGCTTTCCACAAAACTATACCCTAGTAGGGTAGGGGGTAGTGAAACCATTACTCAAGTAATTGGCTGAGGTTACTTGGCTTACACAGATTTACATTTAATTTTCTGAGAAGTGCATTCCAGATGTAGGAACTTAATTTACTATGCAATAACAGGAGGTTATGGGTTTCTTTCTCACTATTACATAATCAACATAAGGAATTGACAATCGTCTGCCCTCTCTTTGCAAGACCATCGCACATGAGTATCTTCTTATGGGCAGCAGCCCAAACAAAATGTTTTACTTTGGGTGGGGCTATTAGCTTCCAAGCAACTTTAACACCAGGTGGATGGGAGGTTTTTGGATTTGCAAGATGGCATAGTAAGACGCTACTGTGAAGGACCCATCTGGATTAGGAGTCCAGATTACTCCGTGTTCACCCCTACTTGACCTGTACTGTTCTTCTAGAAGCTTGAGTAACCTAGTCATTTCTTCAATTTCATCTTCTTGCAGATTTCTCTAAAAACAAAACTTGCTGCTACTTTCAGGTGGGCAGACAAGGACTTGAGCTACAGTGAGGCTCCTGTTCATTTGGCGAAAAGAAACCGAGAGGGGTTGGTTTCCAATCAAGACATCATTCCATAGCCTTTTCTGACATGGAATATGAGAAAAAATTTCATCTCTAATTCTTTTTTGAGGATCCCTTTCCATAGCCTTATGTCTTTGCTGCTGAACATTTGTTTGGTATCCATATCTGAGGACCCTTACCATATTTCTCGTCTATAATTTTCCTCCATAGGACATTCTCTTCCTTAGCATACCTCCAAATCCATTTTGCTAGAAAAGCAGAATTCATTTATTTTATATGACAAATGCCAAGTCCTCCCTGATCTCTTGGTCTGCAAACTGATTCCCATTTAACCGGGGGGTACTTCAACTGGCTCGTTGAACCACACCATTAAAACTTCCTTTGCAAGGCTTCAAACTTTGCTGCAACACTGGTTGAGCATTCCATCAAAGATATGTAGTAGTTTAAAATTCCAGCTAGTGTGGACTTGATTAAGATAGTTCTTCCAGCCCGACTTGGAAACTAACCTTTCCAGCTGTCCAATCTTTTTTGGCATCTTTCTGAAAACTGCATTCCACAATTGCTTGCTGGATTTTCCCACATATAAGGGATGACCAAGATATTTATTGGGCAGGTTAATTATTGCATCCAAGTGTTCTTTTAATCTCCTATGAGTTCTCAGCTCTAGATTTAGACTTAGTAGCCCAGATTACTCCCAATTTATGTTCAGTCCCAATGCCATTTGGAATAGATTGAGAATTGTGATTGTATTCAGCATTTGTAATTTATTTCCTTAGCAAAGTACCATTGTGTCATCACCAAACTATAAGATAGGAACTTCTAAATTTCCAATTGTTAATCCCGGCATCCATCCTTGAGTCTGACCTTCTTTAAACATGGCAGCCAAACCTTCACTTACAATGTTAAAAAACATAGGAGATAATGGGTCTCCTTGCCTCAGACCCCTAGAGCTTTTGAAGAAAGAGTATGTTGTACCATCGATCATAAAGGAGAAACTGGCTGAGGAGATACAACTACTTATCCACTCCATTTTTGGGGAAGCCCATCTTCCTCAGCATGCTATCCAGAAACCTCCAGTTTATTTTATCAAAAGCTTTCTAGAAATCTGGTGTTACCTGTTAGATTTAGTGAAGGAAGATAGAAGATGAAAAAACAGTGAAAAGATAGGAAGAAGAGAAAGAGAGAAGGAGAGAAAGAGGTTGTAAGGTCTTCATGACCTACAACCCTAAAACATGTATTAATAGAATCCGAAAATACAAAATTACAATGATGCCATTCATGGCTTAACGAGCAAGTAAACTAAACAATAAACAAACAATAACTAATTAAAGTTTAATAAAATTACTAAACTACCCCTAACTCTTAACACTACCCCTCAAGCTGGAGCGTAGATATCATGAAGGCCCAGCCTTGAGAGAAGGTCCTCAAGTTCTTTTCTTCGAAGACCTTCAATAAGCCGATCAGCCAGTTGATCTTTAGTATTAATTTGTAGAGTGTGCACAAATCCCAAGGCGGCGGCGGCGGCGGCGGCAGCAGCAGTAGCAGCAGTAGCAATAGCATAAAGAGGGTTTTATGAATCCAACAACAGTAAAATAACACCTTCTCGGAGCAGCACCAAGCATGTAGCACACTTAAACAACAATATTAGCGATCACCCTTTCCGCAGCAGTGCAGCAATGATGCTAGCAGTACGAGTCGAACAACTCAGCGGTACGAGTCGAACGACTCAGGACTCAGCAGTACGAGTCGAACGACTCAGGACTCAGCAGTACGAGTCGAACGACTCAGGATCGATGCAGTCGAGCGACTCGGGACTCAGCGATGCAGACGAGTCGAGCGACTCGGGACTCGGCGATGCATTTGGTCGAGCGACTCGGGACTCGATGAGTACGAGTCGAACGACTCAGCAGCGATCTGGTCGAGCGACTCAGCGAAGATCGTCGAAAACCCTTTTTAAGGGCAGTAGGTTGTGCATCTAGCACTTACATATGAATTTACACCATTCGCCTTCCCACAATGGCAGAAGAAAGAAATATTGAACCTTTAGCTTCTGACCACATAATAGATAATGTCAACAGTAGAAGCCATTATCAAGAGATAATGGTAGAAGAACACAGAAAAGAGACAAACTTTAACGATCTCCCAGAATCTAAGACCTTTCTAAAACGTCTAACTTGTACAACGAGCTTCGAGGAAGAAGATCCCATGACCTCTGTAAGAGACGACGAGTTGTCACATATAGACCCGCTCTGATACCATATTAGATTTAGTGAAGGGAGACAGAAGATGAGAGAAAAGTGAAAAGATAGGAAGAAGAGAGAAAAGGAGAGAAAGAGGTTGTAAGGTTTTCATGACCTACAACCCTAAAACATGTATTAATAGAATCCGAAAATACAAAATTACAATGATGCCATTCATGGCTTGAGGAGCAAGTAAACTAAACAATAACTAATTAAAGTTTAGTAAAATTACTAAACTACCCCTAACTCTTAACATTACCATTCACTGAGGAAGAAGTTGAAGAAGTTGTACTATCTTTTCCGAATGAAAAAGCCTCTGGCCCGGATGGATTCATAGCAGAATTCTATAAAGGATGGGATTTTTTGAAATTAGATATGATGAATATGTTAGAAGAATTGCATGAGAAAGGTATCATGGCCGAGAGCATGGGCACCTCCCTTATCACATTAATGCCTGCCTTCCATAAAGGTGGATTGTTGGCTGCTGACCACTTGTGGGAGGACTGACTTCATCCTGTTGGCAAACACTTTTGATACGATCTTGTAATGACTTGAAATTAATTTAATTTGCCGGAAATCTTTTGGATGAACAACACCCTCTTTCTTTGGTACTAATGCAATGAAAAATGTGCCCATGATCTTAGAAGTAATGCCTTTGTCATGGAATTCGTTTACCATATTCAAAATATTAAATTTCAGGAAGTCTCATCCTTCTTTTTAGAACTCTGCTATAAATCCATCCGGACTCGGAGACTTTTAATTTGGCAGAGAGAGAATAGCTGTTTGAATCTCTTCCTCTGTGAATGGCATCACCAAGTTTTGGCCAGCCTCAATTAAGAGACTCTAAAGTTAACTCTTCTAGGAAAGGCGTGTTCACTCCATCTTGGTAGAGACCAGTATAGTATTTTTCAAAAGCAGACACAATTTCTCTTGGTTCCAATATGCATCTACCCTCCAACTCAAGAGAGCTAATTTTATTCTCCTTAAATCATAATTCTTTGCACTCTGACTCTCCAACTAGACGAGAAAGGGATACCTCAATTAACACACTCAACGATCCAAGGAAAGCTTATCTTGAAGAAACACCAAAGTATATATGATGTGGGCCTTTAGATTTTGAGATAGACCTGGAACAACTCACAACCAAGTTTGAGAGCATGTAGTTGAACTTTCCCTTCAAGAATGGACAAGAAAATAAGGATTATAGGTAGAATCTTGCTACAATGGTACCACCCTAAGATGATTGAGGAACATACATATGCACCATCATAGTGCATAAAACTTCTAATAAATGTTAATGTTTTACTGAAATGCGGTTCTACTGTATAAGAGTAATGCTAGACGCACCTAGCGGACGCACCTATCCGACGTACATGTTAATCTAAGCCCTTAAAAATATTAAAAAAAAAAAATTTTTATAAAATCCTATTTTTTAGAGGATAAACCCTAGGCATCAATGGTTTAGATTAACAAGTGCGTGGGATAGGTGTGTGGGCTAAGTGCAACTAGCATTATTCCTGATATAATCTATAAAGAAACAACATCATAGGAATGAGACCTTTCAATAAGAGAATATCGAGCATACCTACTAAAAACCTGCAAACTAGGAAGTGCTCTTGTTTTGCTTCTAGATGATTTATATTCTCTAATGAGTGTGTCTCCGATTCCTTGTGTTGAAAGCCTTCTCTTCTCCATCTTTTCCTGGAAAGAAAACATGAAACAAATATAACCTAAGTGATGGGAATATGAAGTATAAAAAAAATTAAAAGTATATTACATTACATGCTACCTGACATAAATGAAAATGACAAACCCACGGACTTAATTCGATATCACAAAATTCCTGCTCTGAGAAACTAGCATTCAAATGGACAAAAACTCATCAGTAATAACATCATAAATGTCATGGTTGTTAGCTAGCATAGAAAGTAAAATTACTTCAGGGGTCATTTATTTGGACACTGTCTATGGAACAAGCTAAGAGAAAGATACACACAAGAGAATAATTTGTCAAGAATATATGATTTGTATGCAAAATTTTTAGTGTGAACAGGGAAGCGAAGTCATTGATGAATTCAAAGATGAGTTTGAAGCAACTATTGTTGAAGCTAAAAGCCTCCTTCAAGGTCTGAAGTACTTTCTTGAGGCCCATCTTGTTGGACCCCTTCATGTGGAAGGGTATTCCAAAGTGATCATCCAGTGGTGTAAGAATGATAGTAGGCCTCCTTGGAGATTGAGTTCCAATGTAAATGAAATACATGACGTTGCTAATGTTGTAATGAGTTGGACTCATTTTCTTTGGAGTGCCAACGGTAGGGCTGATGTACCAGCTAAACAAGGTTTTTAGTGTGAACAGGGAAGCGAAGTCATTGATTGAATTCAAAGATGAGTTTGAAACAACTGTTGTTGAAGCTAAAAGCCTCCTTCAAGGTCTGAAATGCTTTCTTGAGGCCCATCTTGTTGGACCCCTTCATGTGGAAGGGTATTCCAATGTGATCATCCAGTGGTGTAATAATGATAGTAGGCCTCCTTGGGGATTGATTCCAATGTAAATAAAATACATGACCTTGCTAATGTTGTAATAAGTTGGATTCATTTTCTTAGGAGTGCCAACGGTAGGGCTGATGTACAAGCTAAACAAGGGGTCAATGAACAAAATCTTGTTGTATGGACCCCTTAAAACCTATGAGTGTCCACTGAACCAAATTTTGTAATCTGATAGCCTTTGGGCATTGAAATAGAATGACATACCAACATTCAAAAAATAAAAAAGGGGGTGTTTGAAGAAGTTGAGCAGGAGATTAAAAAAAATGCATCAATTTACTAGAGATGAGCAGATTCTTAGAAGGGCGAGATAAGAGTTAAAGTAGCCCAATTTCTCCACGCCCTAGAACCAGAATATGAGGTTGTATGTGTTCAGGCATTGGCACAGACTGATAACCCATCCTGGATGTGTTTAGCAGTTCCATGAGAACTGAACCTACGGTTCTACCAGAGACTATGCTACAGAAGGGGAGAACTGAACCTACAGTAGACACCTGATTTATTAGGCATCCAAATAACCTCGTCTTGACCCCTTTTAAACAAGTAAAATGGAGTTTATCATCTGCAACAAACTGGCTACTTCCAAAGCCTCTACAACCCCCAAGTTTCTTCTTAATTGTAAGTCCTAAGTGTCCTCCCCTTGGCTTCTCATGTCAGCAATTTGTGCTCCTTTTTTTTATGGAGGCTAGAATTGTTGGAAAACTCAAGACAGATAGGGTATAATTGTAAATAGAGTTTACTCGTGATATTTTAGTTATTTATTAAGGTTCAGGTTATTTTTGTATATTCGGCTTTTAACCCTAAACCCTTGTAATTCAGCCTATTTAGAGGCAACCAACTAATAGAAAAGTACTCCCTAGTTTTCTCAATAAGGTCTCAAAGCAGGTCTATATGTGATGACTTGTCACTTACAGAGGTCATGGGATCCTCTTCCTCTAGGCTTCATGGTCCAAATTTAATGGCTGGAATAAATATTCGTTGCTGGGCGAATAAGAAAAGAATTTTTCTTGCTTCTTTTTCCCTGCAATGGTTGTAAGCTATGGGTCGTACTAGTGTTTAAGAGTAAGATGCACTTTATTCTACCCAAACAAAAGGTTTTCTGGTGCTATTGAGCCATTAGCTCCTGCTACTGTTGCTGTTGCAGCAACTGACATCATTGGTTGTGTGGTCGCAAGCTAAAGATTCAATTTATCTCTTTCTTCTACCATTGTCGGAAGGTTAATGGCCTTAACTCATGTGCAAGTGTTGGATGCACAACCTACTACCCTTAAAAGGGTTTTCTGCTACTACTGATTCACTGGCGTCACTGGCGTATTACTGTGTGAAAAGACTCAAATTTTTATTGCCTTGCTAATTGTGCCACATTGTTTTAGCTTCCCAAAGCCTGCAGAGAGGTGTTTTCTGGGCGGCAAAAGCTCCTCCAGAGGTTTTACAAGCATAAAGGTGTGTTCTTTCTGACTGCGTTGTGCTGATGTCATCTATTTTGGCATGTAATTTGTGGAAATTGATTGGATTCTGGTTCGGCTGGGATTGATAGAGTTTTTTTTTGTTTCTCTTGCTGCTGATGTCATTGGCTAATCAAAAACCAGTCTTTTCTCTTGCTTTGGAACTGTGCCAGACCTGCATTAGTGTTAATTGGCCCCAAAAAAGCTTTGCCAGGCGTTTCAAATCATTCATGTGTTCTCTCTAAATTTCTGTTGGAATCAAACATGTTGACATTTCATTGCTAGGGCCAACATCAGCATTGCTAGGGAGTATCTTCTCTGATAGGTCTAGGATGGAAGGAATTCGAGTATCTTCTCTCCAAGCTAGGTCTTCATAATATCAGCACTCCAAGATCAACTAATCATATAGCCAACCACCTGGCTAAAGGAGTTAATAGACCTGTAATTCCAATAGGCAATAGCATCCGACTTTTCTAAGTGTTAATATGTATGGCCTATGATCATACTTGTAAGCTTATAAAGATTGTATTTATTTTGCAGATTGTATTAATTGATTTGTATGATTACTGATCAAAAATAAAAGAGCAAGACTCACCATCTCAAAAAAAAATAATATCTACGCTCCAGCTTGAGGGGTGTTAAAGTCGGGGGTATTTTCATCATTATACTCTATTACGAGTGAGGGGTATTTTGTTCAGTATATGGTAATGTATAATTCTTTATTTTAGTGTTATTTATTCCTTCCATAGTGGCACACAATGCTTTCATGCAAACTACTTGCTCCTTCATGCGATCACAAATGATTGTGTCATCTGCAAATTGTAAAACAGGAATGCTGTCATGTGCATTGCTCCTGAATCCTTCAACCCATGATTCCCGCTGGCCCTTGTAAATGATACCTCTGAATGCTTCACCCGTTATGTTGAAAAGAAGCGGGGATAATGGGTCTCCTTGCCTTAGGCCCCGGCTACTTTTGAAAAACTTTTTTGCTGTCCCATTGATGAGTATAGAAAATTACTCTGAAGAGATACAACTACTCGTCCATGTTCACCAAAGTGCAGGAAATTCCATTCTCATTAGCTCATCTAGCAACCCCCAATTTACTTTTTCAAAATCCAACTTTATTTCTTCCCCTCCCCCCCGCCCCCATACTCACCCCCTTTCTTCCCTTTCTTCCCTTTCTTGGTCTCTTTTGATACTTCTTGAGCATTGAAGTTGCCCGAAGTAAGGGGGGATCAGTGGTTCTATTGCAGAGAAAGTATGTCACGAATATGTTTCCTGAGAGATCAAAACAAATAAAGGTGGATTGTCACTTTATTTGAGATGCATTTCTATCCTTCTTTTGGATGTTCTCCTATTGGTTTTTGTTCTTCGGCTTTTATTTTATTAAAATTATCTCTATGTATTAAAGAAATAATAGAACTTACACAATCATGACAGTCTCCACAATATCAGAAAGCAAAAGTCTTTCAAGATGGCTCTTTACAGCCAAAGCTCCATGCTCCTGGCCATAACTCAATTTCCGTAACTTTTTTGAGAGGTGAAGTGATATTGTCTGAGGTCGGGATGATCCTTTCCCCCTATATTCCAACAGCCTCTGCATAGCACACAAAAGTAATAACAGTTGACATAATGCTTTTTCTTTTTTTTGAAAAAAGTGATATTGTATTTTCTACATGAAGTTATTATACACTTCATTAGCTTTTATGAATGAAATCCTCAAAAGATTTGAAAGGATAAAGAAATTACCTTCAGGTTAATTAGGGGAGATGTTTTTGTGCTTATAGGTTGATCTAAAGCACTATAAGCAGCTTCAGAAATGAAACATGCAGCAAGAGCACCAACAGGTAGCCCCCCAGCACCCCCATACTCCACTGGACAATCAATACCATGGTCATCCCCAGAAGTACCATAAGACAACTGAATGATCTTATTCCCATAAGCACTTCGTACAGTTCCATCGTATGCAACAGATATGTCCCGCATGTGAAACATTAGTTTTCGTGTCAGAGTGCCAGGGAGATCTGCATTATCACTAAATAGTGTACCACGACTTGATAGGGCATGAACAAAGCACTCCAATGGATTCAATCCACTAAGAAATGAACTCCTCACAAATCCATAATAGGCAGTCTTCTCATGCAACCTTTCAAACATTTTCTTATCCAGGATTGCTGAGTCAAGCTTGGATGAGATTCTAAAAGATAATGGAGTTGCTGGTTGTTGGAGGCCAAGACACATGGATTGCTGAACAAGTTTTGTCAAATTACCATTGCTACCAGCACTTATCATCGCCAATATAGAGTTGTCCTTCAATGCATAGTCGCATATCATACTTTGTAGGTCTTTATTCAAATCTCTATAGGCAGAAATATCAAAGTTAAAAAACATCTTATCTTCATTTAAATGAGATTTTAACTCAGAAGATAGATCTTGACTGCTTTTTACATGCATGAAGAGATGTTCTTCTTTGCTAGTCTCAATGCACTTTTGTGTATCCAATATGCTTTCCTGTTCTCTTAATCTTAGTCCAACTTCTTCCGCCAGGTTCCTTCTTGCACTAGAATCAGGAATAAGGTACAAATCTAGCAAAGACACACTCAATCCTCTTGTAGAAATCCACTCGCAAAGAATATCTTGTGCAGTAAACAGGAATTCAAGAGCTTGATAAGGATGACTCTTCAGCAGACTGGAGAAAAGACTTCCTTGGGTATTTCTCAGCCAAGCAGATCCATTAGACGAGGTAAGCAAGTGGCCTTCCTTGATAAAGACTCCGTTAGATGAAAATACAAAATTGAAGCCCTGAGGAAGAACCAAGCTTAGTAACTGTTTCCCAGTCCAAAGCAATTTGCTAGTCACCGGTGTTTTACATATGGCAGGGTCCAGGGAGTGTCGATGAGCAAACATTCCCATCTGCTGAATTTGGTACTTGCAAAAGAAAATATTGTCGCTTGTCAGCAAATAAGCTGCAGTCAAACTATCGTGAGTCAAAGATAGTAGATTACGACCATTTTGTTTATTTGCCAATTGATGATTCAGTGACAGCAATTCTGAGAGTTCTACCCTGCATTCAATGGATTGAGGAACAAATCCATGCAGGCAATCTCCATCAAAGTCTCCTTTCAATGGAGCACATGAAAGAGGATTAATAGAAACAACGGAATCTATTGGAAGGACTTTTACACAAAATGCAAGTAGAGAATGGTGATGAACAGACGGAGGCCGGTTTATCAGTACAATATCACCATCTTGCAGAGGTCTGTTAATTCTATCACCAAACCGAAGGTTTGTGACACCTTTTGGACATTCACGGCTGCCTTTCTGGAGCACATATGCATCTTTGCATACCTCTAATTTTTCCTTATTTCGTGAATTGACATATTCCGTGATTACCAATTCTCCAGAAATATTATTTGGTAATCCAATTTCTCCCAATCTAATCTTGGGATCACCAACAACCACCATACGAAAAGTATTATCAGATCTCTTACCAAGAACAGTGTCCTTAATCCAGCTCAGTCCAGACCCGATGGAATCTGTTTTTGTTCTAGAGGAGCTCCTATTAAACAACTGCAACAACAAAACCAGAAAAATTAAAAATTTGCAATGGCAAACAAATAAACTGCACTGACAGTCAAGTTTTCAGTACTAGAAATGTGCTTGCCTTGGACACTTTTATGCAATCCCAAAGCTGACCTCCTACTTCAGTTTGGATTGAAGAACCCTGTTCAACATAGTGAGCTTGAAGACTTCCAGGTTCAAAAGTGTCAACACGACACTTTATGTCTATGAATCGGTTGTATGCCTTTGTCAGATCATCCTGCATCCATTACAAAAACATAAGGAAAGTCACAGATGTCATTGAGGTAGAACATTTCCCTTCACTTTTATTTTTCTTGGAATACTATATAATAATTTCAGTTATGCGGTTCACACGTAAAGCACTTATAATATTTCATTTAGTAAATTATTAGGGCATTGGGGGAGATTTATAAATACAGAGAGAGAGAGAGAGAGAGTGAAACAGAGAAGAGAACAAGGAACTCTTGTAGAAAGTCCAGAACTGGTTAGGATTGAATTTAATGCCCAACCCCTTCTGTTAACAGAAGTAAACGGTACAACAATGACAAATTGGGACAGGTCCACTTCTAACTCCCCCTTCCATTTTGTCTTCCGCTATAACCTCAAACAAAGACATAACAATTTGTAACCATTACGAGGACCACTTGGCTGATCTGCTCACTAAAGGTCTTGGAAGAAAGGAATTTGAGTATCTTCTCTCCAAGTTGGGCCTTCATGATATCTACGCTCCAACTTGAGGGGGCGTTACAAGTCAAGGGTATTTTAGTAATTTCACTAAACTTCAATTAGTTATTATTTGTTTATTGTTTAGTTTACTTGCTCCTCAAGCTATGAATGGCATTATTATAATTTTGAATTTTCGGACTCTATTAATACATATTTTAGGGTTGTAAGTCATTCAGACCGTACAACCTCTTTGTCTCTCTCTCTTTCTCTCTTCCCCTTTCTTCCTATCTCTTCCCTTTTCTCTCATATTCTATCTTCCTTCACTAAATCTAATAGAAATAATTGGCAAAAGATCATCTACTTCAAGCATCATAAATAGCCAGTGATGGTAGAATGGTCCCCTCCTCCCCTAGGATAGCTGAAACTAAACTTTGATGGATCGTCTAGAGGTAATCCAGGACCTGCAGGCTATGGTGTTATCAGAGATAATGAAGGACAGATCATACGTGCTTACTCGGGACCAAATGGAATAGCTATTTCTAATGAAGCCGAAGCCAAAGGATTACTAGAAGGTGTTAAAATAATATCTACATTGCCAATCAACCATATAATTATTGAAGGAGACTACTTAAACTATTGAAAAGGAGGAACAACTAGGAATCAGCAGCATAGAAGAGGTGGAACAAGAAGCACTAAGGCAAGAAGTTGAAAAAGTGGATACTCAAGAAAAGATATATTGGCGACAATGATATATGCCGGGATTCCTGTAATGGCCAGGCTTGTAGTCCTCGCCGAGGCAGACCAGTCAGGTTCCCACGCCATTATGGTCTCAAATACTTCTCCTGCCAATTCTTCTTTTAGAGAGAGGATTCTGCTTTTCTCCCCTTCGCTCTCCAGTTGAATGAACCATTTAGAGGGTCCAGCATACGCAGCTACAGGGCGTGAAGCCAGCTTCTAGTTTTCCTTCATCCAGCTTTGGAGATCTTCAGCACCAGTTTGACGCCTTTGTTATTCCGACCGCACATTTTGCTAGGTCTTGCTGACGTGTTTCTGTGAGGATCCGGTCCACGGTGATTGTGGCACTGCCGTTTGCTTTCTTAATCAACATTTTTTGTGTCTCCAGCTTCCATGTCCCGTGCTACTGGTAACAGGGCATTTCTGTACGAGGACAAGGCTCCGTTAGAGACTGTAGGATGCTGAACTTGGATCTGCAGTGGCCTTTTTTGTTTATCTTTTAGATGTGTTGTTAGTTTCTCGGAGATTTTTGCAAGTTTCTCCCGTATCCAATTCCATCCATCCCATTTTCCATGTTTCTTTGGGATCTACCGTTCCGACTACAGTTTGGCCTCTTTGCTCGGCAATACGGCAGACAAGCTCCTCTTTTTCCAGGTATGTGCCAATTCTGAATCTCCCTTTGCATACCAACTTGGCTTTTCCTGGTGATTCCTGCCGGAGAATTCCTCAACAACCTCTTTTACGTCTCCTGCCAGGATCCTGATGAATGACTTTTTCAGTGTGTTTTTCCCGTGAAGGTATTACGGAGCACTATTATGTCCAAATACAAGCGATTCTTCCCGTAGAAGACAGAGAAAGAGGTTTTCAAGCTGTCTGGAACCACCCTCCGACGACCATCTTCCGGCATCCATGGTCGACTTTCCGTATGTTCCACGCTCTTCTCTCCCTCCTCCATCAGTCTTCTGGAAATGAGGGAAGATAACTTGAAGCAGAGATAACTATGGGTCCCCTCACAAGACGGGAAAATTCCACCCACCCCCAATCCTCATCTTGTTTACGACTTAAATAACTTACAAGTAATGGACAGAAATACCCCTCTACATATAAAAGCTCATAACTCTCACCCCATACATTAGAATTTAACCAGAATTTGTGTACCACTCTACTACTCTCCTGATACAACCACACTCCTAACCACTACAGACCATATATGAAGTGACCAAAATACACCTAGTTCATATTTCCAACAGTGTTGACCTGGGTTCATCCTCATACAATTACCTTTCTAGGTTGGGTTTTACAACATTGAATGGAAGTTAAGATCAAGAAAATCATGAGCATAAAGAAAGGATACCACAAAAAAAAAAAAAGAAGAAGAGAAAAGGAATACTAACAAAATGCCATGCTAGAGACCCATCTTCTATCTTGGTCACAACACGGCAGCAATTAGCAGTAACAGGAAAACGTCGAATGAACATCAATTCCTTCCTCAAAGAAAATTTTGAAAGCTGATCTATATGAAGATCTTTTATCAGGCAGTACACCTAGTGAAGAATTAATGAGACATTAATGACCAAGTGCAAAAGTCATGCCAATAGAAAAAAAAATTCAGGAACTATCACAACTACCTTACCTGGTAAGGAGACAAAGTCATTTCAAAGGATGAAGCACTTTGTGGCTGTTGAACTTTTGGGAGAAAATCCCAATAATCATCAGGTAACTCTTCACACAGATATTTATTCCGGAATTTCTCTTCATTGACCACGGCATGTATTTCAAGTGTTCTCTTCTTGTATTTGAATTTCAGTTGGGGGTACCTTTCAATAGATTTTCCCTGCTTTTTTGATAAAAGCAGAGCAATACATTTATATCATACTCGATCAAAACAAAAGAAATCACTATAAGGAGAAAAAATGGGACTAGATCAGGACTTACAGAGCAGAATTTACAACCTATATTCTTATACTTCTTATGCTTTAACAATGGACTTAAGCCCTCGTCCTACCACATGCACAAGAAGATTGAAGAAACCATCACTTAATACCAGGGAAGGCATCACCATCATGCCAGGTAAGACCATCACTGACATGTCATAGAGGTAACAGCATCATTCACATGCTATATAGGTAATACAGAAAATAAAAAAGAAATTTTAAAGAAGAAACGGTATATTGCACAGAGTGAGAAAAGAGTAGAGGATGAAAATTCATAATGCAATGATGTGAGAGAAGAGTAGAGGATGAGAGTTCTGAGAGAAAAGAAAAAAGGGATCTTTCAAAGTAATCTCTTGGACCTTGGGCTAACTGAACCCCGCACTACAGCAATGACAATTGAAATCCAAAATTGAGAGAAGGTTGCATTTCTAATACGGATATGACCTGTTGACTCTGATAGAAACCTGGATCAGGTAAGAGTTTCTATTGATTCGAATAGATTGAATTCCGTCTTAATTACATTAGACTCCCTCCACTGACTTTCGAGAGGTCAGGTCTCTCCCCTACTAGAGCCAAGAACCACTCATATGCCGAGCCCTCCTGGGTAGAACGGAACCGTTCCAGGACATTTGCTTTCAATTCCATCCCAGATCTCATCTGTCGGCGTCCTTCCTCCCACTGAAACCAGGCTAGCGCATCACCATCAAGGCTGATGATGGTGGCTTCTAGTTTCTCCGCCTCTGAAAGTCGACTCACGGCAAAAAAACGCTCCACCCGGAATACCCAGCCTTCTGGGTACTCTCCTTCGAATATGTGCATCTCCAACCGCCGGAATCTCGGTTCCAAACGTACTCTTCCACCTTCTTCGGTCTCTCGTTCCAGTTTGGTTTCTCCATTAGTGGATTCAGGATACGTTCTGGAAGGCTGTCCCCCACCCCCATCGATTGCCGAAGCTATTCCCTAAGTTTCTCCTTCTGCCCACCTTCCTTTCCCCTTGTCTCGCTTTGGTGGTCACGGATGAGGCAGACTCTCAAATTGTTGCAGTACCACTTCAACCTTATCCAGCATCGTCAATTTCTCCGTCAATGCTCCTATTCCTCACTACAATGTGGAGATCTTCTGCAATTCCCCTCGCAAAGACTCTGTTTCCCTCACTTTCAAAAAAGTCAGGCCTCGAAAATGGCCGATTGAGGAGATGTGGACAGACATAGAAGTCAATGGCAATTTCTATGCTGTGTTGCTGAAACCTGAACTGCTGATCCCGCCTTTTGAAGTGATGCTGAGGCGCTATGAGGAAGACGAAGACGAAGCAACCTGGGACTCTTTGACTCGGTCTAATACTGCTGTTATTCGAGTTGACTTGATGACTAGATCTACCCCTATCCGAGTTGACTCAGCAATTCGACCAGCACTCGATCGAGTTAACTCGGTAATTCATAACTCTCCTTCACCCTCTCTCGGACAATGGAGGGAGTCCTCTCCTAGGGAGCTGCTGCTACCGAATTCTCTCTCTGGCCCACCTCCATTGAGTCTCCCCCCCATTACAAACCACAACCCTGATTCTCCACCTCAACCTGTTCCAGCTCTTCCTTCTTCTCAACCTGCATCAGCTCTTCATTTGTCTGAACCAGCAGTGCTCTCCCCCACTCATCCAAACTTCCACACATCCACAAATGCCATTAACACTGCCCCCACATCTCCATGCACTAGCCCCCATTCTACAATTCAGCCTACAAAATCTGGCCAAATTATTCCTCCTGCCCAAAATTCCCCTTCATTCAACCATGAAGATTCCCCAATTAATGTCTTATTCCAAACGAAAATCACCATCAAGACAAGCTTTTGCTCCAATTCAGGGCTAAAAGCAAGGGAGTTACATATCCAACAAGGAGTAAAAGATGATCTTGCTTTCTTGGAATGTCCGAGGAGTAAGATATCGAAATAAAAAAAGTGTTATTAGGAGTGCTATTTGGAAAAATAAAGTTCAATTAGTCTTATTTCAGGAGACTAAGTTGGAAGAGATGTCTGATTTTACTGTTAAGGAGTTGGTTCCCTTTCATGCCCCTGGTTGGCAAGCTATAAATGCCTCAGGTACATCGGGGGCGATACTAGTTGTGTGGGATACAAACTTCATCAACGCCCAATGCATCAGAATGGGCACTTACTGTCTTGGGTTGCAAATTTCTGAGATATCTACTGGGAAGTCTTGGTATTTGGGTGCGGTGTATGGACCAAGTAATTATGGTCAAAGAGCTAACTTCTGGGAGGAGCTCAGCTCTTTCATCTCACAATGGAGTGGACCCTGGCTTTTGGGAGGAGACTTTAATGCCATCAGATCAAGGCATGAAAAATCCCCCCCACACAGGAACCTCACAGCTACAATGAGGGGTTTTATTGATTTCATTGGGGCAACAGAACTTATTGACTTGCCGGCCACGGAAAACTTTTACTTGGAGTAATAATGAGCTTCTCCTACATTATGCAGCCTGGACAGGTATTTGTGCTCCATCGAATGGCTGGAATTATACCCAAACGTTTGTTGTAAGGTTTTGGGTAAAACTGTTTCGGATCATTGGCCAGTCATCCTTGATTCTATTTCAAAGAGTTGAGGGGAGGGGGGGCTCCTTTCAAATTCGAGAATCAGTGGCTCGAACAGGATGATTTTGTCCCTCGAGTGGAAGAATGGTGGAATCAATTTAATATCGAGGATATGGGTGGAGGGAAATTATTTAAAAAACTATAGATGCTGAAAAAGGAAATGCAAGTCTGGTCCAAAGCTTACAGAATGGAAAAATCAGCAAGGAAGACTGTATTGAGTGATCGGATTGATAATCTTGATCAGCTTGAGGAATCAAGAGCTCTGACTGACTCTGAGAGAAATGATAGGCTTTCAGCTGCTGTGGAATTTAATCACATTATCAAGCAGGAATCCATCCTCTGGAAGCAAAAGTCTAGGCATAAGTGGCTTCGGGAAGGTGATGGAAATACTCGGTTCTTTCATTCTATGGCCTCTCACAGGAGGAGGACTAATAGAATTTGTTGCCTTAATGTTGATGGAGTCGTCAGTTCTGAGAAATCTGTTATCGTTGCTAGCATTCTCAACCACTTCACAAAATTGTTCACTGAGGATCTCACTTCAAGGCCACCACTTTGGGGTTTTTCCTGTAATTGGATGACTCCAAACCGTGCTACTGATCTAGAGAAGCCCTTCACTATTGATGAAATTGAAGTTGCTGGTCGTGACCTACCAAAGGATAAATCTCCGGGATCGGATAAGTTTAATGGTGAGTTTTTCAATGCTTGTTGGCACATTGTTAAAGATGATGTAATGCATCAGATTCAGCACTTCTACCATCATGGTATCACATGTGCAGCCCTTGGTTCAACTTTTATCACCTTGGTTCCAAAAAAGCAATGTACCGAATACATCACTGACTTTAGGCCTATAAGCTTGGCAAGTAGTAGCTACAAAGTTATTGCAAGGTTACTGGCAGCAAGACTACAGAAAGTTATGAACCATATCATAAGCCCAGAACAGCATGCATTTATAAAAGGAAGAATTATTTTAGACGCAGCCATGAATGTACATGAGATCATTAATATTTGTCAGCAGTCAAATGATCCCCGGGTGGTGTTAAAGTTGGACTTCGAAAAAGCATTTGACCGAGTGTCCTGGTCTTATTTGAAGTCTACCGTGATACAGTTTGGATTTGGGAATAGATGGATCAGATGGATTATGTCTTGCATCTCCTATACAAGGTATTCTGTCCTAATCAATGGGGGATCCCACGGCTATATTAAACCGTCAAGGGGGCTTAGGCAAGGAGACCCTCTTTCCCCTATGCTCTTCAATATAGCTGGTGAGGGCTTGCGATTCCTTCTTCACATGGCCATTGAGGAGGGCTGGCTCCAACCAATATTAGATGGTAATACTATTCAAGCTCCATTGGTCCAATTTGCTGATGACACTATAATCTTTCGCAAAGGCACAGAGCAGCAGCTGAGAATCATTAAGGCAGCTGAGAATCATTAAGGCAATCCTTACAATATTTGAGATTGCATCCGGGTTGAAGATAAATTGGTCAAAATCATCAATTATGGGCTTCTCGGTTGACAATGACGTGATGAACAGATTAGCCAGTATGCTTGGTTGCAGAGTAAATTCACTTCCATCCAGCTACCTTGGTCTCCCCTTGTTCTCTGGGGGGACTACTAAGAATCTTTGGAATCCGGTGATTGAAAAATTGAATCGGCGGTTTAGTACATGGCAAGGGAAACTCCTCACCAAGGCAGGCAGGCTTACTCTTATAAAAGCTTGTCTGCTTGGCATCCCATCCTATTTCTTGTCATTCCTTCATTGTCCAGTTTCTGTAGCAAATGCCATGGAACAACTCATGAGGAATTTCCTATGGTCCGGGTCTTCTGAGAAGTCAAAAATGCATTTAGTCAAGTGGGAAGATGTCTGCAAATCTAAAACTGATGGGGGATTGGGAATCAAGAAAATCAAGCATATGAATGATGCTTTTATGATCAAGTGGCTCTGGAAATTAAATGTTGGTGGGGAATCTACGTGGAGAACTCTTGTTACTAGAGGAGAGGGTGCACATAGGAATTGGTGGCTTAATAATTGGAGGCCGTACAGGCTCTCCCCAATTTGGAGAAGAATTATTAAGCTACTTCCTGTTTTGGACCAAAATGTAGTTATTCAACCTGGAAAGGGGTACAAAACTCTTTTCTGGACAGATAAATGGGCTTCTGCGACCACTCTTGCTGATAAATTTCCGGGCTTGTATAGAGTGATAAGAATTCAGAATTGCCTAATCTCTGATATTATTCCAAGTGGGCAGCCAAACAATATTAATTGGTTGCCATTTTTCCGAAGAGATTTAAATGATATGGAGGCTCTTGAGTTTGCTGAACTTCAAGAGGATTTGAGCAAAATTTACCTCAGAAGGAACCAAGATGATGAACTTATATGGACTCCACACCCCAAAGGTTCATACCTGATTAGATCTGGTTATGGCCTCCTCTCAGAAGATGGGAACCTTCACCACAATTCTGCTGCTGCATGGTCCTTGTCTTGCCCAAGAAAACAAGCCTTCTTCAACTGGTATTGCTTACATGATAAACTGCCCACACGCGACCTCCTAGTGAGAAGGGGTATGCAACTTCAGTCTTGTATGTGTCCTCTATGTAATGTTGAACCAAAATCGATTGAGCATCTCCTTATTCATTGCATCTTTAGTTGGAAGATCTGGTCTTCTCTGTTCAATAAGTTTGGTATTGTGCTTGCTATCCCACATGACTTAATTAGTATCTCAAGACTTGTTGGTTCACTTGGCCTTAGCTCTAAAGGCAAGTTAATGTTCAGATCATGCTTGGGTTTTATCCCATGGTTAATATGGAAGGAGAGAAATAGGAGAATTTTCACGAACAAAAGCAAGAAATGGACAGAAATTGAAAACAAAATCTCTCTTTAAGAATACTGATGGAGCGGTGCTTTGGTGCTTTGGTGCCATTGGGATGATTATGCTTGGGAAAGACATGGTGCTGCAACCAGAACTCAAATATGGGAGCCGCCTCCTCTTCACTCATAAAAGCTGAACTTCGATGGATCTTCTTTGGGCAATCCTGGCCCTGGTGGTGTTGGGGGTTAAATCCGTAATCATCTTGGGGACATCTTACTCACCTACGCTGGACCAATTGGTATTACTGATTCCACAACGGCTGAAGCTATGAGCCTACTACAAGGATTAAAATGCTTCTTAAATTCTCATTTCATTGGACCTCTACACGTGGGGGGTGACTCCCAAGTAATCATTCAATGGTGCAAATCTGACTTTAAGTCACCTTGGAGACTTCAGTCTATCCTAAATGAAATCTTTGATCTAGCTACGGTTGTAATTAGTTGGAACCATGTACTTAGGTCTGCTAATGGGAGAGCCGATTTGTTAGCTTAGCAAGGGGCTTCTCAGCAGCACTTGGCTGTATAGACCCCTTAATTTCATTGTACTCTTACTACCCGTTGGGTGGTAAATTATTTCTATTGGAATGAAATGAAAGACTTCCATTTTTCAAAAAAAAATAAATAAAAAATAAAAAATAGACTCTGCTTCCCTCAAAAAATCACAGTGTAGTCCCTCCACTCTCTCTTCTACAGCATCCATTCGAGATTCAACCTTCTTCGCAGCTATTGACATCTCGCATCTAATGGGATGATGTTTGCAAGGCCAAAGGGGACGGAGGATTAGGAATCAGAAGGATAAGATATATGAACGAGGCTTTACTCACTAAATGGTTGTGGAAGTTGAACACAAGTGGGGAATCCACTTGGAGGAAAATCATAGTTAATGTATTTGACAACAGGCCCGAGGGAATGGTGGTTTGAAGGCCCAAGACATGGGAGACTTTCTTCCATATGGAAGAAAATTATTCGAGATGTTCCGTTCTTTCATGAACATGTTTCTCGCTTGCCAAGCATTGGCAATAGAATTCGTTTCGGGTGATGGTGGATTGGTGATACTACTTTAGCGAGAAAAATTTTCAAGACTTTACCTCTTAGCCGAGACATCATGATTGCTCTATAAGGGACATTGTTTCTTTCGCTGGTCAACTAATAGATGTGGACTGGACCCTCTTCCTTAGAAGACGTTTCAATGATGAGGAAGCTATTGAGGTTTCCAAATTTCTTGAGGATTTGAGTATTTTTACATGAGAAGAGACCAGGATGATGAACTGATCTCGGAGGCCTCACTCTAAAGGACTCTTCACGGTAAGCTCTGCATACTCTTGTTTAACTAATCAAGGCCATCAACCTCATTTGGCTGCTGCAGCATGGTCACTCTCGGGTCCTAAGAAACAAATTTTCTTTGGGTGGTCTTTGCTTGAGGGTAGATTACCTACTAGAGATTTGTTGATGAGGATGAGAATTCAGATTCAAGATGCCGTTTGTCCTTTATGTAATCTTGAAAGTGAGTCACTCAATCATACTTTGATCCATTGCCCTTTCAAATTTGGAAAGTTTGGGTATTCTTCCTTAATAGATTCGGGCTTATTTTACCTATCCCTCGTGACCTATATGGTATTGTTGCTCTCATTGGCTCCCTGGGTCTTGGAAGTAAAGGAAAGCTCATGTTTTCTTGTTGCATAGGATATATTCCTTGGATGATATGGAAGGAAAGGAACAATCGAATTTTTCAAAATAAATCCAGCTCTTGGACTGACCTTTGCCATCGAATTACAACTCAGATTGTTAGTTGGCTGAAAATTCACAAAGTTTTCAAGAATGTTGAATGTGGCACTATATGGAGTTCCTGGAATTTACATGCAAGAGAGGGGAATGGTAAACTAGTCAGAACTATTGCTTGGCTTCCTCCACCCCAAACTCCTACAAGCTAAACTTGATGGGTCATCTTTTGGAAACCCGGGTCTAGCTGGAGTGGGGGGCCTAATCAGGAATTCAGCTGGAGATATATCACTCACATATTCTGGACCACTTGGTATTAGTGAATCCACGATTGCAGAAGCTCAAAGTCTACTCCATGGACTCAAATGTTTTCTCAAGTATCATTTTGTTGGTCCATTGCATGTTGAAGGCGACTCCCAAGTTCTGATTCAATGGTGCAAGCATGATCTCAGGCCTCCTTGACGAATGCGTTGTATAATTGATGAAATTAGAAACCTTTCATTTATTGTCACTAGTTGGATGCATGTATTAAGAAGTGCCAATGGTAGGGCTGATGAGTTGGCTAAGCAAGGGACTGTTGAACAACATATTGTTGTTGTCACCCCCTAGCTTCATGTAACCATTTTTGTGTTTGTTGTTTGTTTGATGTTGTAATCTTTCGCCCATTTGGGCCACAACAATAAAAATCTCAACTTTCAAAAAAAAAAACAACTTCTAATCCAAAATAGGATCCCTAGACATTCCGATTACAATTTTTTGAGAATGATGAAAACAATACAAACAATTCAAGATTTGGGTTTCATCTTTCTGACATTGTTCCTTTGCCATGAAATTTCTAGCATTAATATCGTTGGTCACTTTGGGCGTTTCCATATTCAGTTCTAGATCTTACTTCTTAAGCCTTCTTCTTTTCAATTATTTTTTTTTTTTAAGACATTGACTCCATTTCATATTTTTACAAATAGTTTGGCTTACTTTTGAGAGGAATTCGACTCTCCTAAATTACTCTAAATGACTACTCTAATAATCACTCCGAATTTTCATGCCCTAATTCCCCCCCTGAACCTCTATTTATAATAAACATACTTAACCCTAATAACATACATAAATTCCCAAACCACCCGTATGCCTTATTTCACTTGTTGTATTTCTTAATAAACCCGGGCCAAATATTACTTACGAGCCCAACTTTACTTATGGGCCTAACATTATTCCCCTCCCAAGAAAACACCTTGTCCTCAAGGTGAAAAATTGAAAATTGTTGTTGTGTCACCATATACGGTTCCCAAGTTGCCAATCTCCTCCTACTGGATCTCCTCCTATTGGATCTCCTCCTCACTGCCTCTCTCACCCCACCAATGTCCTCTCTGATACCCTTCACGACTTCCACCGAAATCGTCGCCAAAAAATCTATATCCACACCCATTTCTCCATATCACTGCCCAAAATCTCTCCTCGCATACCGTATTTCTTCTCTGCTAGCGTCCCAACCCCCATGGTTGTCGTGGTCCACTGGTCAGCAATTGTGTCCCAACCAATGAGAACATCACCCGCACCACTGATTCTTTGCCATTTTTTTCAGAATCGGGGGGGCTGCTAGCATCCAAGAGGAGCGAGTTACCTCTTGCAGGTCCTTCATCTTCCAAACTTTTCTTGTGCGGCCAACTAAACATTTTTCCAGAGCTTTTTGTTGCGGAAGAGTGAAGTCAGGGTCGACTTTTAAAATCGGAACACCAGTTGAATAGTCTATTGTCAGATTCTGGCGATTTGGGGATGAGGGTCGAGGATTCAAAGTCGTGTCCATCGCCTCTCGAAAATTTCTGATGGGAGTGGAGATTGGGGCCTGGCGGGCAGAGGATTCCTTACGATGACATTCCGTTAGCTTACCAGAGACTTGAGCCTCAACTGTTGACGAGCCAGGACCATCCAGTACCCTTTTTGAAGCTTTTTGGTATCTCAACCATTCCAATCGTAGCCTACCCTCTTTTTTCTGTTATCTGGCATACCAAACTTTCGTCTTTCAGGTACGTTCCCACCTGAAACTTTCCTTAACAGAGGGTTGCCATCTTTCCAGGAGACGAGATCGACTGTATTCTACGTATACCTCCTATCGTCTCTGTCTACTCTTCTGTCAAGATTCGAATGTACGACTTCTTTACGGAGCTTTTGCTTGCGATTTTCAAGGCGAAACTGTGCTTCAAGGATACCGTGTCAATGTAGAAACGGTGCTCACCGTCAATCGCTGCAAAGGAAGCCTTCATGGCTTCCGGCACTGGTCGGAAAATGTTTTCCGATCCCGACTTCTCCGGGGACGGTCGTCGGGAGGTCGGAACCAGCCATCCATTCGTTGGCTCGTGCTCCGCCAACCTTAGCTATCAGCTAGCTTTTTGAATGGCAGATGATGTAGAGGTATATTGAAGTCTATTTTAAACAATATAAACACCAGTCAAGGAGTTATGGTCTCCTCCACAAATTGGGTGGATGTCATTGAATTTTGATGGGTCCTCTAAACACAACCAGGGGCCAGCAGGCTATTGGGGAGTAATAAGGCAACATGATGGGTGAGCAACACATGCTTCACTTGAAAGAACTCCAATCATAGTAGAAACAGCCATTAAAATAACCACCTTGAACGTAGAAACAGCCAAACTACTTCAGGGGGTTTGACTAGCAGCAACACTTGAAAGAACTACAATCATAGTAGCAGGAGATTCCACTTTAGCCATTGGTTGGGCAACACATGGCAATGTCATACCACACAGCAAATTCTCTAGCTGACAAACTAGAAAAGGAAGGCACAAGCAAACATAAACTAAGCCATAATTTTTCTCCAAGTAAATCATTGACAAGTTTTTTTTGTTTTTTTTTTTTTTTGAGGAAAAAGTCATTGACATGTAGGCACTCCCAATCATCCCAACAAGGCAATTCAGTGTAAATGTTGGAGATGGGAACAAAATCAGGCATATGTAAAGAAGTCCTTTTGAAATTTCAGAATGTTGAGGATTTGATGAACGTTTTTACCTTTTTTGTTGAGAGAAACCGAAGTCATGCTCGGTTGCGAGTGGAAGAGAACACTCAGAGTCATTTCAGCAAATTGGTTGATTGACAATATGATTTGATTGGAAGGGCATGCCGATGGAACTAAAAGGAGAACTCCCTGGCTAAAACTTAAAGTCTCATAGAGATCATTCCTATAAAAGTTAAAGATTGGGACTACGGACTGCCGATTGAATCAGGGAGGAAGCAACTACCAAGGTTGTTACTACTTTAAACTAAGACAAGAAAGGCTATCCAAATTTCAAGGAACACGGACAAAAGCCTTCCTTTCTCCCGTTTCAACTTTGGCACAGACAAAGCGCATCCCAGTGTGCTCTTCAACAGTAAATATCAACTTTATTGACCCAAGTGTTGCAGAGGGCTTTGAGTCTCATGTGTGACTAATCAAGGTTACATCCCTTTTAATGATCTAACTGCCTTTCCCTCCTTAATTGGTCATGATAAACTGCTTGTCTACCCTTCCCTATAATCATAAGTTGCTTCAGAGTGGATTTATACTACATATGTCGCCTTTCCAAATATCATCTTTTCAAGAAAATAACAGAAATACTCCCGGGATTTCTCTAGAATAACAAAGAAAAACAGCAGAAGCCTAGCTAAATTTTTTTATGATATAAATGTTATGTTAGGCCTTGTTCTAATTGGGAAAATAATATCGAGTTTGATAAAGTAAGAGATGGGTAGTTCTGCAGTACACCTATAACTATCTTTAGGTTATGATGCAGGGACATTGTTGTCCTCTTATTTTATTATGTACAGAAGTTTTTATAGTATATTTCATAACTAGTAAGATAAAGGGTAGTTTCATTTGGAAACCCGGGGTTGGCTGGTGTTGGAGGATTAATCAGAAATTCCTCTGGTGACATCTTGCTCACTTACTCATGTTCGATTGGTATCGTGGATTCCACAATTGCTTAAGCAAGAAGTCTACTCCAAGGCCTCAAGTGCTTCCTCGATTTCCATTTTATTGGACCACTTTGTGTTGAAGGCGACTCACAAGTACTAATCCAATGGTGTAGTAATAATCTAAAACCTCCTTGGAGGCTACGCTACATCATTGATGAAATTAGAGAATTATCTTCTATTGTAACTAGCTTGAACCATGTACTGAGAAGTGCAAATGGTAGGGCTGATGACTTGGTAAAAAAAGGAGCAACATGCTAATGTGTGGACCCCATAATTAGATGTACTTGTTTTTCCTGTTTGTTGTACTCTTTAGCCCAATTGGGCTACAATAAATAAATCACAACTTTCAAAAAAAAAACTAGTAAGATAAAGGAAGAAACTCAAAGGATGTGATCTACTTTCTTCTATCTCTCTCCAACATATCCTCTTGTTACAAAAATTTGCTACAAAAACTTCTTATAACTTACATATTTAATCATTAAACCCAAATGAATGCGTCAAAAAAGAGCACAAATGACATTTACCTTGGTTGTCTTGCTCAACTTCAGAGACCCGCATCCAGGACACAGCTTGTTCAAAAGTTGTACAATTTTCTGAACATTGTACGGATGAATAACGTATGCTGGCAATTCAATATATCCATAATGTCCTGTAAAGAATTTGATTAAATTTTTGGTCCAGTTATCTAACTTTATAGCCCAACCTGTGAACTCTTCTCTTTTCCACCCATGACAATATTAGGACCAAAATACGTAACTACATTTTTTTGAAAATTAAAATATGTAACAACATTAACAAGCTGTAACCAACAAAATTAAAACATGCCAATGCAATATAGTAGTCCCATAGATATATACAAATACCAACACAATGTGATTCAGAGACATGGTGTTGGATGGCAACCAAACCCATAGCCACAAGCAAGATTATTTAGAAAGTGTGCTACAACTAGACAGGGCCAAAAGAAACATAAAGAGGCTTCCCTTACAACAAGGGAGTGGACTGCAATCCTTCTTTGGGAAGTGAGTCCCTTGGGGGGTTTAGTGGATAGCGAAATACAAGATGACAACATCGCCTATCAAATCAAAAATCTCCAGCCACAAGGATTTTTTTTTTTGTTTTTATTTTTTGAGAATACAAGGATATTCAAAAACCAAAAATTGAAGATTTATGTTAATCAAAATTAAACCTAGAGAGCGTGAGAAAAGACTGCACTTACCATCACAGAGTTTAATATTAGAAGCACCACATGTATAACAATCCGACGAGAGCACATTTGGCACTCCTAATTCAGGACCATTTACATTACTTTTATCGTTAATGACTGTGTTAGAAAAGGAGTCCTGAAAAGATTTTACCAAAAAAGTGCACAATTAGTAAGTAAACATTATACATTGGAAAAGGAAAGCCAAATACAACGCATTCAAGCAACAGAACAGATTAGTAAACTTACCTGTAGTAGTTAAATTAGAGTAATATCTTATTAATCAATGCTACATCAACAAATAACCTTTTCAAAATGGCCATATGATTTTACTAATATAGCCGAAATTTTACTAATATAACCATTGAGTCATAATACAAGAAAGTTTCCGTGTCAACAGCACATAAGGCAAAAGAATGTTTTTACGGCATAAGGCAGCAACAGTAAACAGGAAATTACAAAAATAAGTTAACAAAGAAACAGAAACTGTGAACTTACTATGTTGCCTGCCGTCAAAAGTTCAAATTTTAAACCGGCTATATTTCCTGACGGCACTTCTTGCTCTGTGATTTTCTCATTATCCATTTTCAAACCAAATATTTAAACTAGCCTGCAAATTCAAAAGCTCCTGCATGAAAGGTAAGTATAATAAATATTAATGCAAAAGCAGAATTATTGGTTATGTGGCTGTGCTGACTGGGATTAAATCTCTTAACCGCAAATCAGGACCATCAATAGACATATTCATGTCTCAAAATTTATCTTTAATCAGTCTCACAATTGGCTCACCGATATTCATCATAAACGAGACCAACCTTCAACAGTGAAGACCAGCTGCTTCACATTCTATAACCTTCTGATAGTGGCCTTTCTGTCTTTTAGATTTCCTAATATGTATGCACAAGCGATAAGCATTTCAAATATCCATAATTCTAAATCAATACTCAATTACAAATTTCCAAGTTGGAGACACAAAAATGAAAACTGACAATTTACAAGCAGCATATCAGATTTATATTCTTTAAGAATGAGGCCGTGGTAACTTAAGCATTAGCACAGTCATCACATGAGGGAACTTCAACTGGGAAGTTTTCAGTTAAAGTCTCCCTAGTGGCATAGGGCAAGGGGCTTAATGCAAGCACATTATTTAGAAAATAAATAAAATTCCTGCCAAAATATTGAGTAACCCACAACATAACCAACATGTCATGCAGAATTGAATCACCCACAACAGAATCCTGCAAAAACAAAATCCTATTTCTAGTTAGGAATCAGCAATAGATTTGGCATTTCTGGCTAAATGTGAAGGAAAACAACCGCACCCTGGTACAAGCTCCAAATCTCATAATAAACAGACAGTGCCAGGGTGACGTCGACGGTGTTGAGAAGCAACTGATAACCGACACTGGGTCTCTACTGCCAACAAGAAAGGACCAAAAATTTTGTTGATAAAACGTAATCCACAAGCAGAGCACAGTGCTCCACATCTTAAGAGTCACACATACCCATTCTGAACAATTCAAATGATGATATGGTACTGTGATTGTGTGAGTTCTTGATTTAACAATATTAAATTTTCCAGCTTGAAGCAGCCAGCCTTAAAAAGAGGGAAACAATTTTTTAGGACCAGATCAACCAAATTTCAATACCTTATCAGAGCAGCTTGAAGCAGAGAGCCTTGAAAAGAGGAAAACAATATTTTATAATTAGATCAACAAAATTTAAATACCTTACTAGACTGAGAGTCTTACCGTCGCAAACAATTAAAATGTTCACTTTCAAATTGTTCCAACTCAAAAGAATAAGCAGCCCATTAATTGAATTAGTATAGCACGTGTGGACCAAATAAACAGCCTCTGTAAGTTATATGTGCCACAACCAACACTACCAGCAAACTTAACCAAGTCACATAGCATTAATCTATTACCGCATGCGTGCCTTCCAAGAGCATGACACGAGTGGCAAGTGCCAAACCAACGAATCAACATAAGGAAAGTAAACATACACAGAACTTACGAGTAAAGAACTGACTGATCGCAAAACAAGTTGAACGCGAGTTAAAAGATTAATGACTCGCAAGAAGAAAACACGAGACGCAGAAGTAAAACACGAGAAGCATGCAGCTAGTTTGAAGAAACACGAAAATGCAAAGTGATTCCAGAATGCGTTCCAAGGATTGAGTCAAGAAACGCCAAAGATCACAAGACACTCCAATAGAGGTGACGAACCGCACAAAAGAAACGTTTTCCATTTTTCACATACCTCACTCGAAAGACACTTTTGGCCTCTATGTAAACGAATGATCAATATGGGATCAACTTCGGTAAGATTCTTCCCAGACGATGAGCCACACAGCGATAACGAATGGAAATAGGCCAAATTTGCACGGAAACGAAGCGGGAAACTGATGAGAGAGCACGACGACGTCGATTTCCAGTTCCTCCAGCAACGGAGTTGCCGCCAAAAAGTTGACACTGTTTTCACTTTTCACTTTTCACTCAATAAATTGAGGAAAAATAAACACTTTTTAGTTTTCAAGAAAACTCATCGACTTACCCTGAGTCATATTACTAGTCTAGAGTCTCTTGACATGTTTCACATAATTTCCTATATATTATTTTCTGGCGAAACTTGCCGTCACCTTGGGCTTTTGACCCTGACACAGAACCGACTTGGACACTTTGAAACCCTGAGTTGGGCCTGCCAAGTGGGGTTCAATCATTCCTTATACTTGGCTGGACTGGCCACAAGATAACCAGTATAACTCTACTTTCTAGCGACTTTTAACTCTCATTACCTGCCTTTAATTTCTATAAGAGTAATGATTCGTGCACTCAGCGAGTGTGCGACTCGCAAGACTCGCCTCTCACAATACAATAAAATATATATTTCATAGAACCCCAAAATATATTATTTTATTGTGTTAGAGAAGGCGAGTCTTGTGATGCACACTGTCAACTTCAACAACTCAACATTCATATAAAAGAGCACATGCACACCTGTATACACTCCTACATATATGCACATGCACACACCTACATATTTGCACACACCTACATGTTTGCACACACCTACGTGTTTGCACACACCTACGTGTTTGCACACACCTACACGTTTGCACACACCTACATGTTTGCACACACCTACATGTTTTCACGCACCTACATGTTTTCACGCACATACATGTCTGCACGCACCTACATGTTTGCACGCACGTACATGTTTTCACGCACCTACATGTTTGCACACCCCTATACTCACCAACATATTTGCGCACACCTACATGTATGCACACACCTAAATGTTTGCACCCCTACACACACCTACATATGTGCACACCCTCACACATACACTCATGTGCACGCCCAAACATACATATATCACAAATTAGAACACCCATAAACTCGGCATAGGAACAAGTGAGTTATTGAATCCATTCTTCAGTTTTTGACACCTGCTAGATGAAAGACTTTTAACCTCACGAGTGGACCAAATAAGTAATTTTCTTCTCATTTCAATCATCTTCTACTAGAACAAGTTATATATCTTATTATTTCAATGGAAAAATACCCTTGAACGGTTAGAAAGCAAAAGCCTTTTGTAAATCTCAAACTCATTGAACCTCATGTTGTTATTAGAGTAAAACCTATAGTTCATACACCTAATGCTTTTGAAAAATGCAATTGTCAAATATGAGAATTACCGAGTCAGTGATAGATTCATGTAAGGAATCATGCAGAAAACAAACAAAAATAGTCAGAACTATCATTGATTACAAAAAAGATTTGATGGTCCACAAAGATGGATGATTCTTACCTTCCTACGAAAGAGAGATTAATGACCTCAATTTGAGGAAAATAGTGGTTCTCAAATTTTAGTTGTATGTTTGTTTTTTCATTAAATAAATAAATAAATAAATAAATAAATAAATAAGACTCACACTCCGTGCCATAATACGTACTCTATTTAGTTGTTAGTTTGTGGTACATGTCTATTTAAATTGAACAAGAGCCAGTTTCAAATATTTTCTAGTAAATAATGGGTGGTATTCTGACATTATATTTTAAGTTATGCATTTTATATGCTACTGGCATTTTTTGCTTTCTCCAAATCCAAATAACAAGATACAAAATAAAAAGAAAATTGGCAAGAAGCAAGAACATTACCAAAAAGTAGAATTGTTTTGCATTAAAATTAATTTTTAGGAGTTAATATATCTATAGGTGAAATAGATACTTCAAATTGCATCTTGGAAAATAATCCTCGTTGAATGATTTGGATGACATAAACAAATTAGATATATTTTTAGAGTTGTGATATGAGTAGTCCGAACTATTACTGCAAAGGTTTACATCCTAACATGGCATTCACGTTGCAGTCCAAGTAAGAGATAAACTCGGAGGTAAGATTTTGTTTTTTTTAATAAAATATTATTTTCCTATACTTTGGGTAAACCCTAAACCCTAAATTTTCTCTTACCTGAACCGCCAACTATGTAGCCATGTCAAGTAGAGTAAAATAACACACTACTGATATCATTTTTCATATTTTTAAAAAGCTTATCATTCGTGAACAATTATATAAAAAATCTACAGAGATATAGAAACTTTTTTTTTTAAAAGTTGTGATTTTTTTCCCATACCCTTAAGGAGACTTGAACCAAAGACCTCCCACTAGGAAACCCCCCATGTGACCATTGAGCAATGCTCAAGTTCACCAGAGATATATAGAAACTTTGGAAGATGAAAAAGGATATATGTCCAATGGGAATGGATTCCTAGTTGACAAACAAGTAGCAGTCTACATGAAACAACAACTAACAATGTCACCATGTTTAACTGTTCTTCCTCTAAAATCGGGTCTCGTTTTAGAAACCAGTACCTCTGACAATACTTCAGCAATTGTTCTTTAAAGTAGAGTAAACGAAGAAGATATATGGTTGAAATGTATATCTCTAAGTACTTCATGTCAAGCAACCTGAATAGAATTACCACTCCAATGAGAAGGAAATTCTTGCAATATTCTAGTCCTGATCAAAATTCTAGTTTGGACAAATTAAAATAAAATTCATAGGCTTTATAAATAAGTTGGTCTAAGATGAACTTGTATGATCCAACTTATTTACTATTACCCATTTTACAAGGTCGAAAAGTTGGGATAAAAAGGCATGGAGAGAAAAAGATGAATTTGACTTAGTACGGTAATTTGTATGATAGCAATATTCTGAAAGAAAATGTTAACCGCACAGCCTAGTTCCTGGTGTGAAACAAAAGGCTTTTTTAAGGAACCTATTGTTTGGGTATATACTATATCCAATGGTAATTTATAAAAAGATGTGACCATGTATGGATAGTCAGTACTTAACACGAAACTTTGACTAGATTAGGCAGTCAGAGATTTTACCAAGTCATGTTTCTTTTTCTTCCTTTACTCTATTCTTTTTCATCTCTTTCTATTTACACGGGTAAGTCGTAAATGATTTCAGACACTGATGTCTCGGAAACTGATCCTTTCTCTCCTTAGTTGATTTTCAAGTGCCCATGAATTAAATTTCTCCCTAAACTACGGGGAGACTTCAAAATCCCCTACCCTGTGTAACATAGTCGGCCCGTTGAGAATTCTCCGCCGAAAGAATGCTTCCCGCGTGGACTACGGCTTCATAGGCTCATTTTCTCTCGTCGCTCCACTGTCACTCTTCCCTTCTCTCTCTCTCGAGTTCTCTCTCTCTCTTGGGTTCTCTCTCTCTCTCGGGTTCTCTCTCTCTCTCTCTTGGGTTCTCTCTCTCTCTCTCTTGGGTTCTCTCTCTCTTGGGTTCTCTCTCTCTCTTGGGTTCTCTCTCTCTCTTGGGTTCTCTCTCTCTCTTGGGTTCTCTCTCTCTCTTGGGTTCTCTCTCTCTTGGGTTCTCTCTCTCTCTCTTGGGTTCTCTCTCTCTCTTGGATTCTCTCTCTCTTGGGTTCTCTCTCTCTCTTGGGTTCTCTCTCTCTCTCTTGGGTTCTCTCTCTCTCTCTTGGGTTCTCTCTCTCTCTCTTGGGTTCTCTCTCTCTCTCTTGGGTTCTCTCTCTTTCTTGGGTTCTCTCTCTCTCTCTCTTGGGTTCTCTCTCTCTCTCTCGGGTTCTCTCTCTCTCTTGGGTTCTCTCTCTCTCTCTCGGGTTCTCTCTCTCTCTTGGGTTCTCTCTCTCTCTCTCTCTCTCTCTCTCTCTCTCTCTCTCTCTCTCGGGTTCTCTCTCTCTCTTGGGTTCTCTCTCTCTCTCTCGGGTTCTCTCTCTCTCTCTCGGGTTCTCTCTCTCTCTTGGATTCTCTCTCTCTTGGGTTCTCTCTCTCTCTCTTGGATTCTCTCTCTCTCTCTCTTGGATTCTCTCTCTCTCTCTCTTAAATTCTCTCTCTCTCTCTTGGATCCTCTCTCTCTCTCTTGGATTCTCTCTCTCTCTCTTGGATTCTCTCTCTCTCTGATTCTCTCTCTCTCTCTCTGATTCTCTCTCTCTCTCTCTGATTCTCTCTCTCTGATTCTCTCTCTCTCTGATTCTCTCTCTCTCTCTGATTCTCTCTCTCTCTCTCTCTGATTCTCTCTCTCTCTCTCATTCTCTCTCTCTCTCTCTCTGATTCTCTCTCTCTCTCTCTCTCTCTCTCTCTCTCTCTCTCTCAGTTCTCTCTCTCTCTCTCTCTCTCTCTCTTGGATTCTCTCTCTCTCTTGGATTCTCTCTCTTGGATTCTCTCTCTTGGATCTCTCTCTCTCTCTCTTGGATTCTCTCTCTCTCTCTCTTGGATTCTCTCTCTCTCTCTCTCTTGGATTCTCTCTCTCACTATCTCTATCTCTATCTCTATCTCTCTTCCCTCTTCGCTTCCCTCTTTCCCTCTTCGCTTCTCTCTTTCCCTCTTAAATTCTGTCCTTCTCTTTTCTTCTCTCTTTGTTTCTCTTTTTTCTTTGGCTTATCTCTTCCTCTCATCACTTCTCTCCTTTTGTCTTTGGCTCTTCATTTACAAAGCTCAGACTCTTATCATCGTTGACGAAGCAATCTCTGAAATTAATTTCCAAGATTAATTTCCCTGAAATTCTTTTCCCGAAATTCTGTCTAGAATTTCTCGATTTGGAGCTTTTGAGCATATTAGTGATCGGAGAAAGTGATTCTCAATTTGGACCACTTCTTGATCAACTATATATTCATGAGTTCGTTCCATGGGAGAAGTTCTGATTACCAGCTTGTTTAGTAATCTGACAGAAATATGTTTCGGATTTGGCTTTTGGTGAAACATAAGTCAACCTTGTTATTTGATTTTCTGTCCGTCATATATCAGAATCGAAAAAATAAACATCAAATCCAGTAAAAATTGAAAATGTCTTACTGCAACTAGGACTGACTTCACAATAATTAGTTCCCTCTCTTCATAGAAATGACAAGTACGACCATTTGGAACTTTGGAAGTATGAATTTACTCTATTATGCTTATTTTCAAGCCTGTTTGTTTTAAAACTGCCATTTAATATGAGAAAAAAATATAAATAAATTAAATATTTATTAATGACTGAAATTGATTAAGTGTTTTTTCCATCTGACAATGTCACATAAATTCTCAGTTTTAAACTAACAGAAAATTTTCAATTCTCAATGTCTACGACTAAGAAGAGAAAGTTTTCTCAATGATTTCACTTTAAGGGACTTCAATGTCTAAGACAATGAATTCGCTCTAAACATCATATTCTCTATGCAGGAACCCTAGTTACCATCCCATTTTATTTCGGACATGTGTTACTACTGTTAATCACATAGTTTTTCTCAAAAATTTTATTTAACATATTCATATTAATGAGATTATGAATATATGTTGGTGGTATGTTTATTTTAGGATAATACACTAGAAGAAAACAACCTTCGGAGACAGTTGAAAACCTTCACCAGAGGCCAGAGGACAGTAGCCCAAACTTCCGGCGGGGATACTCACCCGTCACCTACCGGTACAGTAGCCGGAAGCCTATGGCAACATGTTTTTTACCATCATCAGAAGTTTTCCCGAAATCGCGTTAGCACACGTGTATAACCGTTGCCTTCCAAAAGTTTAGGCGACGATCGCTTATACGTTCGTTTGGGCGACGATCGATTTTACATCCGTTTGGACGACAATTGGTTTTACATCCATTTGTGCGAAGACCAATTTTACATCTGTTTGGGTTACAAACTAGACTGTGGCCCAAATGTCTACATAAAAAAATCGGTTGCCAGTTACAATCGTTGTGTGAACGGTCGCAAAATCACTTTAACAGTTAGCCGGTCACATTTGGGGCAACGGTTTTGACCGTCGCCCAAAATATAAATATTTTTATTTTTAATATATATATATATATATATATTTTTTATTATTATTTTTTTTTTAACCTTGTTTAAATGGCTGATGTACTTGTTAATAAATCAAATATAGCACAATAAAAGTTCACTTACACTCCACATCAGTTCCACATTAAGCTGAAATTCACATGAACTCTTCATAAACTATGCTTCACATAAACTCCACATTAAGCCACATCCACATAAACTTCACACAAACTGAACTTCAGATAAACTTCACAAAACTGAACTTCACATAAACTTCACACAAATTGAACTTCACATAAACTCCACATTAAACCTCATCCACATAAACTTTACACAAACAGAACTTCACATAAAATGAACTTCACATAAACTCTACATTAAACCACATTCACTTAAACTTCACATAAACTCCACATTAAGCCGCATTCACTTAAACTTCACATAAACTCCACATTAAACCACATTCACATAAACTTCACACAAACTGAACTTTAGGTAAACTCCACATTAAGTCGCATCCACATAAACTTCACACAAACTTCACACAAACTGAACTTCACATAAACTGAACTTCACATAAACTGAACTTCACATAAACTGAAATTAACATAAATTTTACATAACTTTACATAAAAAAGAAGCCACATCCAAATCATTTATAACTAAACTTTACATAGACTCCACATTAAGCAGTACAAAAGTTTAAAGTAATTGAACGTGGCCAACCATGAGTCAACCATGAGCGGTGATGAGGTACAAAAAATTACACTCAGTCATATATGTCTAGTTCGCTACAATTTGTCGCTCCTGTCAAAATTCAAGTCATCCACTCTGGGCCTTCCGGCCTTGGTCATCTACCCCTCTTGACAAATTTTAAGATATTGAACATTACAACTAAAAGGTATACATATGTACACCAGAAATGAAATCCAACTTGTAGGTGGCTGTTTGGATTATAGTGACTGCGACAGTTGTCTAATTTGTTGTTTCATGTTGAGCATAACCTCCCACATTCGTTCCCTTTTTACTTGTGCCTCCTGCACCTCGGCCCTGAATGAATTCCTTACCTCCTTGAATGCATTTCTTTCCTCACGTGTTTCTTGTAACTTTGCCATAATTAGGCGATGTCAACCATGTTGTTGGATGTAGATGCCATGTCACCCCTTCTTGGGGGCACACCAAGTCCAACCCCTCTCTCATAACCCCCACAGTGCCCCCCCCCCCCCCCATCATCGAGGATGGATATCAATTGTACGGGGTCAGCGAAAGTGTCAACATGTTCTTCAACAACACACATGACAACCTAGTTCTTCATGTTAAAACAAATCAAATTAAGAATGCATATTGCATATAAGTAATACCCGTAATGAATTTGGCAACTTACACATATTGTCATTGTCTTTTCATCTGGGAATTTTCTGTCTGCCCTTTAGTGCGCCTTGACATAAGCATCCACAAAGACAAAATCGGTCCCTTGTTCTTTGCGTTGGTATGAATTACAATGTAACATCCAAGTTATATACAAACTTCAGAGCTCGAAATGAAATGAAAAATTAGACTTTTAACATTGTAGAACCTCTTCCTCATAGAAACGACCGAGATTCTTTGTCCCCAGGGTGTGTGTGGACTTCGACATCTGTTGATTGGCCTTATTCTTCTCTCAAACTTTGTTTCTGTTCTCATCATCCCAATACTTCACAAGGAGCTTCTACTTCTCTTCATTAATGCTCTTCAACTAATTCTTTAGTAGTTGTGTCGGTGTCTTCTCATCGTAGTGTTTCTTCTTCTAAGATACCCGATTATCCCAAAATTATTTTCTGCAGGATGGGCTGGACTGCTTTCTTTTCGGTAGCAGGCGTGACGGGTTAATCATGTTCGTTGAAAAACTTGTATTTTTTCTAAAAAAACTACACGAATTAGTACATATCATATACAAAATGAATTGAATAAATAATTTGGGTTAATAACATTGATATGTTCAAACCACCAATTGTATTTATTGTTTCAAAATTTGTGCCACTACAGATATAGGGTGAAATACTGCTCTGCCCGAGCATACATACCCATGAGTGTAGATAAGGAGATTGCCTTACCTGAAACCAATTGCCCATTTTTCACTTGTATAGTCCATGTACCCCCTTTTGAGGGAATGACTGAGGATGCTCTAGTGGCCTTCTCCCCCTTCGTGGCACAACCTCTTCAGGTGGTTGTATCTCTTTGGGTGGTTGTCTCATCTTCATCAAGTTGTAGTGTCTCCTCGGAGGATTGTGTCTCATCTTTATTCTCTTGCATTGGGGGTCATGTGGCGTCATGCAGGCCAAGGGTTTATATAATTTTTGCCCAAGTCTTTCAGAAATCTAGGAATTGGTGTTTTTTGTCGAGTTGTTAACATTGTAGACAAGTAGAAAATTATTCGGATGATTAAAAAAAAGAGAAGGGCAAAGGCGGTCAAATAAAGGTGGTGGCGACAACAAGCAAAGGGAGAAGAAAAAGGCGAAATATTTAACAAATACAAGGTCCCGAAGCCCATCTTTGGCTCCCAACAGACCAAAGATGCTGATGAGGGTAGTTCCTGTCTCAAAATTTTTTTGGTAATTACTTAGACGAGCTAAATACTAGGAGACTCCTCGTGGGAGCCAAAATATTTCTCCAGATATGAAGCTTGGGGACAAGCTTCCTCTCCAAGGGGTCGGTATTGATAGACGTCTAAACTCTATTTCAGTTGTATGTGGATAGGTAGTTTCTGCAACTAAACAGTGGATAGGTAGTTTCTGTAACTAAACAGAAACACATTTAAGGGGAAAAGAAGAAAGGAGGGAGAAGAAGAGAAGAATTATGTAAACTTGTGGTTTAGTTTTCACCCTAAAAGAACACTTTAATCTATCCCTCTGATTTGGACCTATCATAACAGCAGTGTGATTGCCTCACCTATGTGCTTTCCGTCTAGACTCTGGAATACTCTACTATGGAAGAGCAAGAGTTTACCCTGAGGTGCACCTTCAACTTTTGTTCTTTCACAGACAAATACATGGAAAATATTTTGCCCTTTGCACTACATCTTCGGTCAACTCATCATACATTCACTTCAAGACATCTAATATGCTTACACACTATTGGCTCATATCATCTCTCAATACCCTAGAGTCGGTTTCTTAAACTGCCCATAAAAAGTTCTATTAAAACTACCAGACTGTTTTCACAGACGTTTCTTAAAACCACCACTAAATGGTTGCATGTGGCTGTTTTTGAACCGCGAGTAAAACTTCACAATTTGTTACAACTTTTTAGTGGAGGTTTTCATAACCGTTGTAAAAATTTCAACTTTTTAGTTGTGGTTTTTAGAACCACCCATAAAACTTGTTTTTTTTATTATTTATTTTCTCAATCCGTGGCAAACATGTAAAATTAACACAATGAACTCAACACTGACATCGAGAAATTTGTATTCAGGAAAATATATGACTCATATCATCCATTCATACAAAAGACCATTCATACATCATGGTCTATTCATGCACAACTTAACAAAGCATTTATTGTAATCCATCCATACATGTAAAAAAACATCAACATGCCAGATTTAAGGAAACAATGTTTACACCTATAGAAATCTAAAATTGGCAAAGGAACAAAACTAGCCATTAACATGGCCACCCATCTCTCTATCTTGAAAACCAACTAGACCACCCATATAACTCATCACCCAATCATTGAGAGAAATGCTCATTGCGATCCTCTACACCTGCAAAGTATGTAAGAAAACTTAGTCGCCCATCAAATCAAATTGAATCTACATAATTAAGTAGTTTAAGGAATTAAAACTTGAAGTTGAGGGTGTCGTGGCATTGCACTCTTGACACTAGATGGTGCACCAGTTGCTCCAATGACTACACTCGAGCGATAAGTGATTCACACACTCCCCTTTGTGTTCCTTCAGATTTCTATGTTGCTTGGAGCCGTGATCTCAATTTGTTTGTTTCTGCAGTCTAGATAGAATTAACAGAATATGCACTCTTACCTCGGATATAACTAGTCCCAATTCCTCTCTCGTACGGTGGCCTCCAAAGATCTCATTGAAGATGGTAGTAAGATGTTGAGGTTCTTTGTTGTCTGAGAGATTTCGTTCAATGGATTTCTCTAGTACAACGTTTTGAAAAAAAAAATTAACATTGTAACCATCAATTGAATAGGCAAAAGTAATATTAAATTTGTTACTTACACAATAGGTTGCTATTTTCTCATTTGGATATTGCCCATCTTTCTTCTTATGGGCCCTTAAGTACGAAATACTATGTTGAAGTCTTGCCCTTTTGCTTTTAGATGTTTAGAAAGTTTTTAATATAGGAAGTTACATACTTATTAAAAAAAGTGACAAAGGGAAAATTAGAATATTAAATACCTCTTCCTCATAGCAATGTGAGAGAAGCTTTGTCCCAAGTGAGTGGATGGTTTTGAGGTACTTTCTATTATTCTTATTTGTTTCTAAAATTTTCACAACATTGGGTTGTTGCCAATACTTCGTAAGTTTATCCTAAGCATCAACGTCGAAATAGTGTGTTTTAGTTCATTGCCGTTCTTACCATCGAAGTATTTCCTCCTGAAGTTACTCCCGTTGTCCCTTTTAACTTTTTGAACTGCAGGGTGCAATGCTTTCATTGCATCTTCATCTGAAAGCAGATCATTATTCTCTCCATCGACGAAATTGTACTTTTCCTTAAAAAAACAGAGATAGATATAACTCATCCCCCATATAGCGGAAAGCGCACTGCTATAAACTTTTGTTACAGGAGTGTATAATTGGTAATTCCCTATTTTTGTCTCCCGATATAAGTTGGGTAATAAAATACCATCCATATAGGTTAAGGTAGTGATTGGCAACGCTTCTCTGGGTGTTGAAGCCACTTTTCGGATTGAAAAGTGGCTATGCACTAAGATTTTGTGTTTGGATACAAACACGCAACCGTGAAGCTCGCTTTGGAAGAGCCCCAAAGCGAAGCTCTTGCAAAGAGACATTTTCGTCTCTATCATGGAGTCAATCAGACAAAAATTAAGGACATTAATATCCATGCCTCTTTTTCGTATTTCTTGTTATACCCTTAAAGTAATCTAACTTCACGCTGCGAAATCTTCCTATCTTGCATGCGCTTCCCCTCTATTTTTTCCAGCTATTTGTCATCCAAAATTAATTATTTTATTAATATATTATTTTTATAATTAATATTGTACTAGTTAGTTATTTTAGTTAAGTTGATAAAATTTTTAGTTGTATTATATTAAATATAGTATTTTTATTTTATATTATTATTTTAATTATTAATTATTTATATATAAGGATATTATTGTATTTTTATATTTAAAAGCAATTTTTTGTGTTTTTGTTGCCAAACGTAATTGATGGTTTTTCTATTTATTGAAGTTCCTCCGATGAATGTAGTCAAACATAATTTCCCTTTTTTAAGAGTTCTTTTTCAAAGTAAACTCTTTCCAAGAGTTAATATAAAAAAAACCCTTAAACAAAGAGCGTTGTCAAACACAGGCCCTGTTTGGCATCGCTTCTTGGGACGTTGAAGCAGCTTTTTCGGATGGAAAAGCGGCTTCGCACCCAGAATTTATGTTTGGATGCACCTCTTCCGTCGTGAAGTTCGCTTTGATGGAGTCAAATTTCATCGCTTCCAAAGAGCAAAAAAATAACTCTTCGAAAGAGACGAAAACGTCTCTTACAGAGGAGTCCCTCGGACATAGTTTTTGGACACTAATATCCCTAATATTTTAAGTGAATCTAATGTTGCCCTAAGGATTTTAAGGGAAGAATATCAGTAGCTTAATAAATGATATTAATAACCATGAAAAAGGAAAAATATAAAATCTGTAAAAAACAAAAAAACATATTGAGAAACACTAGTTGCTCAATGTTAATTTTGTTAATTTAGTTTTTTAAATAAATTATTTTATTTATTTTACAACTAATTTCATTTACAAGGGTATTATGGTAAATATAAATCTTTAAGCCTCTTTTGTATTTTTACTGCCAAACATAATTTACGGTTTTTCTACTTACTAAAGTTCTTTTTAGTAAATATAACCAAACATCATTTTCTTTTCTAAAGAGAACTCTTTCGAAGATCCAATTACCAAAAGCTGTATATCAAAGAGCGTTCCCAAACGCTGCCTAAGGTTATTTTGTGAACTTCTGATCTATAATGATCAATTGACTTCTCATAATCCAAAGTAAGGGTAATTTCATCAATGAATAAAGTGACAGATATTATCCGTTGGGTCATTTCTTCCAATTCCCATCTATAATCCGTCGATTTATTCGGCGTAATAAAGTGATAACCAATATAGGTAGGATCATTTCCTCAAATTCTTATTGTACTCTGTAAATTTCCCAAGTCTCATAACTGGACAAGGATCGGGTTCACCTACCTGATTAAAGCAGCATTTCTTATTCGGGTAGTTAACAGCTTAGAACTTCGGAAGGTTCAGGAATCGACGGACAACATGGCACCTCTAACGTTGGTTCTGCCGAGTCGGCAGCACCATGCTAAATATTGCTATCTTACCTGAGGCTCAATCTGCGGGATTTGAAATATTGGCGCTAATACCTGCGTCTCCTTTTCCAAATTGAATACTTCCAAGTTTCCAGTTTTCAAAGAAATTTAAGACCTCATGGAAAAACAACAGGAAGCCAAAATCTCTCGCTTTCTATCGTGGTTGCAGGTTTCAATTCCTCCGCCACTGCCGTAATGTGTCAGATTAAGTATCGACTTTTTGGCTCCAGTAATTTGTATTTTTGCAGGTGAATAGAGTTGAACTACGCGACTGCAACATCCGTTACTGCGGTCCCAATAAAGGTTTCGGCATTTTCTCTGCCAACAGTAGCAATGATGGTATTCTGAGTGACTTTCAGTCTGCTTAGCCTTCAAAGTTAGGTGGAAGACCAGTTTATACTGATGGGGGTATGCATTTTTTGTTTTATCCAAACTTGGTACCCTTCAGGTATTCTTCTGGTTGTTCCGCTTGATTTGGCGATCACTCCAATGAGAGTACTTCAGGATCCTTTCTTGGGTCCGACATGTCGGGCAATGATCGAAGAAGGAGATGTTGACGATCGGTTTTTGATGATCCTCTTTCTGACTGTGGAACGTCTGCGAAAAGACTCCTCGTGGAAGCCGTAAGTATTTGGGGTTTACTCAGAGAAATTTCTATATACAATTTCCTTAGATGTATGATTTGGCGGAATTCACGTGGAGAACGACAGATATCTTGACATGCTTCCTAGCACCTTCGGAAGCTCTATTTGGTTCACGGAAGATCAACTGTCAGAGCTGAAAGGAACCACATTATACCGAGCAACCAAACTTCAGGTATCCATCATTCATTATCTATTTTACTCTCTCGAACATCATCCTTTTACTGTGTGGGCATGGATTTGGAGAAGCAAAAGTATGTTGCGTGCTAGTTTGTTTCTAAACTTAAAGTAAAATTTATGTTGTTGTAGAAGGAAAGGCTGAAGGCTCTGTTCGACCATAAGGTGAAGGCTCTGGTTGGGGAACTTCTTAAGGGGGAGCTGGAGAAGTACGTTACCTGCATTTCATTTTACTTTATTTTCTTCCTCTTCAAACGAATTGTAATATGCAAGTTTTTTCGTACCTGTATATTTTAGGTTCAGATCACCTACAATAAATACTGGACTTTTAGAACAATTTACTCTATCACTTCTCTGAGCTTGCTGGAGATTTCTGCTGTGGGTTCAATTATTAAATTACATTTTGGGTTTTGAATGCATGTAAAACTGAACACTATCAACCAAACACTTGCAGCAGTCTGGTGTGATGCTGTCCAGTGAACTTGATACGTAATGTTTCATTGGCTATGATTTACCAGTGGTTTGTTGGTTTTTAGTTGCTAATGATGGATGTTGTGGTACTTTTTCCAGTGAGGATGAGGTGCGATTTGAAGACTTCATCTGGTATTTACTCTTTTAGCACAATGCTTGACATAACTGTTGCATTACTTCTTTGAGTTGGATACTGATATTTTTGTGTTTTTTATCTAAGTAATTTGCTTCTACCTTTTCCTGCATCATCATAGGGCAAACTCCGTCTTTTGGACAAGGGCTCTGAACCTTCCATTGCCCCGCACTTTTGTATTCCCTGTAGTTATGAGAGAGCAAGGAGATAGTTCATCCCCTCTCAGCAATCATTCTGGAAGTTCCATGGCTCAGAAGTCTTGTGAAATGTTAATTCATGGAAAGGATAACAATGTGAGATCCTCTCTTTTCTTTTGTATCTCTGTGTTGTGTTTGCTTTGATTGATAAGCCGTTCAATTGTCTTAGTTTATGTTGTGGTTTTCTTTCAATTTGAGTCCAGCGTTAGATCAGATCAGGATCTTTTGGCATCAATCAATTTTACTCATTGCAGTGGGTTAATTACACCTCACCATTTTAGAAACTGCAAATTCCCTTCGCCTGTTCAAAGTATGGTTGATTACGTTCTCCTCTTAAGTTCATGATTCTGATATATTGAGGAAAGTAGTTTTCTTTCTCAAGCTGTGGTTTTCTGAATATGTTTGATTCTTGTTCAAGGTTGAAGAGGAGAGGTTGAGGGAGAAATTGAAAGGGGTAGAGAGAGGAAAAGGAGAGGGTTCTGTGCCGAGAAAGATCAGAAATAGGGTTGAAAGGTATAGAAAATATGTCATCTTTAATTCATCCTCTAAAAAGAGGTTCTTCAAGTCGTCCCTTGCCAGCTGATCTAAGCTGTTTAAACTACAAAGTGGATATTTGCTGCCTGTCAAAATTGTCGTAATGTTATAGATTATGCGAATGAATGAGTTTTTTTCTGTAATCGTAGCACGATCTGAAGTCAACACTCCAATTTCAACTGTCTTCTAGATGATGCCTTGCAATAAAATTTCTCTGAGGTCAGGGTGTATAATGATTTCGGGTCTTCGTCTTGACTCTGTAATGTGTCCAGGACGATATCTGCACCCGACTCCAGGTCCGGGCCTGCATCCACTGGCTCATCTTCTGGAATCACGACTTCCTCTGAGTCAGCGACTCTTTCTGAGTTGGAACTATGCGGCGAGTCTTGAGCTAACTTAGGCAGTCGGTCTACTGCCTCATTATTTGTCTTAAGCTTGCTTGTAGAACTTTCTGGAGCATCCCGAATTAGGTTTTGAATTTCAAAACCAGGGCTAGACATGGACTCCCTCGTCTTCCGTGTTATAGCTAGCTCCGTGCCTTCTTCAGACTGCTGGTTATTAACCTCTTCGTTCGGGCTCTGGAGTTGCTCCTTCTTCCAGCCATTGTCTTCACTTCCGATTATCCTTCTGGCAATTCTTATCCTCTTCTTGCCATTCTTTTTCTTTTTGCTCTTCTGTTTTCCTTCTCCCACTATTTTGGTTTTCATTTTGATTCGGAACATCTCAGCTCCTTCTCGAATCAGCACTGATTTGGTCTCAGCCACCCCACCGACCGCTTTCACCACTGCTTTGAAACAATCGATTTTTTCTTCCCGTATCACCTCTTCATCGATGGAAACGAGTTCTCCGACCGTTTCCACAAGATTCAAGAGAATCTCAGGGTGCCATAGATGCGGAGGGACGTTCCATATCTCTACTTTCATTAGCTGTTCATCCGTAGCTTGGGATGGCTCCCAGTCTGTGATTTCAGCGAATATATTTTCTTTTAGCTCTTCTTTCAGATGCGTTTTTTTTCCTCTTTTGAATCAAGTTTCACCAACCATTGATTTTTTCCCAGAAATTGGATCAACGGAATATTTGTTAACCGCTACTGCTTCTTTATTTCTTGCTGCAGATCTGTATATTTCCAGACTTGTATGATGGTTTTCGTCACTACACATTTCTCGAGCTCTTCTTTTCTCTCGCGAGTAAGTTTTGGATTAACAAGCAAAGTCAAAATCCCATTTTCCATCTTCTTCGAGATCTAGACTTCCTCTTTCTGCTCTCCTAGAGGCGGTTCATTCTCTGATCCGTCTTTTTCCATTTTTCTCCTACCTTTTTTCCTCCTTCAGCACTTTTGAAATTCGGGTGATACTCAACCAGGTTTTGTGTTACCTTATCAGCCAGCTCCACTCTTCTTTTTATCGTTTCCAGCCCATCGATTAGCCACGACCAACCTGTGTATGGTTTTGCTGATTTTGGTATTCCGACTGATCCTACTACTGTGCTTCCTCTATTTTCAGTGATTCTGCATATTAGACCCTCTGATTCCTCATACACACCCATCCTGAATCTTCCTCCAAGGATTTCTTTCACCTTTCCTATGAAGTTTTCTTTCAGCAAACCATTTATTGCTGTAAGAAGCTCTCAAACACCAGTCACTGGTACTCGGATAAAGGAATGTTGCACCGAACCCTTCACCGATAACTTAATTGCTATCGAATGCTTCAAAGTTATGGTGTCCAGGTAGTATCGATTTCCATTGATGGTGGTGGAAAAAGAGGACTTTATCGAATCTGGTACCGCCTGCTGTCCATCCATCTCCCATGGTTTCCGGCCACCTAGGGGTCTCGTGCTCTTGCCTCCCTCTCACATGTTCTCCCATCGCTCACAACTTCAACTAGTCCAGAATATGAAAGTATGACTTCCCTTCTAGAATTTCTGATAAGGCCCCCAATACCAGCAAGGCCCGGGTTGCCGAGCCATCAAAATTTAGTTTATAAGTGGCATTTGGTTGAGGTATCCAAACCTGAATCACCGAAGCAATAGGCTAGGACTCATGTGCATGCTCCTCCCAAGATCTCCAGATAGCACTTGCTTCCACTCCTTGGAAACATTTTTGTATCTTGAGTCAGCCCACAGTTAAGTGAAGAGTGGAATAACTACAGTCCGCCAATGTTTCTTTTGTATATGAAAAACTCTCTGGTTCCTTTCCTTCCAAAGTAGCCTAGGGATGAAACCTACGCAAGACTTGAATATAGTTCTCCCTTTGTCTCCCAAACCCAATGAGCTGATCAAAGATGCAATACCAATCAAATCCCTAGGTAGAACAAGGCCCACCCCAAATAGGCCAAGAATGAACATCCAAACCCTCCAACTACAAGAAGCTGATGAGAAATTTCCTTTGGTCGGGATCTTCAGAAAGATCAAAGATGCACCTCATCTGTTGGGAGGATGTATGCCTGGCAAAGGAGGATGGAGGACTTGGAATCAGAAAAATAAGGCACATGAATGAAACACTTCTAATTAAATGGCTTTGGAAACTGAACACAAGCAATGGGGCTACTTGGAGAAGTTTAATTGTAAAAGCACTTGATAGTAGGCCGAAAGATTGGTGGTTTGGAGATATAAAGCAATGGAGGCTCTCCTCGATTTGGAAGAAAATCGTTAAGTTGCTGCCCTTTTTTGCTCAGCATACTTTCATTCATCCTGGAATTGGTGATAGAACACTTTTTTGGACTGACAAATGGACGGGTAAGGACACTCTTGCTGAGAAGTATCCAAGAATTTTCATATTAGCAAGGGATCAGAATTGCCTTATTAGGGACATTGACCCTAGGGGACAACTGAGAGAAGTGGATTGGATACCATTGCTCCGAAGTATGACATTCTTAAAGAGAGACCAGATGGATGAATTATTATGGAGGCCTCATTCCTTGGGGCATTACTCAGTTAGTACGGCTTACTCTTGCTTAACTGATCGTGGACAACACTCCCACCAGGATGCAAAAGCTTGGACTCTTTCTTGCCCTAGGAAACAAGTTTTTTTTGCGTAGTGCTGCTTAAGAGGAAGATTACCCACAAGGGATGCACTATTAAGGAGAGGAATTCCGATCCAGGATGCTATATGCCCTTTATGTAATTCTGAGAGGGAATCTCTTAATCACCTTTTATTACACTGCACGTATAGTTGGAAGGTATGGAATTTTTTCATTGATAAATTTGGGCTGAGCTTCCCTATTCCTCAAGATCTTAGCAGCATCATTGCTCTTATCGGATCTCTTGGCCTTGGCGGCAAAGGAAAATTGATGATTAGTTGCTGTTTGGGCTACATTCCCTGGTTGCTGTGGAAGGAAAGAAACAACATAATTTTTTAGAACAAAAGCATTTCTTGGCCTGATTTATGCTAACGCATTATACACCAAATTGTATATTGGTTAAAAGTATAGAAACATTTCAAGACATAGAGGGAGGTGTAATCTGGAATTCTTGGTCCCCATATGCTTTTGAAAAGGGGGGGAAGGTTCCCAAAATCATTGCTTGGGTCCCTCCACCGAGGCATGCTTATAAGTTGAATTTTGATGGGTCGTATTTTGGAAACCTGGGGCTGGCTGGTGTGGGTGGACTATTTCATAACTCTTCTGGGGATTGTTTGCTCACCTATTCATTCCCAATTGGTACTATTGATTCCACAATTGCTGAATCTAAAAGTTTGCTTCATGGCCTCAAATACTTCCTTAAGTTCCATTTCGTTGGGCCATTACATGTTGAGGGTGACTCCCAAGTTTTAATCCAATGGTGCAAGGAGGACCTCAAGCCTCCATGGAGGCTTCTTCGCATCATAGAGGAAATCAAAGAATTAGCATCTATTGTCACTAGTTGGAGTCATGTTTTACGTAGTGCAAATGGTAAAACGGATGAATTAGTTAAGAAAGGGGATCATTTGTTGAGAAGGGGAATTCAGCTTCAAGATATTACTTGTCCACTATACAATACTGAGACTGAATCAATCAACCATCTACTACTACATTGCCCCTTCAGTTGGAGAGTTTGCACCTTTTTTATGGAAAGGTTTGGACTCATTCTCCCCATTCCTCATGACTTGCGTAGTATTATTGCACTTGCTGCCTCCTTGAGACTCGGTGCCAAGGGAAGACTTATGTTCGCCTCTTGCTTGGGTTATATTCCATGGCTAATATGGAAGGAAAGGAATAGTAGAATTTTCTCAAACCAAGCCTCTACTTGGAAGGATGTATGCAGCCGTATCACTCATCTGATTGTCTACTGGCTGAAAGCTCAAAAGTTGCTTAAAAATATTGATTGCGGTGTAATTTGGAGTAACTGGAGTGTTATTGCCAGAGAGGGGGATGGGAAACATCCTAGAATCATCGCTTGGTCACCTCCTCCTTTGAACTCTTATAAATTAAATTTTGATGGATCTTCCTTTGGCAATCCGGGTCTGGCGGGTGTGGGGGACTCATAAGGAACTCCTATGGTGATATCATGCTTACATATTACGGGCCTATTGGTATCCTTTGAATCCACAATCGCTGAAGCCATGAGTCTCCTTCATGGGCTGAAGTATTTCCTTAAATTCCACTTCATTGGACCACTACATGTTGAGGGGGATTCCCAAGTGCTAATTCAATGGTGCAAGAAGGACTTAAAGCCTCCTTGGAGGCTTCGACATATTATTGATGAGATAAGGGACTTAGCTTATTTTGTCACTAGTTGGAGTCATATATTAAGGAGTGCCAATGGTAGGGCCGATGAATTGGCTAAGCACGGGGCCCATGAGCAGCATTTTGTTGTTCGGACCACCTAGCTATCCATGTATCTTGTAATTGTTGTATCTTTTAGCCCATTGGGCTACAATTAATAAAATCACAACTTTCAAAAAAAAAGTTAAGAAAGGGGATCATGAGCAACATGCTATTGTATGGACCCCTTACTAGCTATAATCCTATTATGTACTTCTTTTATCCAATTGGGTTATAATGAATAAAATCACAACTTTGAAAAAAAAGTATGATTAACTGACTCGGGCACATTTTGACACAAGGGACAAATAGTTGGGGAAATATGCATTCCTCTCCGTTGAATAAGAACTCTAGTGTGTCATCATCCTCTCATGGCACACCACCTAAAGAAATGTTGTCTTCTTGGACAAGAAAGAGTCCAAATTACTGCCACTAGATGCTTACTACCACTAAAGAAAGAATAACCAGACCACCTTGAATAAATGCCTTATGGATGTAGCCTCCATATCAATTCATCTTCTCTTTTGATGCAAACGCTATTAAGCTCATCTAGTAACTCTGAAATATCAAGTGCCTCTTCATCGCTTAAAGACCATCTAAGCAAGGAAACCCAATTCCAATTGCTGAGTTGCCACTTAGAGCAATATCAGATATGTAATAATTCTGGTTTTGTGCAAGAAGATAGAGCCTAGGAAATTTTTCAGCTAATGAACAATCCCCTAGCCATACATCAGTCCAGAAATTGCACCTTATTCCCTCTGCACGGATGAAAAGAAATATTCCGACGAAAAGAAGGAAGTAGCTTGATAATGTCTCTCAAAATTGGCGAAAGACCCCTAGCACCCGAGTCATCAAGCCGCCAATAGGTGGCACTCCCAAATTTACCAATAACAATTTGTTTTCAAGCTGAATCACCCTCCGCATTAAGCTTCCACAACCATTTGGTCAAGAGAGCAGAATTAAAAGATTTGATCCTTCTAATTCGAGTCTCCTTTTTCCTTTTCTTGGCATACTTTTTCCCATTTGATCAAATGCATCTTAGAATTTTCAAGTTCCCGACGAGAGGAAGTTTCTCATAATCCTTTATATAGTGTTGCAATCGAAGTTGGGCAATGCGGGATGGAGAGATAGTATGTGGGTATCCCCAAGAGACATGCCTTAATCAATATGACCCTTCCAGCTTTAGATAAGAATTTACCTTGCCGTGTACTAAGTCTGTTATGAAGCTATTCAATAACTGGGTCCCACAATTTTTTGAAGGTTTGCTGATAAACATAGGGGTCCCCAACTAAGTAGAAGGAAGAATTCCAATCCTACTTCCAAATAAGTGTGCCATTTCCACAAGAGTATCATTATGAACATGGAAACTTGTTAAGGTGGATTTTGTCCAGTTTATCCTGAGGCCCAAAGTCATCTCAAACATGGTCAAAATGTGTTTTATATTCTCCTATTGCTCTGTTGTATCTGTTAAGAGTTAGGGGTACTTTAGTAATTTTACTAAACTTTAGTTAGTTATTGTTTGTTTATTGTTTAGTTTACTTGCTCATCAAGCCATGAATGGCATCATTGTAATTTTGTTTTTTCGGATTCTATTAATACTTGTTTTAGGGTTGTAGGTCAAGAAGACCTTACGACCTCTTTTTCACCTTCTCTCTTCCCCTTCTTCCTATCTCTTCACTTTTCTCTTTTCTTCTATCTTCCTTCACTAAATCTAATAGTATCCTTACAAAAAATAATTGTATCATCAATAAACTAGACCAAGGTATTCTTAGTCCTTCACTGTTGAAAATTGCTTCAATCAACCTTCCTCAGTGGCTAAACTCAATAAGTATCTCAAACCCTCACCGATTATATCAAACAACATGGGAGATAGAGTGTCCCCCTGCCTGAGGCCTCTACTTGGCTTAATATAGCCATGGGATCCCCCATTAATAAGAATTGAGTATCTGATTGTCGAAATGCATGACATTATCCACCTCCTCGATTTTCTGCCAAAGCCAAGTTGTTGCATCATATGTCCGATAGATCTCCAAGAGACTATCAAAAACCTTCTTTTTTTTTGAAAGTTGTGATTTTATTGATTGTAGCCCAATGGGCTAAAAGATACAACAATTACAAGATACATGGATAGCTAGGTGGTCCGAACAACAAAATGTTGCTCATAGGCCCCATGCTTAGCCAATTCATCGGCCCTACCATTGGCACTCCTTAATACATGAGTCCAACTAGTAACAAAATGAGCCAAGTCCCTTATCTCATCAATAATATGTCGAAGCCTCCAAGGAGGCTTTAAGTCCTTCTTGCACCATTGAATTAGCACTTGGGAATCCCCCTCAACATGTAGTGGTCCAATGAAGTGGAAGTTAAGGAAATACTTCAGCCCATGAAGGAGACTCATGGCTTCGGCGATTGTGGATTCAGTGATACCAATAAGCCCAGAATATGTAAGCATGATATCACCATAGGAGTTCCTTATGAGTCCCCCTACACCCGCCAGACCAGGATTGCCAAAGGAGGATCCGTCAAAATTTAATTTATAAGAGTTCAAAGGAGGAGGTGACCAAGCGATGATTCTAGGATATTTCCCTTCCCCCTCTCTGGCAATAACACTCCAGTTACTCCAAATTACATTGCAATCAATATTTTTAAACAACTTTTGAGCTTTCAGCCAGTAGACAATCAGATGAGTGATACGGCTGCATACATCCTTCCAAGTAGAGGCTTGGTTTGAGAAAATTCTGCCATTCCTTTCTGTTATGAGTTAGGGGTAGTTTAGTAATTTTACTAAACTCTAGTTAGTTATTATTTGTGTATTGTGTTTAAGTAGTTTACTTATCCTCAAGCCATGAATGGCATTATTGTAATTTTGTATTTTCGGATTCTATTAATACATGGTTTAGGGTTGTAGGTCATTGAGACCTTACAACCTCTTTACATCCTTCTTTCTTCCCCTTCTTCCGATCTCTTCACCATCCTCTCTTCTCCTATCTCCCTTCACTAAATTTAACATGGTATCGGGCGGGGACTTTGATTTCAGCGATCTAGGCGTATTTTGTCATTGGATTTTCAAGTTTGAGTTGCTGAATTAAAGTTTACTAGCTGTTGGGCGATTAAAAACAAATTCGTTTTCTTTTTTTTTTTCTCCGCCATGGCTATAAGCTATGGTTTGTCTTTCTTGAGTGAGTGCATTATGCACCGTACTTCCCAAAAGAAGGATTATTTCTTGAGTCAGGCTCTGCTGCTGCAGCTGCTACTACTGGTACCGCTGCTGCTACTGCTTCTAACGTCGTTGGATTGTTTAAAAAAAAAAAAATTTCAAGTACCTCGGGAACCATGCCTGTTCTGTTTTTTGTGGAATATCGGTCTCAGAAAGAATTGAAGGGTGATTCGCGATACTCGGTGTGTTATTTCCAATTTTTGAGGCGAGACATCATAAGGTCGGGCTGGCGTCATCTTTTAGGGCTAACATCGGCAACTTTCTTACGCTGGTTTTTCTTCCTTGAATTCGGGTTATCTCTTCCCGCTGGTATTCTCTGGACTGTTTTGTGCAATTGTGTTGTTGGTATATTGGTGTGACCTTGTCTATTGATCCGATTCTATTTTACGGTTGGTTGTGAGTTACTTGCTGCATATTCGGTGTTTGCTTGATTGCTATCATGTCAAGTAGTGAAACTTGTGATTACGGTATGTCGGTGGAGTTACAATACTTGCTAAAGATACTATTCAGATCTTTGCATCAAAACTTAATGGTGAAAATTATTTGTTGTGGGCCTCTTACATTAAAAAGTATTTGGGGCTAAGATGAAAAGAATTATATTCTTGAACTTCCCCGAGTAAATTACTATGATTTGGAGGTGAGGATTTGCGAGGTTCAGACACTGGATCATTGGAAGTATAGATGATGATATCGCTAAACAAGTTATGAGTTGTCTTACGGTTAAAGATCTATGGGACACCCTTGCTGATATGTTTTCTCGAGAGAAAGAATTTTGATCGTATTTATAATTTGTATAAACAATTCTTTACTACTGTCTAGAGGTGAAAAATTAGTAACTCAATATTTCATTCGGATGTGAGGGCTTCTGCGGGACATACTGAATTTCCATCCCTAGATTCGAGATGTTAGTGTTACAAGGCGACGGAGAAATCAGGTAAATGTTGCTCGATTTCTAGATGGTGCGGGTTACGAGTTTGATAGTGTTCGAGCTCAAATTTTGGCTGCGGAGAAGATAATATTACTCTAGAGGATGTGTATAATAAAGTTCTTAATCTTTGAGTCTACTTGTCTCTCATCGTCAAGGGGTTCCTCGGAGAATAATCCTGCACTTAAGCGTGCAACCACTTTTAATAGCCATAATTACTTCTCCAAAAGTAAAGGCAGCAATGACAAAGGTAAGGGTAAAGGTAATGGTAGAAAAGGAGCAGAAAATGTATGCCTTTGTGGCGAAATAATCATGACTACGAAAGGTCTTTGGGACAAGTTTGGCAAACCAGTTTGGGCCATCACTTGCTGGCGAACGATTCGATGATTGATGTTCAAGATCCGGTGGCTGCAATGCAATATTTTTATCCAAAATTGCCAATCAGCCTGGCCGTGGCAAATCAGGCTCCTCTTCTCCCTCTCCTATTGCGCCATCTCCTTCCTCGACCATGACCTCTACTACTTATTCAGGTATTTTTTCACTTCAGGTTTCTTCTCCCGGTGGATTATTGATTACGGGGCATCCGATCACATGTCGGGTAACTCTTCACTATTTTCTTCTTTTCGTCCACTTACTACTCGAGAGGTTTGTTACACTTTAGCGATGGTTCTACCACTTGTGTTCTTGGTGAAGGAACAATTTCTATCACCTCTACTCTCACATTGCACTCTGTTTTATTTGTCCCTAAGTTTCCTATCAATCTTCTTTACGTGAATCGAGTTAACTAAAGATTTATCTTGTTCTATACCGTTTTCCCCATCTCGTTGTGTGTTTGAGGACTTGCAGACGAAGAGGGAGATTGGTTGGTGTGAGAGTGCTGGTCTATACATGATGGAGACCCCTCCCAATGATCTTGCAATGCATAGCATCGTCTCCATATTTACTTCATCTTGGCTTGGACACCCTTCACTTTGGAGAAAGCTGCGCCAATTTTTCCTTCCATTCCAAGAACCACAAAATTGCAATGTGCCGTGTCGATTAGGCAAACATCGGAGATCTACATTTATTTGCCTAGTACTAGTCGAGTAGTCGTTTATTTGATTTAGTTCATTCGATGTTTGGGGGCCATATCGGATTCCCGTAGTTACGGTCATAGGTTTTTTCTTAGTTTTATTGATGATTTCAGTAGGGTCACTTGGGTGTATCTCCTTCGGGAGAAATCTGAAGTCGTTCTTATATTTCAGACTTTTTATTGAAATAAAGACTCAATATAATGCTTCAATTCGTGTGTCTTCCTTGATAATGGTTTGGAATTTGTGAATAAAAGTTTTTCGATATATGTGCTCGGATGGGAATTATTCATCGGACTTCGTGTTTACACCCCACAATGAGCGGTGTAGCTGAAATTAAAACCGTCACCTATTAGAGATTGGTAGAAACGGTGCTCCTTCATCATAGTGTTCCTAAGCAGTTTTGGTGTGATCTGTTCTTCTTTGCTTGTTTTTGATTAATCGTATGCCTTCTTCTATTCTTCAAGGGAAAATTCCTTTTACGGTGTTGGATGCTCAAGTCACCTTGTTTCCTCTTACACCTCGTGTGTTTGGTTGTGTGTGTTTTGTGCATAATCTAGGTCATCTGCAGGATAAACTCAATCCCCAGGCGATTAAGTGTGTGTTTCTTGGGTACTCTCGTTTTCGAGAAAGGGTACCGGTGCTATGATCCGATTGGTCGTAAGATGTATATTTCTGCGAGATGTCACCTTCTTTGAGGACTTATCTTTTTGATTCTTCATCTTACGCTCCACTTCCATTGCCTTGTCCTGTTAGCAATGATCGCGTTTTCACCTCCGGTGTCGAGTCCACAGGTCTTCCACTTGATGGTCAAATCCTCGGTCAAATCCTCTTCCTCCGATTCTGCGGGTCTTCCACTTGATGATGATCATCTTCCTATTGCTCTTCGGAAGGGTAAGCGTTCTTGTACTCAACACCCTATTTCTCATTTTGTTTCATTGTCTTCTCTTTCTCCTTCTTATCATAAGTTTGCATTGTCTTTATCTTTGGTTTCCATTCCATCTCGTATATCGATGCTCTTGCTAAACTTTGAGTGGAAGTTAGCTATGGATGAGGAAATGCGGGCTCTTCAAGAGAGGGGAACATGGACCTTGGTTGATCCACCTTTGGGTGCTTGGTGGTTGGTTGTAGATGGGTGTACACATTAAAATATAAGTCGGATGGGACATTGGACAGATACAAGGCTCGATTGGTTGCTAAAGGATACACTCAAACATTTGGGGTGGACTTTTTGATACCTTCTCCCGGTTGCGGACTTCGAAGATCGTATTTTAATTTGGTTGGTACCAATAAATCCTGGCCATTGTTTCAGTTTGACATTAAAAACGCCTTTCTTTATGGTGATCTACAAGAGGAAGTTTATATCAAAGAACCGCTTTGGTTATGTTCAACAGGGGAGGAGTCTAAGGTCCATCGTCTCCATAAGTCTATTTATGGGTTAAAGTAGAGTCCTCGAGCCTGGTTTGATAAATTCGAGTAAGGTGGTTGGTAATTTTGGGTTTAAGAGAAGTCATTGTGACCATTCTCTTTTTTTTTACTGACGTTCTTGGGTTTGATTGTCTTGGCGGTATTTGTTGATGATATCGTACTAACGGGTGATGATTTGGCAGGTATGGACCGAGATTAAATTGTATTTGAATCATCATTTTCAGGTGAAGGACCTTGGTGTCTTACGCTACTTCTTGGGCATTGAGGTTGCCCCGCGATAATGGGGAAATCAATGGTCTATCCGAGAGGAAATATGTGATGGATATGATTCATGAGTATGGATTATTAGGAGCCAAGTCTGCCACTACGATAGTTGATTCGGCCTTGGACTTACATAATGAGGATAATCCCCGTTAGCGAGATGTGACCTGATTCGAGGAGGTTGGTAGGACAACTTATTTATGCTACGATCCACTCGTCTTGACATTTTATTTCTTTGTAGGGGTGGTTAGTCAATTTATGGACAAACCATGTAAGGTTCATCTTGATGCTGCCCACCGAATTTTAAAATATTTGAAAGGTGCACCTGGTAAGGGACTTGGTTCAATTCTTTTGGTCATCTTGATATTGTTGGGTGATACGATGCGAGACTATCTTTGGCTCCAAGTCGATAGGAAGTCTACTACTAGATATTGTATTTTTGTGGGAGGAAATTTGATTGGATGGAAAAGTAAGAAACAAAATGTTGTAGCTTGTTCCGGTCTTTGAAAGCTGAATCTGGTCTATGGCACATCTTGTGAGTGAACTTCTATGGGTACGATCGTGCTTTTCGATTTGGGGTTTAAGGATGACAAACCCATGGTGTTGAAGTGTGATAATCAGGCTGCTATATTTATAGCGAACAATCCAGTGTTTCATGAGAGGACAAAACATTTAGAGGTTGATTGTCACTTTATTCGTGATGCAATTTTGAAGGGCAAGGTTGTCACTCCGTATGTTAGTTCTAAAGAGCAATTGGCTGATCTACTCACTAAAGGTCTTGGGCGAAAAGACTTTGACTATCTTCTCTCCAAGCTAGGTCTTCATGATATTTACACTCTAGCTTGAGGGGGAGTGTTATGAGTTAGGGGTAGTTTAGTAATTTTATTAAACTCTAGTTAGTTATTATTTGTTTATTGTGTTTAAGTAGTTTACTTATCCTCAAACCATGAATGGCATTATTGTAATTTTGTATTTTCGGATTCTATTAATACATGGTTTAGGGTTGTAGGTCATTGAGACCTTACAACCTCTTTCTCTCCTTCTTTCTTCCCCTTCTTCCTATCTCTTCGCCATCCTCTCTTCTCCTATCTCCCTTCACTAAATTTAACACTTTCCTTCTATATTAGCCATTGAATATAACCCAAGCAAGAGGCGAACATAAGTCTTCCCTTGGCACCGAGTCCCAAGGAGGCAGCAAGTGCAATAATACTACGCAAGTCATGAGGAATGGGGAGAATGAGTCCAAACCTTTCCATAAAAAAGGTCCAAACTTTCCAATTAAAGGGGCAATGTAGTAGTAGATGGTTGATTGATTCAGTCTCAGTATTGCATAGAGGATAAGTAATATCTTGAAGCTGAATTCCCCTTCTCAACAAATGATCCCTTGTGGGCAACCTCTTTCTTAGGCAACACCACCCAAAGAATAACTGTTTCTTTGGGCAAGATAGGGACCAAGCCACAGCCACGTGATGAGGTTGCTGACCTCGATTTGTTAGACAAGAGTAAGCCAAGCTAACCGTGTAACAACCTTGTGGATGCGGCTTCCAAATTAATTTATCTGCCTGATTGAGAAAACCTTATCAAAATCAAGATTGAGAAAATCTTTGGCTAGTTACTCTGATGAGAAAGTTGAAGCACCTCATGGGTGTATATAGCAGCATCCATTATGTTCCTACCCTTAATGAAAACACGTTGCTTAGGGGTGATGATGTGAGTCATAAATTTTTGCAACAGGGCAGCAAGTACACGAGCAACCACTTTATATGTATTATTAGCAAGGCTAATAGGTCTGAAATCTGTAATGCTCTCAAAGCTCCTCTTCTTAAGAAGTAGGGCAATGAAAGTTGCTCCTACAACAATACGTGTAATGTTTAATGGTTGCATGGGTTATATGCCATGGTTGATTTGGAAAGAGAGAAATATGAGATTTTTTCATAGGAAGGAGAGACATTGGAAGGATGTTAGTATTAACATCCTTCAGCATGTAGTTGGATGGTTAAAGATACAGAAAATTTTTAAGGGAATTGATGCTGGGGCCATTTGGAGATTGTGGTCTGAGCACGATAGACAAGCTTCTGGTCTCAAAGCAAAATTTCAACTGTGGAATTCTCCACCTGCCAATTCTTATAAATTAAACTTTGATTGATCTTCTCTAGGTAGTTTAGGGCCAGTTGGAGTTGGAGGACTTATTCGTAATTTGAGTGGAACCACTATCCTCACCTATGGTGGTCCTATTGGGATCAGAGATTCAACATCTGCAGAAATCCTTAGTTTACTCCAAGGGTAGAAGTGTTTCATCAACAACCACCTTTAGGGTAATTTGCAGGTAGAGGGAGACTCCAAAGTAGTTGTTTCTTGGTGTAAAGGGGATTCAATACCTTGGAGGCACCGAACAATATGTAATGAGATTTCTGTTTCTCACATTGTAACTAGTTGGTCATATGTAACCTTCCCCCTTTCGAGGGCTGCATTGTAATTTTCTCACATATGATTGAAATCGAACGCAATTCTCAAAAAAAAAAAATCTAATTCATATTAATTTTATTTTCATGCAATACAATTGAAGATGCACTTTTCGTTTAAACTAAATATTTAATTGCAGTTGGTTCCTTGAAGTGTTGACTGCTATGACATTTTTCTTTTGAGACTTATTAATTTAAATCTAATGTTACAAGTAGTTTTACAATAACAGTACAGACACGAGCATAGCCCCTTTTTGTAACTATATTAAGCTACACCACTACAAGAGTTCTTCTAAAAAGCTAACTTGTTTGAAAACTCCTTTTTGTATCCCCGCTTTTGCAAGCTTATCAGCAACTGAATTGGTGAGCCTGGTACAACTGCTTCTACGACATTGCAACACTGAATTTTCATGAGTGACCCTTATTTTTACTTTAACTCCTTCAGATTATTTAGCCTTTATATCTGGGGTAGCATGTCTCTTTGCAAACTCCCTCATGTAATTCAAAGTTTTTTCTTCAAATTGATGTTATAGTTAATGAAGGCTTTGACTTGTGCTATAAAAGTTTGACTTTGTGTATCAAATTGATATTATGTTTTATGTGTGATATAGCTAGCTAAAGAAGGTATGGAAGCAATTTCTAGTATTGAAAAATCCGAGACAATTTGGGTCGAGGGTCTTGTTCCTGGAATCGATTTTTGTAATCATGGTATCTTCCATATTGTCCAATAATTTATATTTCATTTTCTGATATGTAAGTGCCTTATTTACTGCACTATGTTATCATTTGTATTTGTATGTAGAGGCTTATCTTTCAATACACTATTCGAAAGAGAATATAGCGAGTACAGCTTAACTGAATATATTTATCTATTTGCAGCTGTAAGGGCCGCTGCAACATGGGAAGTTGATGGTCTTGGATCAACAACTTGTGTTACTTGTTCGATGTATCTTCTTTACGGTAAATAAATTTATGCGGGTAATTTGTTTATGCTTTTTTTTTCCTAAGGCTTCTTTATGCTAAACGTTTTATGAGAAGGATACACTATCTAATGGCTCTCTTAAGAAATGGGGATTTTTTATTATATTTCTTAATAGGCAAATACTTTTATTAGCTTTTCAAAGCAATACTAGTACATAGCATCCATCATTTCTTTTTTGAAAGTTATGTTTTTTATTTCATTAATTATCGAAAATGAATTTCAAGGAAAGAATCCCTTTTTTTTGAAACAGTGAAATGCTTTTTATTGCTGATCAATAATCATACAATGAATTGTATAATACAATCTGGTACATCAAACTGGATCACATCTTACATATTTTGGTCATAGAAAAGAACCCATATGTTAGATTTAGTGAAAGAAGATAGAAGATGAGAGAAAAGTGAAGAGATAGGAAGAAAGGGAAGAGAGAAGGAGAGAAAGAGGTTGTAAGGGGAATTCAGCTTCAAGATATTACTTGTCCACTTTGCAATACTGAGACTGAATCAATTGACTATCTATTACTACATTGCCCCTTCAGTTGGAAAGTTTGGACCTTTTTTATGGAAAGGTTTGGACTCATTCTCCCCATTCCTCATGACTTGCGTAGTATTATTGCACTTGCTACCTCCTTGGGACTCGGTGCCAAGGGAAGACTTATGTTTGCCTCTTGCTTGGGTTATATTCCATGGTTAATATGGAAGGAAAGGAATAGTAGAATTTTCTCAAATAAAGCCTCTAGTTGGAAGGATGTATGCAGCCGTATTACTTATTTGATTGTCTACTGGCTGAAAGCTAAAAAGTTGTTCAGAAATATTGATTGCGGTGTAATTTGGAGTAACTGGAATGCTATGGCCAGAGAGGGGGATGGAAAACAGCCTAGAATCATCGCTTGGTCACCTCCTCCTTTGCATTCTTACAAATTAAATTTTGATGGATCCTCCTTTGGCAATCCGGGTCTTGCGGGTGTAGGAGGACTGATAAGGAACTCCTATGGTGATATCATGCTTACATATTCTGGGCCTATTGGCATCACTGAATCTACAATCGCCGAAGCCATGAGTCTCCTTCACGGGCATAAGTATTTCCTTAACTTCCACTTCATTGGACCACTACATGTTGAGGGGCATTCCCAAGTGCTAATTCAATGGTGCAAGAAGGACTTAAAGCCTCCTTAGAGGCTTCGACATATTATTGATGATTAGGGACTTAGCTCATTCTGTTATTAGCTGGACTCATGTACTAAGGAGTGCCAATGGTAGGGCCGATGAATTGGCTAAGAAGGGGGTCCATGAGCAGCATTTTGTTGTTCGGACCACCTAGCTATCCATGTTTCTGGTTACATGTTGTTTCCTTGTAACATGTATGTTTGCTGTATCTTTTAGCCCATTGGGCTACAATCAATAAAATCACAACTTTCAAAAAAAAAAAAATGTTATGAAGGTGGCGCCGAGGGCAGAAGAAGATAAGCCATGCTAATAAAAATGATTAGTCAAACTAATTACATAATCACAGATAATAGGCCAAAAGGTGTTGTAGAATTCCCCATTATAACCACCCGGACCCGGAGCTTTATTGCAGGGGATTCTTTGTCCAGCTGCTTCAATTTCTTCTAGGGAGAAGGGTCTCTCCAATAAATCAGCGTCGTCTCTTGTCAGCTTTTTAAAAAGACATCTACGAAGTAAGGGCCGAGAGAATGATTCCTCAGTATAAAGCATAGTGAAGTAGGAGACAATGCAATTAGTGATTGCATGTTTATCTGAAGTGATCTCCCCATCTACAGTGAGGGAAGAAATTCTGTTTACTCTTCTTTGCGTGAAGCAATAGAATGAAAGTATTTTGTATTGCCATCCCCATCAAGGAGCCACCTGTGCCTAGCTTTTTGCCTCCAATGAATTGCCTCCAGTCTCAAGATATTGTTAAAATTCCGTGATAGCTGAGATTCTAGTATCTGATTCCTGATCACTCAGAGGTCTTGATTCTTCAAGAAGACCAAGAGAAGATATGTAAAGTTAGGCTGAGCTCTATCCCAAAATGACTAGCCGAAGTTAGGAAGCCTCTTTCCAACTAATAAGCCATGATCTTTTTTACTCGTTTATCCATGTGGGACTAAACTTTAACACTCCCCCGCACGTGTGGGCCTTCCTTTGGGCTCCTACATGGGCCAACATGGGTGGAGGCCCACGTACGAGTACCCGCTCTGATACCATGTAAAGTTGGGCCAAGGTGTATCCCAAAATGACTAGTTGACATGGTATCAGAGCCACTTTCCATGTGTGGGCCAGAACCTCCCTATCTGTCTGTGGGTTTGATCCAATCTGTCTGTGGGCTCCAAAACGCGAGACCCAATCTGTCTGTGGGCTTCATAAAGATGAAGTCTAGTCTGTGACGTCTCAGGCCTGCTGAAACCTGGCCTGGATGTGAGGGGGAGTGTTAAAAAAAATTAGTCCCACATTGAAAGTAAATGAGAAGAATCATGGGCATAAAAGAAGGAACCCACATTTCCATTGTAATGAGGCCTTTTGGGGTAAAGTTAGGCCGAGACCTATCCCAAAATGACTAGTCGAAGTTAGGAAGCCTCTTTCCAACTAATAAGCTAGGATTTTTTTTACTCGTTTATCCATGTGGGACTAAATTTTAACAAGATATTTGTGCTGTCAATTCCTCTTTCTTAGCCAATTGGTCAGCTTTGAAGGCTTTAGACCAGATTTGCAGTTTTGCTCTAACATTTTCAGCTTTGTGAACAGTGCCCTTCCAGTTGGTTCATTAATAGTCAATTCATTCCACCAATTCACAACTTACTGATAGAAGTCATCCACCTCTAACCATTGATTATCAAAGCGAAAAGGAACTCCACCCCAACATTCAGAACAAGTGTCGAGCATTATAGGCCAGTGGTCTGAAATGGATTTACCCAATACCTTGCAGATTGTGTCCGGATACAAGTCCAACCAATCAATGTGCAAAGAAATCTATCCAGCCTTGATAATGTTGGATTCCTTCTACTGTTACTCCATGTGTAAGTTTTACTTGAAACTGGAAGATCAATGAACTCATTAGCACCAAAGAAATCAGCAAATGCCCTCATAGTAGTGTTGATGGGTCTAGCAGGAGGAGATCTTTCGGATCTGGATTTAATTGCATTGAAGTGACCACTCAGAATCCAAGGTGCAGACCACTGGTCAATCAGTCCTTGTAGCTCCACCCAAATATCATTTTGACCCACATAAGTGCTGGGTCCATATATCCCTCCAATACACCATGTCTTGTTGTTTGATAAACCTGTAAGTCCGAGCATAACACAATGATCTCCTTTGTTAATGTCCAGGACATCAATGAAACTTGTATCCCAAATCACTAAGATACCTCCAGCAGAGCCAGTGGCATTAACAACCTCTCACCTGGGTTGTCTAAATGGCACAATAATTTTGATCAGAAATTCTGATACATCTTCCAATTTGGTTTCTTGTAGGAGAATTAATTTAGCCCTATTCATGCGAATAGAGTTTCTGATTGCAGTCCGTTTACAAGGGCTACACACTCCTCTTATATTCCAGGAAAGAATAATCATTTCCTATTCCTGGAAGGTTCAGTAACTCCTTTCTCCCTTGCTCTAGTCATTCTTCTTTCCACCCGTGGAGGAGGAATGTCCTGAGGCATATCTGGAGGCCTGTTTTGAGCTAGTTTTTTCAGCTCATCAAGTCTCTTAAATACTGTCAATGTTGTCTCATACTCCGCCACTGGAATGGTGTCCTTTATCTTCATAAGCTTGGCAACCCAAGCATTAGATTCCCCCCTCATTGCTCCACAGCATTATTGATGAGATCATCAATGACATTTCCAGGCTCAGTCTGGTTAACTTCAACTTCCTCTTCAATATGGAACACTTGGTTACAGGTAGCATTGACAGAATGGGGTGAGGGATCATTCAGGTTCAAAGGCTTAGGATGTTTTGGGGTTTTTTTTTCTGGAATACGATGTAAGGGGAGTGGTGAGGTGTGCAAGTGGGACTGGTGAGGGGGAAGTTTGCCTCAGGGGGAGGGATGAAAGGTGGCAGTTATCCTGCACGCTAGTATTATGTGCAGAAATGGCAGTCGTGTTCTGAGTATGGCTGTTTTGGGGAGAGGAAAAAATCGGTGGGTTTGCAATTGGGTGGGACTCATCCTCAGCATCAGTGGCAGGCAATATCTCAGAGGGCTTTGCCACTATGAGGGGTAAATCTGGACAGTGTTTCATATGTATAAGTGAAGAGGAGAGTTCTTCGTCCCCATGACTGCTTGCTGGCTGAGTGGTGGTATGCTGCTGCTTCTCCCTCCAAAAATCCAGAGTTGGCAAATTATCATTCACTGAATTATCTCGGCCGGGTTCAGAATTGGGTGAGTTGACTCGGACCTAGTTGACTTGTTCAATTGAGCGAGTCAACTCATTGTCTTCCTCCCTTCGATTTTTGCAGACGATCCTGAAAGGTGGAATGAATTCCTGTTTATATGCAAAGAAAATTTTTATGGTGTTCCTTTTCTAAAAGAAAAAAATATTTTTGTGGTGTTGGGGTCAAGAAAATTTTAAGTATCCCCTTGTTAAATGGGCTCAAGTATGCAAATAAAAACAAGAAGGTGATTGGGCATCAGAAAGGTCAAGCACATGAATTCGGGATTGCGAAACTAATGCTTTATGGAAAATAACCATCAATGCTAAGTATGGAAAAGACCAATAAGCAAGATGCCTAAATACTGTCCAAGAAAAGGATTAAGTGCGTGGAAAAGAATTCTGGCAGAAAGACCAACCTTTGAAAGCCATCTACGATACCACGTGAGAAATGGTTCAAACACTAGGTTTTGGAAGGACATTTGGGCTGGAAAGTAGGCTTTAAAATCTTCATATCCTAGCTTCTATAATCTGTCCAGTAAAAAAGGAGCACTGATTGCCGACATGAGAAACCAAGAGAACAATTGGGACTTACAATTAAGAAGAAATCTGAGGGCTGTGGAGGCTACGGAAGTGGCCAGTTTGCTGCAGATGACAAACTCCATGTACTTGTCTAAAAGGGGTCAAGACGAGGTTATATGGAGCCTAATAAATCAGGTGCTTACTCAGTCTCGTCCTACTATGGCTTAGCAAGCAAAGCCACAAATGGGATCTCCCCAACAAGCTTAGTATGGAAGATGCTAGCTCCAAGAAAAGTCCAACGATTTCTTTTGGCAGCTCCTCATTCCAAATTACTCACGTGTGACCAACTTGCTAAGAGAGGTCAGAAAGTCATAGACTCCTTATGTAAATCATGTGGATAAGTAGAGGAAAAGGCAAATCATTTATTGCTTCATTGCCAATTCAGCTAGAAAGTGTGGGTGCCTTGCTACAGATATTTAACATACCAATCTGCTTCCCACAGGATTTTAATCAGTTAATACATCAAGGAAAACACTGCCCCCTCCCAGCAGTGGACAAGTCTTCATGGACAACATCTCTTGCAACAGTCCCATGGCAACTTGGATCGAAAGAAATAACAGTGCATTCAGAAATTGTAACTCCTCTATAGGAGGTGATATCGGAAAGGCAATCCAAACACACTATTTTAGACGAGTCTAAAAAAGATTCCCCCACTACCTCGGGCACTCATAAGAAAGTACTGTCCACGAATCATACATTTCAGAATCCCAAGCCCCCCCACTATGGTAGTGTGGACACCCCTCAGGAAGGATGGTTAAAACTTAATATAGATGGTTCGTCATTCAGTAATCCAAGTCCAGCAGGGATTGGAGGGCTACTGAGGGCAAGTAATGGCCAAATAGAGTTTGTTATTCTGGACTGGCAAGTAGATGTACGTCCAATGAAGCCGAAACTAAAGCACTTCTTGAAGGGATCAGGTTATGTAAGATTAGAGGCAGAGAACCTCTTATTGTGGAAGGAGACTTTGAACTAACAATTAGTTGGGCCAATGGATCCTATTCTCCCCCTTGGCACCTCAAGGCATTGCATGATGAAATTGAGGATGAAACAGGCGAATGGAGGGTAGCATGGTAAAGAATTCCCAGGTCTGCCAACTTGATAGCAGACCAGCTAGCTAAACAAGGGGTATCGAGAACAAGTGTAATCACAGGGACAGCACTACCCTTAGCTTGGAAATGTAAAGTCTATATATGTAACATATGTATACAATGTAATCTAATGTAATTGAATTTTTTTTTTTTTTTTTTTGAAGAAAGTAGTTCTGGATTTCATTTATGGCAATTCAGTTTATATTCCTCAATTTCCATGATACATGATCCTATGGTGGATATCTCACTTCTAAGTGGGGTAATGCGACTCCTTCCCTTGCAGGTACATGATATTCTGTGGCATATGGCCCAAATTTCCCTGTAGTAGACGTCGAGCCTCCATGGAGGTTGGGACTTTTTCTTGCACTGGTTTATGGCATTTAGATAGTCTCCTTCCGCCACTAGTACTCCTTTCAATCGTTCCTGAAAAACCTTTAGCGCTTGCAGTATAGCAATTGTTTCTGCTACCACTGAATCAGTGTATGGAAGGGGCCCAGCAAAGGAGAGTATGGTTTGTCCATTTTGGTTTCTGAAGACACCCCCAAAACCGGCTAGGCCTGGGTTACCCAATGATGAGCTGTCCACATTTAATTTTATAGCCTCATTTGGTGGGGAATTCCATTGAGTTACTGGTTTTTTAACCTGTGGGGTAGCAATTTGTGCCACATTGTCCCAAGAGGTTCTGAGGTTAATACCACTTAGATCTTGCATTTTGGGTAGAGTGGTCAGCCAGTATAGAATTCTTCTGAAAATGAGTTCCTTCAATTGATTAACATCCATTGATCTTTCGGAGAAGATCCTATTATTCCTCTCTTCCCACAAAACCCATGGGATGAAGGAGATAACAGCCCCCAGCATAGTTTTCCCTTTCTTTGGACTATTAAACCGAAACATGTACCAGAAGTGGGTCCAGATTTGCTGTGTAAACGGGCATTGTACTAGCACATGGTCACAGGATTCTGAATGGGAATTACAGAAAATGCATACTGATGGAGAAAAGGGTCATTCCTCTTGTTGTCAAATTTTCCCTAGTTAAGATTTTACGGTGAAGTGCGGTCTTCCCTTTGTTCTGAATTTTCCAAGGCCGCATAATTCACCGTTTGGGCTGGCTTTCCAAATGATCCTATCTTCGCTTTGGGTTTCATAAAAATAATTTGACAAGAGGTGATCCAACTGAGATAATTCAGATGCTTCCTCGTCCCTCAGTTCCCTTCTGAATTGACTACTCCAGTCAAAACTCCTCCCGTTTCTGCTGTGCAGTAGTGTACTGATTTTAATATCAGGGTTCACTACCACTCTATATAACCTTGGAAATGCATGGGAGATGGGTTTCTCGTCAAAATCCCGTCTTATCCCTCTTTCCGGGGAGGAATCTGATCAATTTCCTGTATGTAACCCATTGTTTATGGATCCGTTTCCATATTAGGGACAAGGAGTGGCTCGGGTGCCAGCCCATTATCCATTCGGAGTCAGATGTAGACATCTTGGCTTTGAACAGAGATGATTATAAGGGAGGGTTATCCTGGTTTGTTCTCCACCACCATTTAAGGAGGAAAGCTTTGTTATAGGGTATGATTTTGTGTATTCCTAAGCCTCCTTTTGGTTTTTGGTTTGCATATATCCTCCCAACTGACTTGGTGGAATTTAAAGTTATTACTAGTACCCTTCCATAAGAATTGTTTAATGATTTTTTCCATCTCCTGTGCTATTCCAACCGGGCAGGGGTTGACTGAGAGAATGTAGGAGGGAATGCCGAGTAGGCATGACTGGAGGAGTACTAGCCTTCCAGCTTTGGAGAGGTGTCTGCCTTTCCTGGATGTGAGTCTACTCATTTTTTCTAGGGTGGGGTCCCAAATTTTCTTATGCACCCTTCCTTGAATAACCGGAAGCCCGAGATGAGTGAAAGGGAATTCACATATGGTGCAACCAAGATCTCTCGCAACCTCCTCAATTAAGTCAGATGCTACATTTATCCCTGTCAAGGAGCATTTTCTCCAATTTATTTTCTGTGCAGTGGAGATTTCCATTAGTGCAAGTCTAGCTTTTAGATTATGAATTTGCTGAGTAGAGCTCACAGAATATCATCATATCATTTACGAACTGTACAATGGGGAGAGTCTCACCCTGAAATGGATTGGCTAGCCAACCTGTTGCCTGAAAAATCCAGTCATTCCCTCATCAACTATATTAAACAGGAGGGGAGATAAAGGGTCTCATTGTCTAATCCCCCTGTGAGCTCTTAAAGTACCCAAATGACCCACCATTGATGGATATGGAGAATCTGGCTGATGATACACATGAATAAATCCATTTTCTCCAGGTGAGGCCAAATCCAGTAGCTTTCAATACCAGGTCTAGATGCCTCCAGTTAACTCTATCAAATGCCTTTTCGAGGTCTAATTTCAATAAGAATACTAGTTTCTTATTTTTGGTAAACAAATCCCCAGCTTCATGGACAAACATGGCGGAGTCTAAAATTTGCCTTGATTGGAAGAAGGCGCTCTGTTCTTTACTGATTATGTGGTTTAGCACATACTTTAACCTCTTTGCTAAAACTCTTGCAATAATTTTGTAGACTCCAGAGACTAAGCTTATAGGTTTGTAGTCCTTGACCTGGTCGACTCCTTTTTTGGGAATTAGAGCAATAATTGAGGCTCTAATAGATTGATGAGTAATGCCATTTTCATAGAAGTCTAAAAACAAATTTCTGAAGTCTTCAGCCATGAATTCCCATGAACTTCTGAAAAATTCTCCATTGAAGCCATCTGGTCCAGGAGCTTTGTCATTAGGCATGGAAAGAACCGCTTGCTTCTTCATGGGAGAAGGGAATCTCTAGTTCAGAACATTGCTGTTGTGTTAATCTAGTAAAGACTAGACCATCAATGCACGATTTACATCCCTCATCCGTATAGAGCTCTGTGAAATACTGAAGAATATTTTCAATGATTTCTTCCTTGTCTGAGATTAATTCTCCATTGATCTTCATTGAGCTTATTCTATTAATTCTCCTTCTATGGGAAGCTATCGAGTGGAAGAAGGCCGAATTGGAATCTCCTTCTTTGAGCGACCGGTATCTTGCCCTTTGTTTCTAGTACACATTTTCTTTGCAAATCAGTTGGCTTAGCAGATTAGAGGCGGCTCTCCTGTCCTGCCGTTCCTCAGATAACAAAAATCTGTCTTCTTCAGTATGGTCTAGAGCATCAATCTGAAGGTTGAGAAGTCTGTTTTGTGCCTCTTCAGATGCTTTTTATGTCTGGCCCATTGAATACTTTTATTTTTCTTGCATTTGAGCTTATTTGGGATTACAGCTGTGCCTGATGCTCTGGGGCATTGTATGCCAATCCACCATGGAGAATTTTTTCTGAAGGATTCGTCCAATAACCACTTATTCTCAATTCTGAATGGTTTTTTTTCCCATCGACACATGTTTGTGTCCAAAATGACAGGCCAATGGTCAGAGACCACCTTGCCAATTACTCTGGCCATGGCATCTCTGTATAATCCGAGCCACTCAGGTGAGGCTAAAAACCTATCAAGCTTTGACAAAGTTGGCTGGGCTTGGTTATTGCTCCATGTAAACCTCATCCCAGATGTTGGGATTTCCACAAGACTGAATTCATCAATGAGTTCATTGAATTTCCTCATAGTGTCTGTTATAGATTTTTTTTTTTTTTTTTTTTTTTTTTTTTTTAAATGGTAAGTCTTTCATTTCATTCCAATAGAAATAATTTACCACCCAACGGGTAGTAAGAGTACAATGACATTAAGGGGTCGATACAACCAAGTGCTGCTGAGAAGCCCCTTGATTAGCTAAGAAATCGGTTCTCCCATTAGCAGACCTAAGTACATGGTTCCAACTAATTAAGCTAGATCAAAGATTTCATTTAGGATAGACTGAAGTCTCCAAGGTGACTTAAAGTCAGATTTGCACCATTGAATGATTACTTGGGAGTCACCCTCGACGTGTAGAGGTCCAATGAAATGAGAATTTAAGAAGCATTTTAATCCTTGTAGTAGGCTCATAGCTTCAGACGTTGTGGAATCAGTAATACCAATGGGTCCAGCATAGGTGAGTAAGATGTCCCCAAGATGATTACGGATTAATCCCCCAACACCACCAGGGCCAGGATTGCCCAAAGAAGATCCATCGAAGTTCAGCTTGTATGAGTGAAGAGGAGGAGGGTCCCATATTTGAGTTCTGGTTGCTGCACCATGTCTTTCCCTAGCATAATCATCCCAATGGCACCAAAGCACCAAAGCACCGCCCCATAGTGTCTGTAATCGATTGAGCAGGAGGTTTTTTCTCATTTTGGAATTGGATGGCATTAAAGTCCCCGACCAACAACCAGGGACCTGTCCATCTACTCATCAAGTCACTTAATTCTTCCCAAAAGTGATCAAGTCCATGGTAAGAGCTTGGTCCGTAAATTCCCCTAGTTCCATGAGCACTTTTGGACTTTATCTTTGAGCCTTATTCCTAAACAGTATGCTCCTGATTCCGTAAATTCCCCAAGTTCCACGAGCACTGTTGGGGAAGACAGTCTCTGATCATTGGCCGATTTTACTGGATACATGCTTTACAAATTGAGGAGGCACACCATTTAGATTTGAAAATCATTGGCTTGAGGATGAAAACTTTCTTAACCGTGTGGAAGAATGGTGGCAAAACACTGGAAATGATGGGCCACTAGGGGGAAGGCTATACAGGAAACTGAAAAACCTCAAAGGAAAACTATTGACATGGGCAAAGGCACAAAAGGCTGCTCAGGTGACTCGTAAGGATGACCTAGCCAAGTTGATAAATGAGCTGGACTGTGTTGAGGAGGCAAGGGCCTTAAATAACAATGAGGTAACCGAGAGATTGGCGGCTGTGGTGGAACTCAATAATAATATCAGACGGGAGAGCTTTCTATGGAAACAAAGAGCTAGACACACATGGATGAAGGAGGGTGATGGGAACAAAAAATTCTTTCATGCTATTGCCTTGGGTAGAAGAAGAACAAACAGGATCAGCTCCTTGACTGTTTATGGCATGACAATTATAGATAAATCAGAAATAATAAGCAGCATAGTGGGGCACTTCGATTCCCTCTTCACCGAAGACACCCCTTCTAGATCAAAGCTCTTGGGTAACATTGGCCCTATGCTTACCTCAGAACTGGCAGATGCTCTGGAAATGCCTTTCACATGTGAGGAAATTGATGCGGCGGGTCAGCTCATGCAAAAAAATAAAGCCCCTGGCCCCGATGGTTTTAACGGTGAGTTTTTTAACTCATGCTGGTCTATTATTAAAGATGATGTGATTGAATTCTTGCAATACTTCTATCAATATGGGCTAACTAGTAAAGCCTTGGGAGCTACCTTTATTACACTTGTGCCTAAGAAGCAGTGTGTTGAATCTGTAACGGATTTCTGGCCTATCAGCCTAGCAAGCAGTACTTACAAAGTGATTGCCCGCCTACTCGCTGGTCGCCTATAAAAAATTTTGGGGCTGATAATCAGCCCTGAACAACATGCATTTATCAAGGGTAGAAATATCCTCGACGCAGCACTATGCACTTATGAAATCATTCATCATTGCAAGCTAAGTAGTGAGCCAAGGATTGTGTTGAAGCTTGATATAGAGAAGGCTTTCAATAGAGTATCCTGGTAGTACCTCCAATCCATGATGCAACAGCTTGGGTTCGGTAGAAGATGGTTAAAATGGATTATGACATGTGTATCTTTAGCTAGATACTCCATTCTTATAAACGGTGGCACTCATGGTTTTATCCAACCAACTAGGGGACAAAGGCAGAGTGACCCTCTCTCTCCCATGCTCTTCAACATTGCTGGGGAGGGCTTGAGCCGATTTTGTGATTGATGAGGGGTGGCTCGAGCCGATTTTGAGTGAAGAGACTCTAAGTACACCACTTGTTCAGTTCGCTGATGACACCATTGTCTTCTGCAAGGGTACCATTGAGCAACTGAGAATTGTGAAGTGTATTCTATTACTATTCGAGATTACCTCAGGCCTGAAAATTAATTGGACAAAATCATCCATCCTAGGCTTTAATGTTGAGGGGAACCTACTCCAAGAGATGGCAGCTATGCTTGGGTGTGGAATCGGTGCCCTCCCCACCACATATCTCGGACTACCACTCTTCACTTGCAGGACCTCGGCTCAGCTTTGGGATCCAGTTATAGAGAAGTTGAATAAGAGATTAAACACTTGGCAGGGGAGGTTCTTATCAAAAGCTAGTAGACTTACTTTAATCAAGACTTGTCTCATTGGCATCCCAACATATTTTCTCTCCTTTCTCCATTGTCCTTTATCTGTTGCAAACACTTTCGAAAGGATTATGAGGAAGTTCTTATGGTCCGGCACAACTGAAAAATCAAAAATGCATTTATTGAATTGGGAGGAGGTTTGCAAGTCCAAGGATGAGGGCGGATTGGGAATAAGAAAAATTAAACAGATAAATGCTGCTATGTTGTTGAAATGGATTTGGAAACTGAATACGGATCACAGTGCTGTATGGAAAGGAGTGGTTACTAGAAGGCTTGACAATAGGCAAAGGAGTTGGTGGCTCCAAAACGTGAGAACTAGGACCCTCTCCCCTGTTTGGAAAACGATCAGTAATTTTTTTCCTTTTTTCAATCAAAATGTAATCCTCCATCTGGGGAAAGGGAACGATGTTCGATTCTGCATTGATGTGTGGCTTGGAGATGTCCCCTTAGCTGATATGTTTCCAAGGCTATACCTAGTTGCTTAGAATCAATCATGTTTCATTTCGAACCTAGCACCAAATGGGCAACTGAAGAACATCAATTGGGAATCCTGTTTTAGAAGGTACCTGACTGATGCTGAAGCAATTGAGATATCAGGTCTCCTTGACAAGCTGAATGCAATATATCTGAATAGAAGTCAAGATGATGAAATTTTATGGAAGTCAAATTCGAAGGGTTGTTATACCGCAAATTCGGGATACAAATCCCTCACCAACAGTGGAGCAGATAAGCATAGGGCTGCTGTTGCATGGTCACTTTCCTGCCCAAGGAAAATGGCTTTTTTCTCATGGTGCTGCTTGAGAGGAAGGATTCCTACGAGTGATATACTCCAGAGGAGAGGAATTCCGATAATATCAGATCTTTGTCCTTTATGTGGGATCACTACCGAGTCCATTGATTACCTAATTGTCCAATGTAACTATAGCCAAAAAATCTGGGATTACTTCTTGGGAATGTGTGGGGTAAATTATGTCCTCCCTCGTGATATTGCGGGGCTCCTCCCTATGGCTAGCTACTTTGGACCTGGGCCTAAGGGCAGGACAATGTTCATGTGCTGTTGTGGTTATATTCCATGGATGATTTCGAGGGAAAAAAACAAAAGGGTCTTTCACAGTGCTACAATACAATGGAAAGAGCTTTGTCACCAAATCCTTCATTAGATAATTGGATGGTTAAAAATTCAGAGTCTATTTCACGGCATTGATTCCGGACCAATGTGGAGTTTTTGGGCTGAAAATGCTAGAGAGGCCAGTTTGAATGTACCTTTTTGAGAGCTTGTTGTGACACATCCCCCAAAGAGAATCGTTTCTCCTCCACGGACAATAAACCGGCTTTCTTCTAATGGGTTCTTCCACTTCTACAACATATCCCAGCCTAGTCTCTATTGCCTTTCTAACTCTCTTGCTAGGGAGTGATAAAGGCAAGATAAATCTCTCTTTCTCTGCCATCTAAAGAAAATTTCGTGCGCCAAGTCTCTGCTTCAAACAGATCACAAAACCTCTATTTATAAGTGATTTTCGGACCTTTTTTCTTTTCCTTCTTCAACACAGCAGTTACTGAATTAATCAACGGCTTATTTGCTTTAATCTTCAAGTTAATGGCCCAAAAACTGCCCTCTCTTTATACTCTACACGATCTCCAAGTGCCTTTCACGGTTCCCCCATTTTTTCTGCAACTGATCACTTCTTTTTCCTCTTTTCCGGTTGAATTGAATAAGGGCAGTTGAGTGAAAATACGATTTAAGTTCGGGAATATTTTTGTCATTCGATTTTCTGCCCTTGTTTCTACTTGATTGGGGCTGTCTTTCTAGGATTAATTCGTCCTCGTAGTCATTGCTATTTAGTGATTATTGGGTTACACTTTCTTGGGTGTGGACTTCTAAATGCTTCATGCTTTCTTCTTTGGTCTTTCACTTGAACAAGCAAGAGCTTTGAGCTGAATTTCGACCTCAACTCGTCCCTATTATGAGAAACCACAAAAGACAAAAGTTGTGGGTTTCTTTGTTAGCTTTCCAATGCGTCTTCAATCTATAGAATCTGATCACATACGAAGACGTTATGATCGAAATACGAAAGATAGTTAAATCCATGAAAAACAACTAATTCCACTCCTTTATCAATTAAAAATAGAAATTAGTCATTCAAAACTCAAAATTGATAAATCTTTGCAAATAAACCCAAATAAGACCCAAAATATAACCAAAGTAATTAAGTTTAAGGGATCAAAATATGTGAAAATATGCACTTATCAGCTAGCTTAGTTTCAAGCAAAATTACAATATTTAGACCATTTCCGAACAAAATATTTTTCACATGGCTTTTTTCAGGGGACTGCCTAACCCCCTTACATTCCAGGACTCCACGGCGAGAGCTTCCTCCTCTTCCCCTCGTCGCATTCAGAGGTGGCTGCAATCCTAGCCAACCTGAATTCTTCCGTGATTTGGGCCACCCGCATGATGAGGCCCCAATCTTCGTCCATCTGCGTCCCGCTTTAGTTCCCATGCTCTCAATCCAGGATCTAACTGTTGGATCAGTGGCTGCAGTTAGTGGGGCCAGCTCGTTTGGGTCATGGATGTGGACCCTCGCTCTGTTAGGCTGATAATTCTGTGTGGGACGGTAGAATTTCCTCCCTAAAGGTTGGATTGCAGGTGAAACTTGAGGCTGCTGCCATTCAAAATTCTCTTCCACTTCCTCTGCATTCGGGTCATCAAGAAGCTCTCTTGGTGATTGGGGCGGAGAAGGAGAGGTGGGGTATTGCAGAGTTGGAGGAGCTGGTGGGTGACGGGAAAGAGGCCTGTGCATATCTGAGGACGGAGTATCTTCGCGCTCTGTGGAATAGGCATTGTAACGGGAGATGCCTGGGTGGCGTGAGCTGACTAGAATTCGGGAACTGGCCGGATGGCGAGATCGCTGATGGTAGGTACGCATGGGGGGTGCCATTTGCTGCGGCCTTGGAGCAAGAGGGGGTGGGTTAGGTCCTCTATCGTGCTCTTCCCTTCCAGGGAGCTGGTTAAGTAGAGTTGCCAGAGAAACGACATTTAATTGGGGTAGTTGAGTTGTCATCTCGCCTCCGTCGGTCCTAGCTTGGGACTGGTGAATAAGGAGAGGATCGAAACGATTTTGCAGGGAGATGGAGGCTACCCTCGTCTGCCTTGTCTGCTCCCTTCCCTCTACTTCATCTTTGTGTCGCGTAGAGTCCCAAGGGATGGGACTTTGTGTCTGATTATGAAGAAAATTAAGTTCGAATTTAAACCTGTTCTTACCTCTCTTTCCCTATGTGTGGGACGATGAGTATCTGCTCTTTCCGATCCATCGTTGATCTGTGGTGGGTCCACTCCTTGTCCCCACTGTCTTAGAGATAAAACATTGGGAATTTCATTGTCTACCCGATTTGATTCATCTACCCGATTTGACTCACTCCGAGTCATGTTTACTCGTTCCGATTCAGACTCACTACTCATCCCCTCCTTCTCCGGCTCCGGCAGTGCATCATTTAACTCCGGGACTCCTAGAATAGTAATAGGGAGGTCTTTTATCCAGATTCGACAAATTCCCCCAGGTGGCCAAAAATTTTCGAGCTGAATCAGTCCGCTTGCCACCTGGGGTGAGCTTCTCATTTTTGTCACCTCATTCAAAAGTATAATCTCCCGAAGCTTCTGAAAATTTTCTTAATAGCCCTATTGTCCCAGAGCTGTAGAGGAATTCCGTAGAGCCGTATCCAGAATTTCCCTCTTGTTTGGTTGGAATCCTTCCACTTTCAAACTTCAACTTCCCTTCTCGGCCTGATTCCATGCCATTGTTCTCTTATTTTTCTTACTTCTTCCGATTTCAACCACAGTAACAGTGAGGATTCGTCGATGAGAGAAATTTCCACTTCCTGGTTCGTGTCCGAGGTCGTCTAGACTCTCTCTTATTATTTCAACTTCCGCTGGGAGGATTCCAATTACCAACATCACGTTTTTTAGGTTTTTCTCTCCCTGTACCCAATTGCTTCCAAATCAGGGTTCTGTTCATCCTCACTCGGAGGGGGCGAGGTTGCAGTCTCTTCTGGCGTGAGGGAGGGTTCCAGATGTCCTTGTTCATCCGGTGTTGCCGGGGCTAAACCCATCTTTTCTATGGCTTCCCAACACGCCTTCCAAATCGAGAATCTAGGCTCACACATGGAGGTGTCCAGAATATGTATCCTCGCCAAGGTTAGGTTCCCTCTTTTATGTATTAATTTGAACAGGCGTTTCAGGTGTACTGAGATTGACAGAGAGATGACTTCGTCTCTTAGGGTGAAAGTTCTTATGTCTCTGCTTGGCTTGTTTGCCTTAAAGTGTGCTTGCGGGAAGATACTACTCTCCTCCATTATCGCTGCCGGTACACGAATGTACGATCTCTTGTCGCCCTACCGTGCGCTAATTTTTAGGCTTGATTTTGGGCCTTTTCTGGTGCTATCAATTCATTCTTCAATGTGTAAGCTCCAGGTGCTGGCTCTGATCACTGTGGATTTCGGAGAGATGCTCGCCCTTCTTCTTCTTCGAGTGACCAGGTGCCAGACACTATCTTCCGGCTCTGGGTTGCAGTTCTGTACTTCTTCTCTCTTTGCCCCTTCCCGACCAGAAATATTATTCTGGACGACGGGATTTGGGGTGCCGTGGGGTCCATCTTCAACTCCTTTGCATCTGGTTTCTTGCTGCTGCGGTCTACAGCTGTCTCTTCTCGGACAAGTATGTTGTTCTGGGCTAACGATCTGTAGGTCTTCTCTAGTCTCCTCCCTGGAGCGTTAGTGAAGCGGGATTTGGGGATCTTTCTTGAACATCTTCTTCTCCGTTTCTCCTGTTTCCGTCTTCTTCTATATTTATGGTCGCGATTTCACTTGTCATTCCTTCTTCTGGAACGTCTATAGGAGACGGAATATCGGTTCTGCTAGGTATTGCGATTTCAGTTTCCTCTTCTGGGTTGGCGGGGGTGGACTGAGTCTCCTCTCTTCTCGTTTCATCTTCATTAGGAATTTCTTCACGGTTTTCTGTTACTGCGACCATTTCAGGCTCGGACTGGTTCGTATCGGGAACCCCTTCCTTAGAGGTCTTTGTCGGCCCCTTCCTTCTATGCGATTTACCGGCGAGTGATCGTCGGAAATCGCAGTTGGCCGGGAATCGCATTAGCGCGTCCCGCATCGCTCTCCTTGGACAACCGTCATGTAATTGAAAGTTTTGAGAAATCAATGAAAAGTATTCATTATTTCAAAAAAAAAAAACAAAATGTTCTTATTGTAGTTTAGAATATGCAAGAAGAGGGATCAGTCTTTATTTATTCCCGTTGAGTTCCTAACTCTCTGCTCTAATATGACAAGAAAAAGTTCTTCACTGTTATCAGGTGTTTTTTTTTTTGAAAGTTGTGATTTTATTCATTATAGCCCAATTAGGCAAAGAAGTACATAATAGGATTACAGCTAGTAAGGGGTCCATACAATAGCATGTTGCTCATGAGCCCCTTTTTTAGCTAATTCATTCGCTTTACAATTTGCACTACATTGTACATGACTCCAACTGGTGATAATAGATGCAAAGTCTCTAATTTCATCAATGATGGGAAGAAGCCTCCAAGGAGGCTTGAGGTCCTTCTTGTACCATTGGATTAGAACATGTGAGTCAACCTCAACATGTAATGGCCCAACAAAGTGGAACTTGAGGAAGTATTTGAGGCCGTGAAGTAAACTTTTCGTTTCTGCAATTGTGGAATCAGTGGTGCCAATCGGGCATGAATAAGTGAGCAATATGTCCCCAGAAGAGTTACGGATTAGTCCACCCACACCTGCCAGCCCCGGGTTTCCAAATGACGACCCATCAAAATTCAGCTTATAAGCATACCTCGGTGGAGGGACCCAAGCAATAATTTTGGGAACCTTCCCCTCCTTTTCAAAAACATATGGGGACCAAGAATTCCAGATTAAAAAAGAGCAGTTGTGCTCTAGCGAACCACTACATTTGCTTCTTACTCTTTCAACTAATCAAATTGCCCCCAATAAAGATACTCATCTCCTCCGCTCCAGCTGGATTTTACCTCGTACAGCATTAACGATGAAGACTACAACGGTTATGATTACTGTCTCTTTGGGCAGCTGTCTGAAGTAAGGATTGTGTATTTGCATCGCTTTGTCCAAGAGAATGGAGACGAGCCATTGTGCTCTTCTTCAGAGTCTCTATTTGCTTTAGAGGATGTTGCCGTAGGGACGGTGAAGCAGCGGTGTCGCGGCGGTGACGGGGTGGCGACGATGCAGCGATGGCGGTGGGAGGAATGAGAGAAATGGGCGAAAACCAGTGTCGAAACCTAGTTTCGACTTGTGGAAGACGACGAGTCAGACTTGGCATGTTCCTCTGAGCTTCAGTCCGAGTTATCCTCCGAGTCGACTGGGCTGAAATAAATGTCTGTGACTCTGTCCCGTCCCGGATTGTGTTGAACCGACTGGGCCGGACCGACCAGGACTGAAACAGACAAAAAAAAAAAAAAAAAAAAAAAAGTGTATCTGATCCTGCTTAATTATAGTAGATTTTCGATGGAGAGACTCAACCTGACTTGACCCAGAAAGGCAGGAAGAAGAAAAAAAAAAAAAAAAAAAAAAAATTAATAATCTGAACCTGTGTAGACTTTTGATGGCGGAACAGAGAGAGACTTCTGGTTCTGGTTTGACGAGATCACTCGTGCGTAGGGACACGGAACGACGAGAGTGGGCTGATGGAGAACTCCGAGTGGGTTCAGGGACACGACCTCGTGAGTCAAGGTTGACGGAGCTGCGATATGACACTACTGCTGGATCAAGAGATGGAGGATGTGAGGATTTGGCTGCGGGAAGACACCAGGAGGAAGGTTGGACGACTGTCAAAAAAAGGAGAGGCAATTTTGTCGGAAGGATTGGTCGGCAAAGACTACTAGGCACCTGCCAATTTGGGGCTTCGTTCTTCTCAATGGATCACGATACTACAAGAAGAGTTGTTCGACTCGTGTTGAAAGCAGAGAGAAGAAATCCTTCATTCGTATTCCTCTTGAGGCTAGTGAGCTCTTTCTCGAACAGATTCGGGGTGTAATGAACTCGAAACAAACCAGATCCAAAGAAATATGGTGGGAGGACTCTCACTTTACCATTTCGACCTTCCAAGGCGTGATTGGGAATGCAAGCTTGTACACTTTAGAGCTCATAAGGTTTGGCACGAATTTATCTACCGAATTCGGCGTTGATGGGAGTTCACCATGGAAATGCCTGTTGGAGGCATTTGAAAACTATTTTCTTGTTTGCCAAAGGATGTAGCTGAGCAAGCAAAAGAAAAATCGTGGATGTTAAGTGGAAATGGGGAAGAACCGATGAACCCATTGGTTGGAAAGGACAAAGAGAAGACGTTCCAGAATAGTATAATTGCAAATCTCGACTGGGAAGTTCACAAATGTGAGGAGCTAGAGGCATGGATTAAAAAGCGATGGAACTTCTCCTTCTCGCCGAAAGTATCGTTTTTGGGAGGAGGGGAATGGTTTGTGATGGGAGGAGACGAGGACACTTGCCGAGACCTTCTGCAATGGAACCATACTGATTCGGTTCCTTGTTGGGAGGTTCAGAAATGGGAGCCTGCCATGGAATCAGGTCCAGTATCAATTTGGATCCAAATTTGGGGGATTCCCCCTGAACTATGGGAGACGGAAACATTGGAGATGCTTGCCAACGGTTTGAAACACTCGGAGCTTGAAGATGAGTCCTTGACTGGTAGGAATATGTCCCTACGACGAGCGAAAATCCGACCTCGAAGCTGGCCTATTAAAGAGAAATGGACAGATCTGGTTATAGATGGAAGTACTTTGCAATTCTACTAAAACCAGAGGAGTTCCTTCCACCGTTTAGAGTTGTGAGCAGCAGGCGAAAGGACGACGGTGACGAGCCTAGAAATTCAGAAACTCAACTCAATACGGTACTGGAGAGAGTCGACTCAGTAGCTCGAACAGGTCGAGTCGACTCAGTTGCTCGAACTGGCCGAGTCGACTCGGCAATTCGTACTGACCGAGTTAACTCAGTTACTCGTCCAGCTACTGATCGCGCTGCTTCAGCATCACTTGGCCCGTGGGCTGCTACTGATGAGCAGCCAATTCATGCACCTCTCCCCACAATTGAATTTGCTGCCGACCGAATCACTGGACCAGCCACTGAAATTCAAGAGGTACGCCCAGAAAAAGGTACTGAATCATTGGCTTTGCAATACTCTCCCATACCCACAAACTTTGTTATACCTCCAATCAGAAATTGTCTCCCACCATATACAGCCACTCCCCAAGATCAGTCCTCATCGGTCCCAATTCTAAACCAGCTCTCGAACAATTAGGCCACCCCTCTAACCAGTATACATGACAATTTCTCTTTCCCACCCACCAAAGCCCGCAGAAAATCTCCCCCGTCCCCATCACCCATTTGAACAGCCCCCTTACTGTCTATTCGACGAGAAAAACACCTTCACCTAATAAACCATTGGTCCAGGCTGAGTCACCTAATTCTGTAAATGCTCATTGCATCCGTGATATGAATATAGTGATACCTGAATCTGTTGATGTGAATCAGCATCGAAGGGATGAGAACCGAGTGGATGATGGAAACTAGATTAATGGTGATAGAAAACAGGCTAGAAATGGTGGGAGTGATGATGTGCAGCAAGTCGAAAATGGGGAAAATAAAGGGAGAGATGATCTCACATACGCTTCCTGGCTGGAGCATATACAGAAGTTCAAAAGTAAGATGAGCAATGAGGAATATGAGATGATACAAAAGATTGGAGCAAAATATGATGATAAGATGAAAGAATCCCAAGTTCCTCAAGTGGAGAGAAGAGTGACACGAGGAAAAGGAAAAGGAGTGGCAAACCCAGCTAGGGGTAAAAAATGATTGTTCTATCATGGAACATCAGAGGTGTAAGAAGTCCAAGTAAAAGGACTGTTATTAGGAGTTTAATATGGAGGAGTAAAGCACCGCTGATTGTGCTACAAGAAACTAAATTAGACACAATGACTGATTCCATGGTGAATGAGCTCGCTCCTTTCAAGCAACCAAAATGGAAAGCCTTAAATGCTACTGGCACTGCAGGGGGTATACTTGTGATATGGGATCCATCATTCATTTATGTATTAGCTACAAATGTTGGTGTTTATTGCATATGTATGGAAGTGGCTGATTTGTCAAATAGAAAAACTTGGTATATGGGGGCAATATATGGTCCGAGCACCTATGCACAAAGAGCTAATTTTTGGGATGAGCTTGGAAGCATGGTGAGTCATTGGCATGGTCCTTGGTTGTTGGGGGGGGACTTCAATGCCATTAAAGCTAGGAATGAAAAATTTCCACTTGCCACATCTGTCACTAGTACAATGAGGAGCTTTGTGGATTTTCTCGGATCCTTGGACCTTATTGATCTTCCCTCCTCTGGGAAGACCTACACGTGGAGTAATAAGAGGGCTAATCCAACCTTGTCTAGGTTGGATAGATTTATCTGTAATGAAGAATGGATTCAATTATACCCGAATGTGACTTGCAAAGTGTTGGGGAAAACAGTTTCAGATCACTGGCCTATCCATCTAGACACGAACTCTGAAAATTGGGGGGGTGTACCTTTCAGGTTTGAGAATCAATGGCTTGAAGATGATGATTTCTATCCCCGTATCGAAAATTGGTGGGCTGAGATTGAGGACAATGGGCCTTTGGGAGGGAGACTATTTAGGAAACTAAAACTATTAAAGAACAAATTGCAAACTTGGGCCAAAATCAGCAAGGCTGATCAAATTGCTAGGAAGATTGAGTTGAGCAATCGGATTGATATACTAGACTTGCTTGAGGAGTCTAGAGTTTTAGAAGATGATGAGAATGCTGAAAGACTTTCAGCAATCGTGCAATTTAATAGTTTGATTCAGTAAAGAGGCCATTCTATGGAAGCAAAAGCAAGATACAAGTGGCTAATGGAGGAGATGGCAACACCCGTTTTTCCATGCTATGGCATCCCGAGAGAAGAAGAACAAACAGAATTTCCTCTCTCTCAATCAATGGGAAATCACCTCGGAGAAACCCACTATTATAAACTGCATTTTAACTCACTTTTCTAGTTTGTTTGCAGAGGATACTCACAATCGACCACTATTGTTGGGGATCAATTGTAATTGGCTCACCCCCGAACGCGCTGCCACTCTTGAACAACCTTTACTATGGAGGAAATTGAGAATGCTGGAAAATGCCTTCCTAAGGACAAAGCCCCGGACCGGACGGATACAATGGGGAGTTCTTTAATACATGTTGGTCTATCATTCGTAACGATGTAAACAATCAACTTCAGCATTTCTACCGGCATGGGCTTACTAGCACAAGACTCGTGCTACCTTCATTGCCCTTATCCCAAAAAACACTGTGTTGAAACCGTAAATGATTTCAGACCTATCGGTTTAGCTAGCGAACCTACAAGATCATTGCAAGATTATTGGCTTCAAGATTACAAAAGGTGATGGGACACATTATAAGCCGTGAACAACACGCTTTCATTAAAGGCAGAGACATTATGGATGCAGCCATGAATGTCCATGAGATCGTTCATGCTTGTCAACAGTCAGGGGAGCCACGGGTGGTTTTGAAATTAGATTTCGAGAAGGCCTTTGATAAAGTCTCCTGGAGCTATTTGGAGTCGGTGATAAAGCAAATGGGATTTGGTTGGCGATGGAGGCAATGGATGAGGACATGCATATCTTCAAGAAGGTATTCTCAGATAATTAATGGCGGTGCCCATGGATACATTAAACCCACGAGGGGACTTAGACAAGGTGATCCCCTATCTCCCATGCTCTTTAACATAGCAGGAGAGGGGCTGAGGTACATGTTGAACATGGCAATTGATGAGGGATGGATTGAACCCGTAATTGATAGGGATTGTCTTCAAGCACCACTAGTTCAATTTTCGACGATATACAATTCTCTTTCAGTAAAGGCAATCTGGTCAAATAAGAGTGATAAAATGTATTCTCGATGTTGTTTGAATTAGCTTACGGACTGAAAATCAATTGGTCCAAATCGTTTCTCAGTAGAAAGTGAGAAAATGAAAGACATGGCTGCAATGTTGGGGTGCAAGATTGGCTCTTTTCCTGCAACATACCTTGGCTTACCTCTCTTTACTGGTAGAGCAACTAAGAGCTTATGGGATCCGATCATTGAAAAGCTGAATTGGAGATTGAATACATGGCAAGGGAGGTTACTTACGAAAGCAGACAGGCTTACTTTAATCAAAGTTTGCCTACTTGGCATACCCACATATTTTTTATCCTTCTTACATTGCCCTACATCGGTGGTAAAGCAAGATTGAGAAACCGATGAGAAATTTCCTTTGGTCCGGATCTTCCGAAGATCAAAGATGCACCTCATCCGTTGGGAGGATGTATGCTTGGCAAAGGAGGATGGAGGACTTGGAATCAAGAGAATAAGGCACATGAATGAAGCACTCCTAATTAAATGGCTCGGAAATTGAATACAAGAAGTGGGGCAACGTGAGAAGTTTAATTGTAAAGCACTTGACAATAGGTCGAGGATTGGTGGTTTGGTGACATAAGGCAATGGAGGCTCTCCATGATTTGGAAGAAAATCGTTAAGTTGCTGCCTTTTTTTTGTTCAAAGATACTTTCATTCATCTCGAATTGGTGATAGAACACATTTTGGATCGATAAATGGACTGGTAAGGACAACGTTGTCAGAGAAGTATCCAAGAGTATTCATATTAGCAAGGATCAGAACTGCTTTACAGGACATCGCCCAAGGGGACAGTTGAGAGAAGTGGATTGGACACCCTTACTTGAAGAAATCAAGACCGATGAGGAATCTATTGAGATAGCTTCATTATTTGATGAGTTAAGTATGACATTCCTAAAGAGAGACCAGATGGATGAATTATTATGGAGGCCTCATCCTTTGGGGCATTACTCGATTAGCTCACCTTACTCTTGCTTAACCGATCGTGGACAGCACCCCCATCGCCCATAAAAGCTTGGACACTTTCTGCCTAGGAAACAAGCTTTTTTGTGTGGTGGTGCTTAAGAGAAGATTGCCCACAGGGATACACTATTAAGGAGAGGAATTCCGATCCAGATGCCGCATGCCCTTTATGCAACTCGAGAATGAATCTCTTAATCACACTGTTATTGCACCGCCATATATTTGGAAGGTTGGACTTTTTCATAGATAAATTCGGACTAAACTTCCCATTCCTCAAGATCTTAGTAGCATTATTGCTCTTATTGGATCTATTGGCCTTGGAGGCAAAAGAGTATTGATGATTAGTTGTTGTTTGGGCTACATTCCCTAGTTGTTGTGGAAAGAAAGAAACAACAGAAATTTTCGAGAACAAAAGTACTTGGCCCGACTTATGCCAACGCATTATTCACCAAATTGTATGTTGGTTGAAAGTGCAGAAAAATTTCAAGAACATAGAGGAGGAGCAATCTGGAATTCTTGGTCTCCATATGCTTTTTGAAAGGGAGGAAGGTTCCTAAAATTATTACTTGGGTCCCTCCACGAGGTATGCTTATAAGCTGAATTTTGATGGGTCGTCATATGGAAACCAGGGGCTGGCAGGTGTGGGTGTGGACTGATCCGTAACTCTTCCGGGACATGTTGCTCACTTATTCATGCCCGATTGGCACCATCGATTCCACAATTGCTGAAACGAAAAGTTTGCTTCACGGCCTCAAATACTTCCTCAAATTCCATTTTGTTGGGTCGTTACATGTTGAGGGTGACTCAAATGTTTCTTATCAATGGTGCAAGAAGGACCTCAAGCCCTCTTGAGGCTTCTTCCCATCATTGATGAAATTAGAGATTTTGAATATTTTGTCACTAGTTGGAGTAATGTACTACGTAGTGCAAATGGTAAAAGCGGATGAATTAGCTAAAAAGGGCTCATGAGCAACATGTTATTGTATGGACCCCACCTAGCTATAATCCTATTATGTACTTCTTTGGCCTAATTGGGCTATAATGAATAAAATCACAACTAAAAAAAAAAAAGAATTCCAGATTGCACCTCCCTCTCTGTTCAAGATCGTATATATTTTTTTTTTGTTGAAAGTTGTGATTTTATTCATTATAGCCCAATTAGACCAAAGAAGTACATAATAGGATTACAACTAGGTAGGGGTCCTTACAATAGCATGTTGCTCATGAGCCCTTTTTTTAGCTAATTCATTCGCTTTACCATTTGCACTACATAGTACATGACTCCAACTAGTGACAATTGATGCAAAATCTCTAATTTCATCAATGATGGGAAGAAGCTTCCAAGGGGGGCTTGAGGTCCTTCTTGCACCATTGGATTAGAACATGTGTGTCACCCTCAACTTTGAGGCCGTGAAGCGAACTTTTAATTTCAGCAATTGTGGAATCAGTGGTGCCAATCGGGCTTGAATAAGTGAGCAATATGTCCCCAGAATAGTTACGGATTAGTCCACCCACACCTGCCAGCCCTGTGTTTCCAAATGACGACCCCTCAAAATTCAGCTTATAAGCATGCCTCGGTGGAGGGACCCAAGCAATAATTTTGGGAACCTTCCCTCCTTTTTTAACAGCATATGGGGACCAAGAATACCAGATTGCACCTCCCTCTATGTTCTTGAAATTTTCCTGCACTTTCAACCAACATACAATTTGGTGACTAATGCGTTGGCATAAGTCAGGCCAGGAAGTACTTTTATTCTGAAAAATTCTGTTGTTTCTTTCTTTCCACAACAACCAGGGAATGTAGCCCAAACAACAACTAATCCTCAATAGTCCTTTGCCTCCAAGGCCAAGAGATCCGATAAAAGCAATAATGCTGCTAAGATCTTGAGGAATGGGGAAGTTTAGTCCGAATTTATCTATGAAAACAGTCTACACCTTCCGCCTATCTCGCAGGCAAAGGCAATAACAAAGTGATTAAGAGATTCATTCTCGTGAGTTGCATCAAGGGCATGCAACATCTTGGATCGGAATTCCTCTCCTTAATAGTGTATCCCTTGTGGCCAATCTTCCTCTTAAGCAAAGCACCACGTAAAAAAAACTTGTTTCCTAAGGTACGAAAGTGTCCAAGCTTTTTGCGGCCTAATGGGGTGTTGTCCACGATCGCTCAGCAAGAGTAAGTCGTGCTAATCGAGTAATGCCCCAAGGATGAGGCCTCCTAATAATTCATCCATTTGGTCTCTTTAGGAATGTCATATTTAACTCATCAAGTAATGCAGCTATCTCAATAGATTCCTCATCAGTTGGATTTCTTTGAAGTAATGGTGTCCAATCGACTTCTCTCAGCTGTCCCCTAGGGGCGATGTCCCTAATAAAGCAGTTCAGATCCCTTGCTAATATGAATATTCTTGGATACTTCTCAGCAAGAGTGTCCTTAGCAATCCATTTATCAGTCAAAAAACGTGTTCTATCACCAATTCCAGGATGAAAGAAAGTATGCTGAACAGAAAAAGGCAACAACTTTACGATTTTCTTCCAAATCGAGGAGAGCCTCCATTGCCTTAAGTCACCAAACCACCAATCCCTCGGCCTATTGTCAAGTGCTTTTTTTTTTTTTGAAAGTTGAGGTTTTATTTCATTTAAGAATTACATCCCAAAATGGGTTACATCAAATTCCTAAGGCGTCCAAATAGTTAGCACTTGCTCATGGACACCCTTTTTAGCTAACTCATCTGCTCTACCATTGGCAGATCTAATTAAATGACTCCAAGTAACAACAAAGGATGCAAGATCATGTATCTCATTAAAAGTGGCAATATGTCTCCACGAAGGTTTAGAAGCTCTCTTGCACTGGTGAAATGATGGTCTTTGAGTCGCCCACGTGAAGGGGAACCGAAAGCCCTAAATCTTTATAACATCTCGCAGACCGTTAAGGAGGCTGACCGCTTCAGCAGTAGTAGAGTCTGAAATGCCAATCGTGCTTTGTGTAAGTGAGTAGTACTTCTCCTCTATGGTCCTGTTGAGTCCTCCTACCCTGTAAGGCCCCGGATTTCCGGTGAGGATCCGTCAAAATTTAACTTATAGGAGGAAGGTAGGGGGGGGCATGTTCAGCCCACGACCTCCAAATTACAAAGAGAATCAATACCACAAAATATATCCACGAGTTTTCAACCAGCCAATAATCTGTGGAGAAGTTGATGACAAAGAACTCCCCAAGGCTTGGCTTCGTTAGGAATACCCCGTTGTTCCTTTCCTCCAAATGGCCCAAGGTATGTAACCCATGCAACAATTGTACATAACGCGACCCTTTGTGCCATGCCCAAAATAGCTAATGTGTGGGAGGAAGCCTGCTAGATTTTGTGGGATTACATAATTGACACCGAACATGCCAAGGAAGAAACTCCAAACTTTCCAAATTGTACTCAAAGTGAATGAGAAGGTGATCGGTGGTCTCGACTCAGCCCCACATAGTGGGCAATCGTCGATGGGATTTGAATTTACCTTCTCCGTAATAGGTCCCTGGTTGGAATTTTGCTTCAAGGTAGCACCACATAAAAAGGCCATTTTCCTAGGGCATGAGAGTGCCCAGTGCAGCAGCTGCCACATGTGTAGCTCTTACCCCTCGGTGAGGCTTCTATACCGGAGCTTTGTCAGATAGCAACCTTTTGAGTGGGGTTTCAGATGAGTTCATCTTCATTGTGTCTGCATTTAAGTATACTTTACTCGGTGCAGCTAGTAAACTCGAGATCTCAAGTGCTTCAAAGATCGTTAAGGTTCTTCTAAAACATAGATCCCAATTAATATTCCCCAACCGGCCATTTGGAGCAATATCGATATGAGGCAATTTTGGTCTATTGCAACCAAGTATAACCTTGAGTATTTCTCAGCTAAAGATGTGTCTCAAGCCAAACGTCAGGTCCAGAACGAACCTTGTCACCCTTCCCGGGTGAAGGAGATCTTCAGTTGAAAAAGGAAAAAATTTTGTTATTTTTTTCCTTATGGGGAGGACAATCTGGTTACTGACCGGGTTGATCCACCACCGTCTCTAGGCCTGCTATCAAGGCATTTAGAGACAATCCCCTTCCATGTCATGTCTCTTGTCTGTATTAAGTTTCCATAGCCATTTCATTAAAAGTGCAAAAGCATTTGTTTGTTTAACCTTTCTGATCCCTAAACCCGCATCTTTCTTGGTTGAACAAACCTCATCCCAATTTATCAAGTGCATTTTTGACTTCTCTGCAGTACCAGACCAAAGGAAATTCCTCATTATTCTTTCAATCACTGCTGCCACTGATGAGGGACAATGAAGGAAAGAGAGGTAGTAAGTTGGAATGCAATTAAGCAAGACTTAATCAAAGTAGGTCTTCCAGCTTTTGAAAGTAGTCGCCCTTGCCAAGTACTCAGTCTTCTATTTAATTTCTCAATAATTGGGTCCCAAACATGTGTTGAAGTTCTACCAGTGAATAGAAGAAGCCCAAGGTATGTGGTAGGAAGAGATCCCACCCTACACCCAAGCATGGCTGCCATCTCTTGTAAAGAATTGTTCTCAAAGTGGAAGCCCATGATAGAGGATTTTGCCCAGTTGATTTTCATGCCAGAAGCCATCTCAAATATTAATAATAAACATTTCACCACTCTCAATTGTTTAAAATCCCCCTTGTAGAATATAATAGTGTCATCTGCAAACTGAACTAACGGAGTACTAAGAAGTTCTCTATCCACAATAGGCTGCAGCCACCCCTCTTCAATTGCAAGATTAAACAAATATCTAAGGCTTCTCTCCGCAATATGGAAGAGCAAAGGAGAGAGCGGATCTCCTTGCCTTAACCCTCCGGATGGTTGTATGAAGCAATGTGTTCCCCATTAACAAGAATAGAATATCTAGCGAAGCAATACAGGACATGATCCACTTCCTCCATCTCTTCACCGAACCAAAGTCTGTTGCATCATACATCTTAGATATTCCCAAGACACTCTGTCAAAGGCTTTCTCAAGGTCTAGCTTTAGAATAACCCTTGGTTCCTGGCTTTGTTTACATTTGTGAATAACCTCATGGGTACATAATGCTGCATCTAAGATGTTCCTCCCTTTGATAAAGGCATGTTGCTCGGGGCTAATTATATGTCCCATAATTCTCTCAGAATCGCCAGCAAGCAATCGAGCAACCACCTTATAAGAACTACTAGCCAAACTAATTGGCCTCAAGTCGGTAACATATTCAACATTAACTGCTTTTCTTTGGTACCAATGCAATGAAGGTGGCACCCAAAGCTTTACTTGTCAACCCATTTTGATGGAAGTGCTGCAGGAATTCCATTACATCATTCTTAATAATAGGCCAGCAAGCCTTGAAGAACTCACCATTGAAGACATCTGGCCCCGGGGCTTTGTCCTTGGGCATGAGTTGACCAGCCGCCTCTATCTCCTTGATTGTGAAGGGAGATGCGCAGTTGCACGGTAAGGATTTAGCCAAGGGCAATTGATCCCCAAAAGCTTTGGTCTGACTGGGGTATCCTCAGTAAAAATCTTGGTAAAATGAGTGGTGATATTTCTAATAATTTCTGATTTATCAGAGGTGACCGTGCCATCAATATTGAGAGAGCTGATTCGATTGATTCTTCTCCTTCCCGTGGCAATAGCATGAAAATATTTTGTGTTCCCATCTCCCTCTTGTAGCCATTTGTGCCTAGCTTTTTGTTTCCACATGATATTCTCATTTCTCACAATATTATTGAACTCAATTATTGTTGACATTCTCTCAACTGTCTCTCTATCATTAAGATCTCTTGTCTCTTCAATGCTATCCAAATTCATTTATCCGTTGTGTCAAATTTTCCCTTCTCATCAATTTGGCAGATTTTTGAGTTTTAGACCAGGCTAGCAAGTTGCTCTTAAGACTTTTAAGCTTTCTGAAAAGTCTCCCTCCTACTGGCCCAGTGTCTTCAGTGTCTCTCCACCATCTATCGATATAGGTGGTGAAATTTTCATCTTCTAACCATTGATTCTGAAATCTGAAAGGTGTGCCTCCCCAGTTATCAAAAATGGTATCCAGCAAGACGGGCCAATGATCCTGAAACAGTCTTTCCCAATACTGCATAAGCAGCCCGAGGATAAAGCTCAAGCCAATAGGAATTATGCATTTAATCTGTCCAATCTAGAAAGGGTCGGTGGCCTTCTTCTGTTACTCCATGTGAAACTCTTTCCCGAGGTAGGAAGATCAATAAGATTAGATGCCCCCATGAAATCAACAAATCCTCTCATGGTGGCAGTGATTGAAGTGGCTGGAGGATGCTTCTCGTTTCTGGATAGTGTGGCATTAAAATCACCACCTAGTAGCCATGGACCTTGATGCTGTCCCACTGCATTTGAGAGGTCTTCCCAAAAAACAGCCCTTTGTCTATAGGTGGAAGGCCCATAAATCACACCTGTGAACCATACTTTATTGCTAGAGAGATCTGTTACCTTGAAAATTATGTAATAATCACCAATGAGATGATTCTGAACACTAACAAACCGAGGGTCCCAAATACATAGTATACCACCAGCAGTTCCCATGGCATTCTTGGCACACCATTCCGACCTATGGAAAGGCACCAGGTCTCTCACAACACTGTCTGTCATTTGCTCTAGCTTGGTTTCTTGCAAAAATATTAATTGGCCTCTATTTTTGCTTATCAGATCCCTTATAGCAATTCTCTTACTTGGACTTCTAACTCCTCGTATATTCCAAGATATGATGATCATTCATAAATTTTTTCTAACTCCCTAGCCACTCCTTTTCCTCTTGTCTTACTTCTGGTTTGTCTTTTGTCACTTTGAGCATCCACTTCACCTCGGGATCCGTTCTTATTCTGACCCACTTTACTGACAATATTCACCAAAGTTTTGTAGTCCTCTTTAGAAACACCTCCCTTCATTTTCTTAATTTGGGAAAGCCAGGAATGTTTATTTGATTTCCGTGTCCTTCCTTGGGCATCAACGTCATACTCATCCTTCCTATCCTCCCCACAAACCTCTTCAATTTGAACATCAACTGTTTCAATATTATTCCCCATATAATCTTCTTCACTCGTGGCGCCTTCCTCAATTTGTGCTTGTTCACATAAAGCATTTATGAATTTGGTGACTGCTTTGATGGGTCATATATTGGTGGGGGTAGAGAGTGCGATTTTTTCGGAATAGGCAAAGTGAGAGGTGAGTTAAATCGGATTGGGGTGATGGGGAGTTCGTGGAGGGCGAATTGTCATTGACGCTGCTTTCTCTGGCGATTCTCGACCCCACAAGGTAATAGGATTTTGAGGTGGGCTTGGTGGAGATTGTGTAGAGTGGATAGGAGAAAAGGGTGAAGTTGTAGTGGAGCCGAGAGGTGTATTTGAGGGCTTTGAGATGCAGAGACAGGGGCTGTTTATAGGTTGTTGAGCATTTGCCACTAGGTTAGGAGATTGAATAGGAATAAGGGATAGATGAGAAGGGTGGTTGGCAAGAGACTCGGTTTGAAAAGACATTGTTGGGGTCAAAGTTGGTGACTCACCGGAATTTTGGCCCTGGAATAGGGGTGATTGGAGGTCCTCAGCCACGCAAAAGCCACCCCATATGTTGAGCGAGAAATCAGTTTCCGAATCATGCATGCTCTGATTGACTCATCCGGGTTGATTGTGTTTACACGGCCAAGTTCACCCGAGTCGACTCGGTTTGACTCGATATCAACTATTTGATGTCTATTAGTGCCCAAATCAGTCTTTGTGAGTTTGCCCACCCTCATTTTCTTCAGCTCGGTCCGAGTTACATTTGGCGAACTCACCTCCTTCAACCTGCCCCGATCGCCGATTTTGAATGGCGGAATGAAGATCTCTGGTTTTATGCAGATTGCAAAAACCTTTCTCCCCAATTCTAGCTCAGTCCACCTCTCCTCCAAAGGCCATTTATATAGTTTGATCAGAACACGGCCATAAGCCATGTTTCTCCCACTAGTGGTATTCTCGTTAAAGGCAATAATCTCACCCATTTTGCCAGCAAGCAAGCTTAGTGCGTCTGCTCCCCACACTTCTACTGGAACACCCCAAATCTGCACCCAATTTGTCGCTGGTCCAGTTTCGATAGTTTCCTCCCAAGGCCTAGTGTCCCAGCTAGGTATTTCTTCCGAATGGTCCCATAGAAGCAATTTCTCTTTGGATTCGGTATCTTTAACCTTAATTAGCCAGTCACTTTGCCCTATATATGAAGCAGTTGGCACAAAGTTGAGGGACCATCTATTTTGTATCCAATATTCAAGTTTTTGTGCATTTCCTATGCTCCAATCTGTCTTAATCACCACTCCAAAGTCAAGATTTTTTTGTCTCGATTCCCATTTTCAATCAAGTCGCCGCATCTTGTCTTGCACAGATGATCTTTCTCCGCCCTTACTTATAATCTTCTCCTAGCTTTGTTCTTCTCTCGATAATCAATTGTATGGGTGCAGTTTCCTCCGTCGTTGTTCTCTTCTAAGAATCAAATCCTCTAGGATTTTTGCAAAACAGTCCGGTGGTGAAACATCATTCAACCCCTTCGTGGGAGATATAGACGAGCGAGGATTTTTCGATCCCTAAAATGGACAAGCTTACATTCCCATGTGGTTCGCTTCAAGACAGAGATGGTGAAAAGCGAGTCTTTCCACCATATATCACGAGAGAAGTATGTATTTGATGCTAGGACCTTCTTCAACTCGAATTAGGAAATTGTCAATGATATCCAGAGGTATCCAGGATAAAAGCCCTCTTCTCTCCATTCTCAACTTTCGCAGACATACCAAATGACGAGCTACGTCTTCTTCAACGGAGAAAGAGGAACTACCAAACTTACATTGCCCCAAATTTCGCTTAGTATATAGTCTTCCTCCCTACTGGCGTCTCCTTCTTTCCACAGTTTGCCATTCGCCTTCGTTATCGTTCCCTCCTCTTCCACCCATCATCATCAATCCTTAAAAAGTAGAAACACAAACCACTTTTTTTTTTTTTTTTTTTTTTTTTTCTTTGTTGGGTCGGTCCGTGCGGTTAGGCCGGGTCTAATCAGAACGGCTCGGCCCCACCAAAATACTTTTTTTTTTTTTTTTTTTTTTTTTTTTTTTTTTTTTGGTCCTGTTTAGGTGGTCGAACCGGTAAGAGTCGGGTCGGGTCGGTCCGGACCGAAACGACCTAACTTAGAGCATTCCGAGTCCACTCATCATGACTCGGGAAGGAAAACGAGTCAACTCATCGCGACTCGTTTTCTTCCCTAAAATGCCTAGGGTTTTCATCGAGTTGTCTTCTTCCACCTGAAAATTTCCACCGCAACCTTCAATCTCTTCTCCACTGTCCACACCTTCTCCGCTCCAACAAGATTTCACAAAATCAAATTACGGGATAGAGACCAAAAGACTTCAATCTGCCGTCGACTTCCTAAACGACCAACGCGAGTCGATTTCGAATCTTCTCTCTTGCTCACACAACACCCCGTCCTCAAACGCCTCTCAGAATCCAAGCTTCGTAGAGGACAGACCATTTGAATGGTATTGCCCGTAAGGTGACAGTTGCTACATCATTTAAGCCAGTCGCCAAGACATCGCTCACAAAACAATGTTGGGATGTATAACCTTCCACAGGAACTTCACCTGAGAGCCATCTCAAATACGGAATAGCTTGTTGAAGATATGCTTGTCCTCATCCATTGCCTCCATCGCCAACCAAAGCCCATTTGCTTTATCACTGACTCCAAATAGCTTTAGGAGACTTTATCAAAGGCCTTCTCGAAATCTAATTTCAAAACCACCCGTGGCTCCCTTGACCGTTGACATGCATGAACGATCTCATGGACATTCATGGTTGCATGCATAATGTCTCTGCCTTTAATGAAAGCGTGTTGTTCTGTGCTTATAATGTGTCCCATCACCTTTTGTTACTTTGAAGCCAATAATCTTGCAATGATCTTGTAGGTGCTGCTTGCTAAACTGATAGGCCTGAAATCATTTACATTTTCAACACAGTGTTTTTTGGTTTATTAGGTGAAGGAGGTGTTTTTCTCTTCAAATAGACTGTAAGGAGGCTGTTCAAGTGGGTGATGGGGACGGGGGAGATTTTCTACGGGCTTTGGTGGGAGGGAAAAGAGAAATTGTCGTATATAGTGGTCAGAGGTGTGGCCTGATTGTTCGAGAGCTGGTTTAAAATTGGGACCGATGAGGACTGATTTTGGGGAGCAACTGTATACGGTGGGAGACAATTTCTGGTTGGAGGTATAACAAGGTTTGTGGGTATGGGAGAGGTGCATGAATTGGCTGGTCATCAGTAGCAACCCACGGGCCAAGTGAAGCTGAAGCAGCGCGATCAGTGGCTGGACGAGTAACTGAGTTAACTCGGTTAGTTCGAATTGCCGAGTCGACTCTGCCAGTTCGTGTAACTGAGTCGACTCGACCAGTTCGAGCTACCGACTCTCTCTAGCACCGTGTTGAGTAGAGTTTCTGAGTCTTGGGGCTTGTCATCGTCGTCCTTTTGCCTGCTGCACACAACTCTAAACGGTGGAAGGAACTCCTCTGGTTTTAGGAGGATCGCAAAGTACTTCCCATCTATAAACAGATCTGTCCATTGCTCTTTAATAGGCCAGCTTCGAGGTTGGATTTTTGCTCGTGCGTAGGACATATTCCTACCAGTCAAGGACTCATCTTCAAGCTCCAAAGTGTTCCGAAAACATTGGCAAGCATTTCTAATGTCTCTGTCTCCCATAGTTCAGGGGGAATCCCCCAAATTTGGATCCAAATTGATACTGGACCTGATTCCGTGGCTCGCTCCCATTTCTGAACCTCCCAATAAGGAACCGATTCAGTGTGGTTCTATTGCAGATGGTCTCTAAAGTGTACGAGTTTGCATTCCCAATCATGCCTTCGGAAGGACGAAATGGTACACTAGGAGTCGTCCCACCATATTTCTTTGGATCTGGTTTGTTTAGAGTTCATTACACCCCGAATCTGTTCCAGAAAGAGCTCACTAGCCTCAAGAGGAATACGAATGAAGGATTTCTTCTCTCCTGTTTCAACCTGGAGTCGAACAAATCTTCTTGCAGTATCGTGATCCATTGAGAAGAACGAAGCCCCAAATTGACAGGTGCCAAGTAGTCTTTGCTGACCTATCATTCCGACAAAACTGCCTCTCCTTTTTTTGACTGTCGTCCGACCTTCCTCCTGGTGTCTTCCCGCATCCAAATCTTCACGTCTTCCATCTCTTGATCCAGCAATAGTGTCATGTCGCAGCTCCGTCAACCTTGACTCACGAGGTCGTGTCCCTGTAGAAAGCACTCGGGGTTCTCCATCAGCCCGCTCTCGTTGTTTCGTGCCCCTAGGCACGAGTGATCGCACCAAACCAGAAGTCTCTCTCTGTTCCGCCATCAAAACTCTACTATAATTATGAAGGGACAGGTCAGGTACTCTTACTTTTTTTTTTTTTGTTTTTTTTTTCCTTTCTTTTTGGCCTGGTTCAGTCCGGGTAAGTCCGGCCTAGTCGCCTCAACTCAATCCGGGATGGGACAAAGTCACGGCAGAAAATTGGGTTCAACCCAGTTGACTCGGAAGATAACTTGAGTTCAAACTCGGAGCTGCACGCCGAGTCTGACTCATCGTCTTCCACAAGTCGAAACTAGGTTTCGCCCTTTATTCTGATCCCTCCCACCGTCATCGTAGCACCGTCACCACCGCGTCGCCATCCCGGTACCGCCACATCGCCATCCCTACGAACCGATTGTCTTCATGGATGATTGCAAACAAACATAAAACCGAAGCGGCCCCTTGGAGCAGTAGTCCCTCACGGACCAGCGAAGCAAAAGCTTCGGTTTCGGCAGGTTTTTGACACTCGTTGATGGAATCATTTATAGATTGAAACACATTATGAGCCACTCTTGCCAAAGCAAGCAAGCAAGGAAGCAATGACAAATAACTATCAGATTGACTAAACGCACTGGAAGCAATGACAAATAACTACGAGATGGACTAAGCGCACATAACACTCAGCAATTTCTACATGAAACACGTCCACTGTTATCTGGTGTTAATAAAGTGTAAATGCATAAAAGTTCTCTTTTGGAAAAGACCATGATTAAAAGTTAAATTCTCCCTCTTTGTAAGGTAATTCTTTGGTTTTCATAAGAGAAATGGTATGGAGACTTATGTTGTTAATTCTATTTTTTTTTAATTATTCAGACTCTTACACTTTTTTGTTCATTTCGAAGCTGAACAGGGTACCGTTCAGGGGGAGAATGAGATAACCATAAGTTATGGTGACAAAGGAAATGAGGTATTGTTTATGTCTCTTTTAGAGATGTCTAAGTTCTCACAATGAAAATTTGTTACTAAATGACTTTACCTTTTTAAGTATGTTCTTGACACTTGTTTTTTTTTGTTTTTATTTTTTGAAAGTATGTTCTTGACCCTTGTACATAATTAATATTAGTAATTTTGTGTTTCTCAACTTAGTTGATAGATTGTTTGCTCTAATTTGATGGATTGATCTCGGGGACTTTTCCTTGCTATTAAAACTTAGGGTTGGTGAGGTGGTCCATCTGCGGCCGCGTGTGCGTCTCCTGCGTGTCTCCGGGCACTCATCCATCTGCCTGTTGCGTGCGTGCGCCTTGTCACGGGGCTGGAGTTCAGCCTAAAACCATGCGGCACTAGTCTCAACTCCTTGCAGCAGAGGAATCTGGTTCAGCCTAAGTCCAGCGATCTAGTGCTTTATGTGTAAGTGAGTGAACTCGTACAAACAGGCAGTCGAAATCCTTCTCAAAGTCAATTTTGATTATCACTCTAGGCTGAGAATGCCAATGCTATCCAAAGATTTGTGAACAGTCATTTCAATATGCAACATGAGACTTTTTTAAACATTTTGTTGACCACTTTTGGAGCTCCCCTGTCGAGAGTAAAGAAAGTACTGCATCGCTTGGACCATCTGGGTGGATTTTTTTTTTTTTTTGAAACAGTGAATGGTTATTTACATTTTAATGCACTCACATACGAGCCAAGTCGAAGTTTAATTAGTTCTGCTATTCTAGAAGAGGAAGTAAGAGAGGCCATATTTTCTCTTTCTAGTGAAAAAGACCCAGGTCCTGATGGCTTCATTGCAGAATATTATCAGGAAGTATGGGAGTTTCTGAAGCAAGACATCATGAAGCTTTTTGAGGAATTTCATGAGAAAGGTATCACAGCTGATAGTATGAGTTCCTCTTTAACTGCTCTGATTCCAAAGGAGGGTGCTCCTGACCCCAATTATTTCAGGCCAATCAGCGTGATCTCAAGCCATTACAAGCTAATTTCGAAGGTGTTGGCCAGTAGATTGAAGATGGTGCTTCCACAAGTGATAAATTGCTAGTGAGCCCATATTCATGGAAGTGATGAAGCATTTGAGTAACATCGTCGCTTATAATATCCTAGCATGAGTTAAAAAATTCTCCATTGTAACCGTCCGGTCCTGGAGCTTTGTTCTTTTGCATGAACTTACCAGCAACATCAATTTCCTCATTGGTGAAAGGCAATTCAAGCTCATCTGCACGGGCTTGAGTTAACCATTGGCTGAATACCCCAGGAAGCCGATGCCTATTAGGGGAGTCCTCAGAGTATAATCTTGTAAAGTGGTCCACAATGTTTCTGATAATGACATTTTTGTCAGAAGAGACAGCACCCTCTACCTCCAAAGAGCAAATTCTGTTTGCTCTCCTTCGATTGGAGGCCATAGCATGAAAGAACTTTGTATTTCCATCTCCCTCTAGTAGCCACTTATGCCTTGATTTTTGTTTCCAGCAAAGAGCAACCTTCCGAAGGATATTATTGAATTCAGTAACTGCAGTGATTTGGCTAGCAATCTCATCATCTATCAATTCTCTTATCTCCTCGGTTTGATCAATATGAGAAATAGTAGAAGATAACTCTTCCTTCCTTGCATTTAGAAGATAACTCTTCCTTCCTTGCATTTAGAAGATAACTCTTCAATATAGCTGGTGAGGGCTTGCGATTCCTTCTTCACATGGCCATTGAGGAGGGCTGGCTCCAACCAATATTAGATGGTAATACTATTCAAGCTCCATTGGTCCAATTTGCTGATGACACTATAATCTTTCGCAAAGGCACAGAGCAGCAGCTGAGAATCATTAAGGCAATCCTTACAATATTTGAGATTGCATCCGGGATGAAGATAAATTGGTCAAAATCATCAATTATGGGCTTCTCGGTTGACAATGACGTGATGAACAGATTAGCCAGTATGCTTGGTTGCAGAGTAAATTCACTTCCATCCAGCTACCTTGGTCTCCCCTTGTTCTCTGGGGGGACTACTAAGAATCTTTGGAATCCGGTGATTGAAAAATTGAATCGGCGGTTGAGTACATGGCAAGGGAAACTCCTCACCAAGGCAGGGAGGCTTACTCTTACAAAAGCTTGTCTGCTGGAATAAGTATTGCCTGCTAGGGGAGTCGATCTTCTTGAGGAGCTTTTGTCAAGGATTCACCTAGGCATTATGAAGAATGAATGATTCTGTTTAAAGAACGTCTCTGGAGTTCGGGGGGAAGTTATTAGAGGGTTTGCCATTCGTGTCTCTCGCGAACGTTGCAGGTCCGCTGTGTGTGTTCTGGAACGCGCGAACGGAGTCTCAGGTTTCCAGAGTTGGGACAGCTCGCAGATGGACGGCGACGCGGCGGTGATGGGTTGGCGACACGGCCGTGACGGGATTGCGTTGCGGCGGTGACGGGACGGCGAAGAGGCAGCCACGGCGGCGTTAGGCAAGGAAACCTAAGTCGACTTGGGGAAGACGACGAGTTATACCCCGAGTCGACTCGGGTTGGGCCGCCTGACTGACCCGGACTGACCTGGCCCAAAAAGAGAGGCCAAAAAAAAAAAAATATATATATAAAAATGAAAAATTATTAAAAAAAGGAAAAGGAAAAGACAGGACTGTTGGAATGACCTGACTCTCTGGCTTGACCCGGTTAGCCTACAAAAAAAAAAAAAAAATGGTCTGTCTCTCTTTAGTTATTGTAGAATTTCGATGGCGGAACAGAGAGAGAATGGAGAACCCCGAGTGGTTTCTGCAAGTGCACGACCTAGTAACTCATGGGTGACGGAGCTGCGGCATGACATTATTGTTGGATCAAGAGATGGAAGGTGTGAGGATTTGGATGCGGGAAGACTCCAGGAGGAAGGTTGGACCACAATAAAAAATAGGAGAGGAAATTTTGTTCGAAGGACTGGCCGCCAAAGACTCCTAGGCACCTGTCAATTTGGGGATTCGATCTTCTCAATTGATCACGATACTGCAAGAAGATTCGTTCGTCTCCAGGTTGAAACAGGAGAAGAAATCCTTAATTCGTATTCCTCTTGAGGCTGGTGAGCTCTTTCTAGAATAGATTCGGGGTGTAATGAACTGTAGACAAACCAGATCCGATGGCATTCTTGGCCTTCCATTCCGGTCTATTAAAATGAACCAAATCCATAACATAGGTTTCAAGCATAAGGTCCCCATCTTGGTTTCTTGAAGAAGAATAATATGGGCCCTGCTTTGCTGAATTACATTACGAATAACAGCTCTTTTACTGTTACTTCTAACTCCCCTAACGTTCCATGTGACAATAATCATTTCTTCTTTGTCTTTGTAGCTTGTGTAACTCCCTTTCCTCTACCCCTGCCCCTTGTTTGAATTCTGGCCTGTCTTTCAGTCTCTTGGATTTGGTTTGATGCATCTAACTTGGTGACCTTGGGGAGAATAGCCTGAAAATCTTTCTCAATCAAATTTCCTAATTCCACCTCCATTCTGAGCTTTTCCACCCAAGAAAATCCTGATGATTTTCGCTTTTCCGGAATTACTTCCAAATTAATTTCCTTAGATCCCATAGAAGTCCCTACCTCTTTATTTCCTTCTTTTTGTAATTCTGAAGAAATAACATCCTCAAATTGAATATTGCAACGCCCTTGGACAGAATTGGGAGAATTCTCGGTAGAGAGCATTTGTCTAGGAGCTGATGCTTGGGTAGTTTTCCTGGAATACACATCACTGTGGGAGGTAAAATTCTGAATTTGTATTGGAGAAGGGTTTGAATGCTCCAAAATAGGGGATGACGCCAGAAAATTATCATGGACACTGGTATGGGGTGTGGCCAAATTTTTGGGGGCGAGAATCAGAGCAGCAGTAGGAGAATAAGATGCGAGGGGGACAGGGGAGTCGAGAGGAGCCTTGGACATGTTCGGATTGCCTCCCGAATTGCAGCTGTTGGTGTCTTGGACTTCAGCAACCACAATCGGCCTTGAAATCTGCTGGGCAGCGGGAATTACAACTCGATTTTGCATGCCTTCATTAGAACGGGTTGTGGAATTTACAGGAGGAAGGAGAGAAAGAATGAGAGGACGACGTTGTTCGCTTGATGACTGCCAAGGGCCCAATGAAATAGATCCACTAATATGTTTTGACTCGTCTGGGTCAACTCGCTCCTGCACTGAGTTCGGTTGAGTTTGAAGCTCCGCTGGTTCAGCTCATGCTTCCGCAGCTAGTTGCACTATTGGCTCAGCGAGGACGACGTTGATTCCCCACTTGTGTTTAGCTTCTACAACCATTTAGTGAGTAAAGCCTCATTCATATATCTTATCTTTCTGATTCCTATTCCTCCGTCCCCTTTGGCCTTGCAAACATCATCCCACTTGATGAGATGAATTTAAGATCGCTCTGAAGTACCCGACCATAGAAAGTTCCTCATAGTTCTTTCAATGATGTTCACCACAGAAATAGGGCAATGCAAGTAGGAAAGGTAATAGGTGGGATGCCAGATAGACTAGTTTTGATCCAAGTAAGTCTACTGGCTTTTGTGAGTAGTTTCCCCTGCCATGTACTCAACCTGATGTTCAATTTCTCGATGATTGGGTCCCATAAATTCCTTGTTATCCTTCCAAAGGAAGAGGGGTAAGCCAAGATACGCATTTAGGAAGAGAACCGAATTTACAACCCAAAGATGTCAGCTATATCATTCATCATCGCATGATTGACGGAGAAGCCATAAATCGCAGACTTGGACCAATTTATCTTTAATCCGGATGTGATTTCAAAAGCATCAACAAACATTTTACCACTCAAAGTTGCTCAATTGTGCTTTTACAAAAAATAATTGTGTCATCGGCAAATTGTACAAGCAGTGCTTGGAGGCAATCCCTATCAATCATGAGGTCCAACCAACCCTCATCCAAAGCCATATTCAGCATGAATCTCAGACCTTCACCTGCAATGTTAAAGAGCATGGGAGATAGCGGGTCTCCTTGTCTTAGTCCCCTTGTAGGTTTAATATACCCATGAGCACTACCATTTATGAGGACAGAGTATCTGGCTGAAGAAATGCAAGTCCATATCCATTTCCTCCATCTCCAACCAAAGCCCAATTGCTTCATACCTGATTTCAGATAATTCCATGAGATCTTATCAAACGCCTTCTCAAAATCTAGCTTTAAAACAAGTCTTGGCTCATTTGACTGTTTACAGGTATGAAGAATGTCATGCACATTCATTGCAGCGTCAAGAATACCCCTCCCCTTAATAAAAGCGTGTTGCACTGCACTAATTGTGTGCCCCAAAACATTTTGTAGCCTTGCTGCCAACAATCTAGCAATGATTTTATAAGTGCTACTCGCTAGACTTATATGCTTGAAGTCAGTGATCTGCTCCACACAGTGTTTCTTCGGAATTAGAGCGATAAAGGTAGCTCCGAGAGCGGAGCTAGTGAGGCCAAATTGGTGAAAGTGCTGAACTTGTTGAGTAATGTCATTCTCGATAATAGGCCAGCAAGCATTAAAGAACTTGCCATTGTATCCATCAGGTCCCGTAGCTTTATCAGCAGGCATTTCTTGTAAGGCTTTCTCAATTTCCTCTATAGTGAGGGGCTGTTGAAGCTTTGCTTTTGATTCATTTGAAAGCTTCTTTAGGGGTAGGTTTTCCGAGAAGGGTCTGCATGGCTGATTTTCTTTTTATAAGGTTGTATAGATTCTGATAAAACTTCTGATTATTCCCTCTTTATTTTCCTTCTACCTGCCCTCCGCATTTAGTGACATAATTCTGTTTCTTATTCTATGGGCTGAGGCTATACTGTGAAAATATTTGGCGTTGTCATCCCCCTCCTTAACCCATTGATATCTTGCAGTTTGTTTCCAATAGGTCCTCTCCTGATTTATACTTTTTTCATACTGTTACGATCCTGTGGGGCCCAACCTGGGGTATGGGCGATGTGTTGGACCAACCTATTATGGATAGGTTTAAGGGCCTAGCTTTCCGTGTTCCATCAGCTTTGGAGCTTTGGGCATATTGGTTAGGTACCTAACATTGGTATCAGAGCATCCACTACATCACGTGCTCGAATCTCGGAGGGGGCGACCTATGCAAAGGGCTACCCGGTGCTAGAGTGAGAGCCGTCACAAAGGTGAAATGGGCTACCTGGTCCAGAGTGAAAACCGTCATAGAGTTGGCTGCCATGGACGTCGGCATGGAATCGTAGTGGATTGTTACGATTCTGTGGGGGCAGGTATGGGCGTTGGGTTTTGCCAGCCTAGTATGGGATAGGTTTAAGGGCCTAGTTTTCCGTGTTCCATCAGCTCTAGAGCTTTTGCTATATTGGCTCCAGAACCAAGGGGTCTTTTTGTGGAAACCTCCAGAACTATCGTCGTTTGTTATGATTTTTCCACTTTTCTCAACTGCTCTTTCCACACCTCCGTATATCTTGTGCCATATCGTCGGGTACCTAACATTGGTATCGGAGCAGCCACTACGTCACATGGCCTATACCCCTGGTTGGGCCCCATAGGATCGTAACACATACTCCTCCTTGAGTGCTTCTCTTTCTATTTCCTCCAAGGTTTTCAAGTGGAGCTTCAATTCCTGGCTGAAAACGAGACATGGGCTCCCTTGAGGCTGCATTTCACTCCACCACTTTTTTATATTGTCTAAGAAGTCTTTCTCCTTGTGCCAATTCGCCTCAAATCAGAAGAGGGGGAGGATAATTCTGGTGCCGTTTCCAGCAGTATGGGAGTGTGGTCAGATGTTGGCCTTGGCATTATTCTTCTTGTATCATTTGGAAATAAGTTCAACCATTCCTGATTCACTAGGAATCTATCTAATTTGGCAAGGACAAGGAGAGCTTCTACGATTTGTCTATGTATAAAGGCCCCCAGAGAGAGCCAGTTCAATGGGCGAGTGATCGTTTATTAGGCTATTGAAGTTTCTCATAGATACCGTTTGGTCATTCCTTCCTCCGCTTTTCTCTGAACTGTAAATGATAGTGTTGAAGTCACCACCTACTACCCAAGGGAATGCCGAAATGGTTAACATGGCTGAGATTTCATCCCATAATATCTGCCTCTGTGATGTAATTGTCGGTCCAAACGCTGCTAGAGCTGCCCATGAGTTATCATTTTTGAGGGATTTAAAGTGGGCTGCCAATGTGAATTGTCCTTCCTCGGCTTAAACCAATTCCACCTCCCTGCTGTCCCATTTTATGAGGATACCTCCAGAGGGGCCATTGGCATTCAATGATAGCCACCCTGGTCTTCTTGAACTCCATAGTTCTATATCCTCCTGCTGGGAAATGTTCAAGAGTTTGTCTCCTGAAAAAGGGCGACTGTTGCCTTGCTTTTCTTTAAGATTTCCTTTACTGTAGCACATTTGGACTGAGAGCCAAGCCTCCTCACATTCTAGGACAACACATTCATTTATGAACTGTGCTGGCGATGCTCGTAGTCAATAATCTTGGAGTCCTTTGCTTACATTCTTTGATATGCTCTTTGCTCATTTTCAGGATTTCCCTGACTTCGTCTATCTTACTATCAAAAACTTCATCAAGGCCCCTGTTAAAGGACTCCAATTCTGCGATTTCATCAAGATCGTTTTCAGAGAACCTGTTTGTTTCTTCTGCCATTGGAGAGAGTCTTAATTGTCGTCGGGCGAGACTTTTCCTAGTGCATCGCCTCACAGAGACTTGAAACGTTCGGCCTTGGCAGATCACATCTTCCCTTGTTACACGATGCTCTCCATGTTTCTCGGCTGGAGTTCCTCTTGCTGCACGGCACAAGGGCTGGTTCATATTGAGGTTCCTTGTCTAACTCGGCCGCTTCACTCTCCCCTTGTTCGGTTTGAGTCAAAACGGCTCTGTTATCGAGTTGCTGACCAGTTTCCATTGAGTCCAAAATACATGGGGGCTCGTGGACAGCTGTCTCTCACTGGCTGGATTTTGAAATCCCTTGTTCTATATTTGGGTAAGCAGGTTCTGCAACTGCGCTTGCTTCCATATTTGGTAACTGGAGAGCTTGGTAGTTTGTCGCTGATAACCCTTTCTCACATTTTTTCCTTTTTCTGTTTTTTCGTTTTTCGCCCTTTCACCGTTCTTCCTTTTCTTTTTCTACTTCCTTTTACCTTTTTCTTTTTAATGCGACCCTACTCCTCAATCGAAACTGTATAGGAACAGACACCCACCATAATGTGGACTTGTAAAGTGCTGCCAAAAGGTTCTGTCAACACAACTTTTGCTCAGAGAAGATCAATTTGTTTTCCAGCAAGAGCTTCTTCATCGAACTTCTTCCAGCGCCCTGAAGAAATCCTCGCACCAAAGGTGAGCTGGAATACCTCTGAATACCAGATCTACAGGTTTTTCTGCTGCAGGTACCCTTGGGTCTCACGCCTTCATGTCTTCAAAATTCTCTGGCTAACTCCTCTAAAGTGAAAAATGAATATTCTGTTCTTCTCTCCTTCGCTCTCCAGTTTTATAAGCCAGTCCAAGGGTCCCGCGTACAATGTTATAGGACGAGAGGCCAGCTTCCTGCTCTCCTTCATCCAGATTTGCAGCTCTTCCACGTCCCAGTTCGGCTTCTATGTCGTCCCCAACTCGCATTTCGATAACTCTTTCATTCATGGTTGGGTGAAAGCAGGATCCACTGTGATGAAGGTGCTACCATTTGCTCTTTGGATCAGAATGTTTGGTGGTGCTCCAGTTTCTGCATCTCGCGTTACTGGAATCAAAGCATTTCGGTAAGGGATTGCTGCTCTCTTTGGGGTTATTACTGGCCGGACTTGGTTTTGCACTGGCCTTCGTTTCACAGCATGTGCAGCCAGCTTCCCAGAGACTTCTGCGAGCTTTTCCATTAAGCAGTCCCAGCCATTCCACTTCCCATGACCGCTCCGATCGCTGCTTGACCCCTCTGTTCTACTAATGGCAGATGAGTTTTTCCTTTTCCTGGTAGGTTCCTGCGCTGAATCTCCCCTCACATAGTTGGGAAGTTTTTCCATGCGTTGCTTGATGGTGGATGTTACGAAGACCATCGATGAAATCCTTAATGTCATTTACAAGAATCCTGACAAATGACTTTTTTTGAAGCGTTTTTCAGGGAGATTTTCAATGCGAAAGGGCTACGGATGATTATTACGTCGAGGTACAGTCGGTTTTGCCCGTTAAATGCGGCGATGGCAGTTTTCTGGTTTTCCGACACCACCTTTCTCTGCCCATCTTCCAGCATCCATGGCCAATTCTCCGTCCGTACTCCTCTCCGCTCCTCTCCCTTATAAAAGACTAATATGAAGTTTCGTTCTGAGATATGTTTGAGATCTATGAAGTTGGGTCCGAGGTTTATCCCAAAATGACTAGCCGAAGTTTGGAAACCTGTTTCCTATTAATAAACCAAGAACTTTTCTACTCGTATTTGTATGTGGGACCAATCTTTAATACTCCCCCTCACGTGTGGGCCTTCTTTTGGGCTCCTACACGTGGACAACATGGGTGGAGGTCACTTACGAGCACTCGCTTTGAAACCATGTAAAGTTGGGTCCAAGGTAAATCCCAAAATGACTAGCCGAAGTTAGAAACCTGTTTTCCATATATAAACCAGTAACTTTTTGTACACATATTTATATGTGGGGCTAATCTCTAACAAGATAAAAAAATCTTTTGAGAAATATACCCGTCCTTGATCTCTCATGTGACCACTGAGCCGAAGGGCCATAGTATGCTTTCTGCTGTAAAGGTACTTTGTCAACTATATATTTTCTCCGCTCTTTTTCAAATGTGGATCTTTCCATGTTCAAATTAAAAAAAAGCACATAACATAAATTGCTTTCGAACATCTAAGCCAATAGCTTTTTTTTTTTTTTTTTTTTGTGAGTTGCAGGAACTGCTCTACTTATATGGATTTGTACTCGAGAATAATCCAGATGACTATCTCATGGTAATGACTCTTTGATATAATTTTGGAAGTGAAATGATGCATTTTATTCAAATCGAAAAGAAGATAATTCAACTCAAAAGGATTTCTAAACAAGAAACTGAGTGTCTTTTATAAATTTTCAATTTGTATGTTCCAGTGATACGCTGGGCTTTTTTTTTTTTTTTTTTTTTTTAAGAAGGGATAGCTTCTCCCTCTGTAGGGCAAGCAAACAATTATATATTTGCCATTATAAGGTGCTCTATCTTCTGTTCATATTACAGGTCCATTATCCGATAGAAGCTTTTCAAAATGAACCGTTTGCTGACTTCAAGGGACAGCTTCTTGAAATACAGGTTGAATGGCTCTAAAAATCTTTCTATTGGATAGTTTGATTTACTGCTAGCTTTTTGTTGCAACTAATTTCTGTTTGTTATATATTAGAAGTTGAAGTTGTACAATAAGTTCAATAAGAATACCTTCTGTGATTGGTGGCTGCATGCAGGGGGTTGAGATGAGGTGCTTATTGTCTAGGCGTTTGCTTGAAAAAGGATTTTTTCAAGGATCACCCAGCACAGACGATTCGAATCAAAAGGATTCAGTGGTTCAGTATTGCAGTTATAGTTGGGGTGGTCAGCGAAAGGTCCCATCTTATCTGTCTAAGCTAGTTTTCCCTGAGGACTTCATGGCTGCATTACGAACTCTGGCTATGAAAGAGAAGGAGCTACTTCAGGTTTCAACTGTCCTTCAAGAGGTACAGGTTTCTGTTTTACACCTTACACTTTTTATTTACTTGCTTAGGATTACTTCAGAGTATATCATCTAAATTGTTCTCTTATACTGTCCTCTACTTAGCTTCATATATCTCGAGATGGGAGACAACCTTCTGACACGGAGGTTCGAGCAGCAGTATGGGAGACTTGTGGTGATTCTGGAGCTTTACAATTGCTTATTAATCTCCTTCAAGCAAAGTAATTTTTTACTATTTCCTGAAAATTTATTCTCTAATTCCACAGTTTAGATTAAATGAAATATAGAGTGTAATGTTCTTTGTTTTTGATGGTACAAGGATTTATTCTTGTTAGAAAGTGTAAATGCGGAAGAGAAAGGTATATTGAGAGCAAGAGAGGGGCAGAGAAGGACAACGCGTTTCTGAAGAAAGTTTGAGTAGATGGTCTTGATGACCTCTACCCTTCATGACTTTTTAACTTTTTCTCATATTTAAACCAACATTGAAGTATAACTTATATACTTCACTCGTAACATTGCACAATTCATAGAATGCCCATATCAATTGGTAAGTTACCAAAGTACCCTCGTATATTATTTGGGCCCTCCAATTGATGGGACCTCCAATTGAGAAGAAACCTCAATGATGAAGCATTAGAAGCCACTAATTTGTTGCAGCTCATAAATGCCTCATACATATCAAGTCAAGGACATGATGAGTTGATATGGACCCCAAATAAAAAGGAGAGTTCTCGGTATCATCCTACTATCAGATTATAAGTAAAAGCACAAATATCAATACTCCAGCAAGTCTTGCTTGGAACATTCCATCCCCAAAGAAGGTACAACAGTTCTTATGGACAGCAACACTTTAAAAAATCCTCACTTGTGATTAACTAGTTAAAAGGGGGCAATTAATTTTTTTTTTTTGAAAGTTGGTATTTCATTATCAAGAACCTAATTTAGGCCAAAAAATTACGAAAAACTAGGTCCAAAGGCAGGTCTCGGATTTCCAAGGGATGAGCCATGAAAGTTCAGTTTAAATGAGGAATCAGGTGGTGGTACTTATACTTGTAGTCTGGTCATACTACCTCTACCTTCTCTAGCATGAGCTGCCCATGAGATCCAAAGAGTGCTACAATCGACCCCCTTAATATTTTTCTGTAGTTTGAGCCAATTAGTAATATGATATTATATGAGTACAACAACAACATCAGTACGAGTCCAACGACTCATCAGTACGAGTCCAACGACTCATCAGTACGAGTCCAACGACTCATCAGTACGAGTCCAACGAGTCAGCAACACGAGTCCAACGAGTTAGTAGTACGAGTCCAACGAGTCTGCAGTACGAGTCCAACGAGTCTGCAGTACGAGTCCAACGACTCAGCAGTACGAGTCCAACGACTCAGCAGTAAGAGTCCAACGACTCAGCAGTACCAGTCCAATGACTCAGCAGTACGCGTCCAACGACTCAGCAGTATCAAAAAACCCTTTTTAAGGGCAGTAGGTTGTGCATCTAGTACATACACATTAATTTAGAGATTTCGCCTTCCGACAATGGCAGAAGAAAGAGAAATATTGAACCTTTATCTTCCGACCACACAACTTTAAGGATCTCCTAGAATCTAAGACCTTTCTAGAACTTCTTATTTGTACAACGAGCTTCAAGGAAGAAGATCCCATGATCTCTGTAAGTGACGAGTTGTCACATACAGACCCACTCTGATACCATGTTAGATTTAGTGAAGGGAGATAGAATATGAAAGAAAAGTGAAAAGACAGGAAGAAGGGGAAGAGAGAAGGAGAGAAAAAAGTTGTAAGGTCTTCATGACCTACAACCCTAAAACATGTATTAATAGAATCTGAAAATACGAAATTACAATAATATCATTTATGGCATGAAGAGCAAGTAAACTAAAAAATAAACAAATAATAACTAACTGAAGTTTAGTAAAATTACTAAACTACCCTGGACTCTTAACTCTATTAATAAAGATTCATCTTCTCAAAAAAAAAGAAAGACTTACTCATTACAGTATAATGACCAAAATACCCCGGACTCATAACAATAGAAAAAGAAAGAGCCTACTACAAGGATTAAAATGCTTCCTAAATTCTCATTTCATTGGACTTCTACATGTTGAGGGTGACTCCCAAGTAATCATTCAATGGTGCAAATCTGACTTTGAGTCACCTTGGAGACTTCAATCCATCCTAAATGAAATCTTTGATCTAGCACGGTTGTAATTAGTTGGAACCATGTACTTAGGTCTGCTAATGGGAGAGCCGACTTGTTCGCTAAGCAAGGGGCATCTCAACAGCACTTGCTGTATGGACCCCTTAATTTCATTATACTCTTACTACCCTTTGGGTGGTAAATTATTTCTATTGGAATGAAATGAAAGACTTACCATTTTTCAAAACAAAAAAAAAATAACAATAGAAATAGTATTATGAGTTAGGGGTAGTTTAGTAATTTTACTAAACTCTAGTTAGTTATTATTTGTTTATTGTGTTTAAGTAGTTTATTTATCCTCAAGCCATGAATGGCATTATTGTAATTTTGTATTTTCGGATCTATTAATACATTGTTTAGGGTTGTAGGTCATTAAGACCTTACAACCTCTCTCTCCTTCTTTCTTCCCCTTCTTCCTATCTCTTCACCTTCCTCTCTTCTCCTATCTCCCTTCACTAAATTTAACAAATAGTCTGATCCCAAAATTTTGCTTTTGGCTTGTTTTTTTATGTAAGACTTATCTTGCATAAGATACACCTTAGATCCATTTTAATCATGAGAGATGTGCTTGCGTGCGACTCACCTCTAACTCTTTGAGTCAGAATTTCCATTTGGAGACCTGATTTTTCCTTTAGTTTTTTTTTTGAAAGTTGTGATTTTATTCATTATAACCCAATTGGGTAAAAGAAGTACATAATAGGATTACAGCTAGTAAGGGGTCCATACAATAGCATGTTGCTCATGTGCCCCTTTCTTAGCTAATTCATCCGCTTTACCATTTGCACTACGTAATACATGACTCCAACTAGTGACAATGGATGCTAATTCTCTGATTTCCTCTATGATGGGGAGAAGCCTCCAAGGAGGCTTGAGGTCCTTCTTGCACCATTGGATTAGAATTTGGGAGTCACCCTCAACATGTAATAGCCCAACAAAATGGAACTTGATTTTTCCTTTAGTTTCTTAATAGATTGTGCTTCATCCAGAAAAATGTAATGGCCTGTGTACTCGTTCTCAAAACAATTCAGTGTGGCTTATTTACTCATATAATTGGTTTTCTTATACATATTATATTATTGATGTTGAAGGTTGATGGAGCTTGAAGAAGGTACTGGAACAGAATTCTCTGATAGTGAACTCTTAAAAAATGCTTTTATCCTGGAACAATCCGATGACATTGTGAGGTATGCTCTCTTCTTAATGCTTCAGTTTGTATGGATCAATATCAGTCAGTCTAGATCTTTTTTTTTTTTGAAAGTTGTGATTTTATTGATTGTAGCCCAATGGGCTAAAAGATACGACAATTACAAGATACATGGATAGCTAGGTGGTCCGATCAACAAAATGCTGCTGATGGGCCCCATGCTTAGCCAATACATCGGCCCTACCATTGGCACTCTTTAATACATGAGTCCAACTAGTAACAAAATGAGCTAAGTCCCTTATCTCATCAATAATATGTCGAAGCCTCCAAGGAGGCTTTAAGTCCTTGCACCATTGAATTAGCATTTGGGAATCCCCCTCAACATGTAGTGGTCCAATAAAGTGGAAGTTAAGGAAATACTTCAGCCCATGAAGGAGACTCATTGCTTCGGCGATTGTGGATTCAGTGATACCAATAGGCCCAGAATATGTAAGCATGATATCACCATAAGAGTTCCTTATGAGTCCCCCTACACCCGCCAGACCCGGATTGCCAAAGGAGGATCCATCAAAATTTAATTTATAAGAGTTCAAAGGAGGAGGTGACCAAGCGATGATTCTAGGATGTTTCCCATCCCCCTCTCTGGCAATAGCACTCCAGTTACTCCAAATTACACCGCAATCAATATTTCTAAACAACTTTTGAGCTTTCAGCCCGTAGATAATCAGATGAGTGATACGGCTGCATACATCCTTCCAAGTAGAGGCTTGGTTTGAGAAAATTCTGCTATTCCTTTCCTTCCATAGTAGCTATGGAATATAACCCAAGCAAGAGGCGAACATAAGTCTTCCCTTGACACCTAGTCCCAAGGAGGCAGCAAGTGCAATAATACTACGCAAGTCATGAGGAATGGGGAGAATGAGTCCAAACCTTTCCATAAAAAAGGTCCAAACTTTCTAACCGAAGGGGCAATGTAGTAGTAGATGGTTGATTGATTCAGTCTCAAGATTGCATAGTGGACAAGTAATATCTTGAAGCTGAATTCCCCTTCTCAACAAATGATCCCTTGTGGGCAACCTCTTTCTTTGGCAATACCACCCAAAGAATAAGCGCTTCTTTGGGCAAGATAGGGACCAAGCCACAGCCGCGTGATGAGGTTGCTGACCTCGTTTTGCTAGACAAGAGTAAGCCGAGCTAACCCAGTAACAACCTTGTGGATGCGGCTTCCAAATTAATTCATCTGCCTGATCTCTTCGTAGATAAGATTTGCTCAACTCCTCTAGTAATGTAGCTGCCTCAACAGCCTCATCATCATTGAGATGTCTTCTAAGTAGGGGTGTCCAATCTACCTCCTTCAACTGTCCACTTGGAGCCGCATCACTAATAAGGCATTCTTGATTTCTAGCCAAGAGAAAAATCTTGTTGAATTTTTCTGCAAATGTAATTTCTCCAGTCTATTTATCAGTCCAAAAATAAGTTTTGTTGCCACGGCCTGGCTGCACAAAAATATGTTGGACAAAGAAAGGGAACAACTTGATAATTTTTTCCAAATAGAAGAAAGTCTCCTTGTCTAGAGGCTTGAACCACCACCGTCGGGGCCTCTTGTCCAAAGCTCTTGTGATCAAACTCCTCCAAGTAGTCCTTTCATTCATTTTTAGTTTCCAGAGCCATTTTGTCAGGAGAGCCTCATTCATGAGTTTTATTTTCCAAATTCCCAATCCACCATCATTCTTGGTCTGACAAACATCATCCCAATTTATAAGATGAAGCTTGGACCTCTCTGAAGTACCGGACCATAAAATATTTCTCATAATCTTTTCAATTGTGTTCACCACTGAAAGAGGGCAATGAAGAAAGGAGAGGTAATAGGTAGGGATACCAGATAGACATGCTTTAATCAGAGTGAGTCTTCCTGCTTTGGTGAGTAACTTTCCTTGCCATGTACTTAACCTGAGATTTAACTTCTCAATGATAGGGTCCCATAGATTTTTATTTGCTCTACCAAAAAAGAGGGGCACCCCAAGGGAGAGATCCAATTTTACATCCAAGCATATCTGCCATTTCTGTCATCACTTCATTCTCAACAGCAAACCCATAAATTGCAGATTTGGACCAATTAATTTTCAATCCAGATGTTAACTCAAACGGCATTTAAATACATTTAATGAGTCTAAGTTGATCATCAGAGCCCTTGCAGAAGAGAATTGTATCATCTGCAAACTGTACAAGTGGAACTTGGAGCAGTCTCTATCAATAATAGGTTCTAGCCATCCTTCCTCCAGTGGCATATGCAACATATGTCTCAAGATCTTAATTGCCAGTCTGGTGCCGATGAACCACTAAACAATCTCTGTCCATCTCCACCTCAGACGAATAACCTTATTTGAACTTGAATGTGTTAGCTAAGGGAGCTAGGGGATTGAATACGTAACAACTTACTTTGCCATCATGATTGTTAACACATATTCATCATCATCCTTGAAATGATCTCTATTATCATCATCATTTTCATTAGTACTGTTAAGAAAAATGTGATCACTAGACCCTTGGATGCACCTATCCGACGTACATGTTAATCTAAGCCCTTAAAAATATGCAAAAATAATGTTTTTTATAAAATCCTATTTTCGAGAGGATAAACCCCAGGCATCAATGGTTTAGATTAACAAGTGTGTGGGATAGGTGCGTGGGCTAAGTGCAACTAGCATTATTCTTCCTTTCATTGTATGCTATTGTTCATGTTTTGCTGTTATTTTTAGGATTAGAGGTTAGTGGTCGTGCGAACCTGCCTGTATATTCTCCCATTTGATAGTTCACCTTGGTGAAAGGCCATTTTGAAGGAAAAATCTTTCTTTGAGCAGCACCTAAGATTTCATGTCAGAAATGGAGCAGAAGTTCTCTTTTGGGAAGACTGTTGGTTGGACTCTCTACCTCTTAAGTATGAATACCCGGGAATTTGTACCATTGCAAGAAACTAAGCAAGTAAAGATCTGCCAATTAAGAGATGAATCTAACAATACACGGAATCTGAATCTAAGGAGAAGATTATCAACCTCTAGTTATGCTTTCTCAAACTTATTAAACTCTAAATACATTGTCGGATCAGGAAGAGATGAAATTTTGTGGAGCCCAAATTCAGTTGGTACTTACTCGGTTTCCTCCTATTACAAAATAAAAGCTGAAACAGCCTCATCTCCACTAGTCATCCATCCCATTTAGTATGGAGCCTCCCCTCTACAGCAAGGGTAAAACAGTTCTTATGGATTGCTGCCCATGATCGTATTCTCACTTGTGAGGAGCTATCAAAGTAGGGACAGATAGTTATTAATTCCTTATGCAAACTATGTTCACAAGTGGAAGAGACAATAGATCATCTATTGCTGCACTGCAGTTTCAGTAGAGAGATTTGGGTCGCCATCCAATCTAAATTTGAGATTTCTTATAGCATGCCAAAAACCTATGTAAAACTTCTTGAATCAATCCTTGCCCTTTTCCTAAGGTGGGAAGGATTCTATGGATGACGCCTATTGCAGCCATACCGTGGACTATTTGGATGGAAAGAAACTGTTAAGAGTTAGAGGTAGTTTAATAATTTTACTAAACTTTAGTTAGTTATTGTTTGTTTATTTTTTAGTTTACTTGCTCTTCAAACTATGAATGGCATCATTGTAATTTTGTATTTTCGGATTCTATTAATACATGTTTTAGGGTTGTAGGTCATTAAGGACCTTACAACCTCTTTCTCTCCTTCTCTCTTCCCCTTCTTCCTATCTCTTCACTTTTCTCTAATCTTCTACGAAGCTCGTTGTACAAGTTAGAAGTTTTGGATAGGTGTTAGATTATGGGCGATCCTTAAAGTTGGTCTTTTTTTCTGTGTTCTTCAGTCATTATCCCTTGATAATGGCTTCTACAGCTGATTGAGGTGTTGTGCATATGGGTTTACTCCTGAAGGGAGTTCCTTTACTGCTGTTGGGTTCGCAAGAACCTGTATATGCAACTGCAACTACTACTGTTGGTAAAAAAAATTGAATTTTTACACTGCCTCGGGATTCGTGCTGAACAAAAAAACTGTTTTTGAGTTGCGAAAATATGCCACTTCTAGTCACAGGTAGTTCTGAACGTGTTTCAGAGCTTCCAGGTACGTAAAACTCGTGTTATTACACTGCCTCGGGAACCATACTAGAGGTTTTTCCCGAATCAGAAAGGGTTTTCTGGAGTTTCTACTTTCTAGTTCGTGTTGCAACTGCTGTTGCTGCTGCTGACATTATCTATTATGTGGTCAGAAGGTAAAGGTTCAATATTTTTTCTTCTGCCGTTGTCGGGAGGCGAATGGTCTAAATTCATGTGTAAGTGCTAGATGCACAACCTACTGCCTTTAAAAAGGTTTTCTGCTACTGTTGAGCCGTTGGACTCGTACTGCTGAGCCGTTGGACTCGTACTGCTGAGTCGTTGGACTCGTATCGCTGAGTCGTTGGACTCGTCTTCGCTGAGTCGTTGGACTCGTCATTCTTTGAGTCGTTGGACTCGTACTGCTGAAAAGGGTGATCGCTAATACTACTGTTTAAGTGTGCTACACGCTTGGTGCTGGTCCGAGAAGGTGTTATTTTGCTGTCGCTAGGTTAATAAAACCCTCTTTATGCTATTGCTACTGCTACTGCTACTACTATTGCTGCTGCCGCCTTGGGATTTGTGCACACTCTACAAGTTAACACTAAGGATTAACTGGCTGAACGGCTTACTAGAGGTCTTCGAAGAAAGGAATTTGAGTGCCTTCTCTCCAAGCTGGGCCTTCATGATATCTACGCTCCAGCTTGAGGGGGAGTGTTAAGAGTTAGGGGTAGTTTAGTAATTTTACTAAAATTTAGTTAGTTATTATTTGTTTATTGTTTAGTTTACTTGCTCCTCAATCCATGAATGACATCATTGTAATTTTGTATTTTCGGATTCTATTAATACTTGTTTTATGGTTGTAGTTCATTAAGGACCTTACAACCGCTTTCTCTTCTTCTCTCTTCTCCTTCTTCCTTTCTCTTCACTTTTCTCTAATCTTCTATCTTCCTTCACTAAATCTAACAGAAACGATAGAACTTTCAACAACAAATCATGTTCCATAGGGGGAATAATTGTTAAAGCTATGCAAAATATCTTCCTACGGTCCTCTACTTGCAAGGGCATGCCTCCTTTTCCTAGTGATGTTCCAAGGAAATTCTGGCGGAAAATTGTCTATTTCAAGCTACATAAACCACCGGTTATGATTGGGCCACTACATGTTGAAGGGGATTCGAGTGTTATTATACAATTGTGTAAGAAAGGAGTTAAGCCACCATAGAGGCTTGCTGCTATAGTCAATGAGATCCTAGATCTTGCTGATATTGTTATGAGCTGGGCTCATGTTCTTAAAAGTGCCAATTGTAATGCTGATTAATTAGCTAAAAAGGGAATTCATGAACAACATCTTGTTCTATGGACCCTCTTGAATGACTTGTACTTGACTGCCCAATGGGTAATTACATTTCTGTTGTAATTAATTATTTGATAATGAATGAAGTAAGATACAATTTTCAAAAAAAAAAAACAGAACAGTTGTGTGACATGACGCTGTGAATAGTTGATGTGCATACTTTATTATGGCACTTCCTTGACAGTTCTGTGTAGTTGTCATCATGCTGCTCAGGTTTCTGCAACAGAATTGTGTTCTCTCTAGTTTATGTTGTCTAGAAGCAGTAGAAGGCCCCGTCTAGAGAGAGGTTAGCATTGGTGGGCCAGCCCCAGGCCCTCAAGTCTGTCTATATCTATGTGCGGAAAAATCAGAACCAATGACATGTTTTTGTGTGGTTTGAATTCGTTTCTTCTTGGGAAAGTGCTATACTTGTTCGTGGAGAGAAAAATGCTTCTGCTGTTCTGCTTTTGGAATTTTTTATCTTTAGCTTGTCAATTGTGGGGATCTGAATCCTTCTCCTGAATCACCCATTGGTTTGAATAGAGTCTCTGTTATGACTATGATTGTTACTCTATCCAATGTGGGGAGACATCAGTGAACTATAAACCCACTAAAAGGGGCAGTGATCATGCTAGGAAAACGAATTTGACAACCTTCTCTTATACCCACTGTTAAGACAATATCTCATAAGGATTGGCAAATTAGAAATTTTGTAGAGGAAGAATGTGAAAAGGAGAGGCTAACGATTAGGGTTTCTGTAATTTCTAGTCTGTAATCTCGCGGGATGGGCAATGGTGTTACATTGAATCAAGAAAAATGTAACTATGAATTAGTACTTCCTATGTGAGGACTTACAAGTTAATCCCATAAGATTTCTAGATCAAATTCATATCAAACTATATTAAAGTCATTAATGTCTATCCTAGATACATTGAATCAGAAGGTTTGAATCAGATGCGCATGTGCGATTTGCATGTGATTACATACTCTTTATTTTCAATTGAGCATGTCCTTGGGTGTCACAGGTGGGAGAATGATTATCCTAACAAAGAGAAGGTTATGAACAAAAATAGATGGTCAGCGATAGTGTACCGACAAGGGCAGAAACAGCTTACCCGCTTATTTTTACTGGAAGCAGAGCATGCATTGGAATTGTGCCTAAATGAAGAGGAATAAATAATTATCAACAAATTCATAGGCATGTTGCAACTGAGTATGGATTCCTCTACCAAAGGTTCACCCTGGTTCTATTGCTATCCAACAAGTGTATCTATTAAAAGCCAAGTGATAAACGATAATGATTTTATATGCTTCTCTCAGGGTTGTTAAAATTGAAGGATTGTAGCTTAATTTATGTCCACAAATATGTATTCTCTCATAAAAATAATGAACAGTGTCTAGTCGAAAGAAATAAGAATTAGCTAGTTCAATGAGGTGCCTGACTGCTGTGGATGGTGATGTACCTCGATGAATTTTATTGCTGAAAAACGTTTGGAGAATTTCTGGACGAATTAAAATCGTGAAGTGGCTGTTTTAACTTAATCGTCAAAACATTTAGGCTGGTGCTTAATTGGTTCGGGACCCATCCCCACCCACGGGGATTTATACATTGGTTCATGTTCCTTCCGTCTCGTGGAGGCTCGTCCTTGAATGTTCCTTTACCATCTTAGAGGGATTGAAAACCAATGAAAGAGATGTGCAGCAATTTGATCGGGTACATCATAAGTTTTTTTTTTTTTTTTTCAAAATCCGTTCTTCCTTCTACTGTTTTTCTTCTCTCAGTTTTTCTCTATTTAAACCCCAAGCTTTCCATTCTAATCGAAAGATTTCACGTTTTTCTTCCTTTTATCATCTTTTCTCTCTTTTGCTTCTTCTCTTCGTTTTTGTCGTTTCCCCTAATCGATGTTTTTCTCTTCATTTGATCTTGTGCTCTCAACTTTTACACTCAAATTGATCTTAAGTTTCTGTTTTGAAAGCTAAATGATTGGGTCTATAGTAAAAAGACAATATCCTTGCATTGTATATCGAATTTAAGGAAATATGATACACTATTAGGATAAGAGCTTTATACGGGTCAAGCAAATTAATATACAATTAAAGTCCAATACTATCTCTTTCGTCAGGGACCACCCTAAACAACCTTTATGGACCGAAAAATATACTTATATTTTTCCATCGAGAAGTGGACAAAAGATATAATTTAAGAAACTTAAAAGAGGAGGTAATTGAGAGATAACTCAAAGGCGAATATCATCTGATGCTAGCCATCATCTTTCTTAAATCTCAGAGGAATTAGAAGATAAACATATGCACTACTTTAGCGTTCTTAGCACATCAAGAAGTACGTCATTTCCTTGAATGAAAAAGGGTTCTCTACGCACATCAAGAAGCACATCATTTCCTCAACTGTAACAGGGTTCTAGGCATAGTGGACATTGGACCCTATCAAGGGTTATGTTTTTTTTTTTTTTCGGAATGGAAAATGCTAGCTGCACGGTACCCAAGGTACCAACCAATTTGAACACAGCTATCTAGGGTTTATTCTTTAGGATTTTATAAAATAAAAATATATTTTCTTACTTTTAAGTGTTTTAGATTAGCTGGTATGTCGGATGGGTATTACGCTTAAGTGCTGCTTTCGGATTTTTGTTTTCCTTTGGGGTTGTTTTGTGAAGTTCCAGTATTATGAACTTGCAAAAAAAAAAGGTACATAATTACGTTATCATAAAACCTTAATTGAATAAAATAAAAAAAACAGAAGAAAATATGCCTCATAGATAGTATTAGAGCATAGATGAACTTCATTAACACACAGTACGAACTTGCTTTTGTACATCAGGATGCATCACAATATTTATGAAACTGAAGTATACAGTTCTACAGTTATAATAACATGAGAAGAAGTAGTGGGGCTTCTATTAAAAAAACTGTTTCATAAATGCATTAAATTTGGATGGGATCCAGAAATAGTGAGGTGATGTTCTCTTTTGTCTCACCGTTCGCATTGGTGTACTCATCTCTGTTTCGATAGAATAATTCGCCTGTGCGAGCGAGATTAAGTGTGCCCTTGAGGATGGGAAAAGGGAATGGAGTTGGTCTGAGTAAGCCCTGGTTTATTTGCTTCCATGCGTTGGCAACCGTTTTCCTTAGCTCCTCGCAAGCTTCCTCATCTGAGACTCCGTATTCCTTCATGTAACACTCGACTGTTGAAGCTACGTGGGATCTCTCTTGTTCCAACTAGCAAAAAATATTTACCACGATAACAAATTAAAACCATTTAAAGTGAAGCTCAACATAGCTAATCTGATCAGTGTATTATTAACCAATTATTTTTTTCTGCATTATGTAATCAGGTGGGCCTTAAAATTGTTGTATATATGAGCCTTATTATCCTTACCCTATTATTTTAAAAGTCATTTTGTGGCTTGCACAAGATGTTTGTTCAATTATATGATGGCTACTGCTGACCGGCCAATATTTTGACAAAACAGCGTTAATTCTTCCATAACAAAAACGTCTACAGAGAGGACACTGAAAAGTTTCACTCCCTCACCAGCTAGCGGTGGGCCATTACGAGCGGATCAGATCCTAATTTCCCTATTCCGTATGTCGTACAGTAAAGGACATTAATTGTTTGCCTTCTTTTTCAAGTCTCTTCTTGTTGTCTGAAAACACAACTTTGAGTGGAAGATAGTACTTTCATTGTAAACGTACATACTTGAAGTACTCTTTCCTTTTCAAAATAAAAACAGTGATTCTTTTTAAAAGTCTATACTATACAGGCATGCAGGTAGCTAGTGGGGTTACGCAAGGACCAGCTCCGGGTCCGGGTTATTAGTTAATGCAACAATGTGTCTGCCTTCTGAAAACCTATGACTTCTCATGTAGGCAACGTTTGCATACCCTCTTTGACAGAGAAATTTGAAAGAGCTTTTCTTTTTTTTTTTTTTCTGAGAAAAGCTTCAATTTGGTGCTCCTTGAAAGAACTAAATTAGCTAATTCTCTTTCAACTCTTTTAATTAAAGAGAGATTTATCTAAAAAGAGATTTACCTAAACACGTTTGTTATCCCAAGAGCGGCTCCTTCATCTAAAGAGTAGCTTTGGTTGCCAAAGAGCTTAGCCAAACGTGCCCATATATAATGTTGTATTATATACAAGTTTACCCCCTAGCAGAGACGCACTTCCTAATTAACTTGCAAGACCGACTTAGGCTCTGCTTTTAAATATCATGAAAATTAATAAAATTAAAGATTGTTTGTATGGAAGAGAAAAGCTGTTTATACCTTGTGAGAAGCTATGTCATCTAGCACTCGTGCAATCACAGCTGAAGCTTTCATGAAATTGGGTATACTCATAATCCACTCCAGAGCCTCCCTTGTCACAATATTATCCCCCATCCCAAGAAGAGAAGCCACTGGAAGAATTGGGTATCCCGCTGTGATCAAGGAAGCACTCATGTGTTCTTCCATGCTTGGTACACGACCACTTTCACACCATTTTGCTTCCTGAAGATATGCCTTTGCGAATCCTTTCATCTGCATATATACATATAATTGAATCCACTTTTATCTAAAATTTCTAACTACTTAAAAGGAAAGGAAACAAAAAAAAAGAAAAAAAGAAAAGAAAACCAACAATAAGCTAAAGAAAGTAATTTAATGAAAGGGAGCTTCTTGTCATATTTACTGCTTCTTTTAAGTAATCTATGTGATAGGAGTTGCCCTGGGGAGCGATTTCATTTTCTATGTCGTTCACTGTGTCCAGTAATGCACGATAGTACGCTTTCATGCATTCTGGCAGTCGTTCCATGGCCCCAAGCTCCCACCTGTATCAAATCAAGCATGGTACGTAATTAGATAAAACAACTAGCAAGTAGAAATAGAAAAAGAGAGTAGAATACGATTAGCTAGTATCTAAGAGCTCTAATCACAAAGATATGCTAGCAAACTGTATATTATACAGAGAAGTTATTATAGAAAAGAATATCTCTCTGGGTATTAAAGTTTTTATCGGCAGTACTAGAAGGATATATTCTTCAAGTTCTATTGGTCCCTATTTACCCGCAAGGATCTGACCCAATTTTTAATGTGTGAAATTAATGATCTTCTCGGCCCCTTCTTCCCTTTTTTTCCCGAGTGTGTGTTGATTAAAGTGATCAGGCTGACGTACAATATTTTACGTGAGATTTGGAAGATGGTTCTGTTTGTTGCATGGTGGCGTGTGTATAGCAGTGGAATCATTCCGTTAAAAACTGAACGAAGGGTCCACGATGATACACTGATTTGCAGGCTAGCGCTGCTTGTTTTTCAGGTCCAACGTATCTTCCAAAGACAAATAATCCTGGCTTGTTCTGATTGTTTCGGCTGACAATAATTGAAGATAGAGCGTGGCCAGATTCCTCTTCCTCTGTTAGAAAATAAAAGCAAAAGATTGAGAAAAATAAAAGCAAAAAGAGAGAGAGAGAGAGAGAGAGAGAGAGAGAGAGAGAGAGAGAGAGAGAGAGAGAGAGAGAGAGAGAGAGAGAGAGAGAGAGAGAGAGAGAGAGAGAGAGAGAGAGAGGGATGAATTTTAAAGTTAATGATGATCAACACTTATTATACGTACGTACATACTTTTGTATGGCGTCTGTGAGTATCTGGAGCTCTTCCACTGTCCCATAGACGTCGTAGATATCATCAGTCACTGTGGCCAGGTTAATCAGCTTAGTAGTAATAGTTCTTTGCTGAGAATACTTGGGTTCATAGTACAGAGTCAATATCCAATAATACAACTCCACTGCTCGGTCCCTTGCGAAATGAAGCTTCGGTGCAAGACGCAGCTCTTTCCACCACCTACGTTCAACGTAGTGACAAGCACATATGAATTTCATTCAAATCAGTCAATTTGTCCAGCAAAAGCATTGTTAAATACATGACTAAAAACAAAGGCTCCTATGTGTGTATATATATATATATTTATATACGTTGTGATTTCGCTTAGCTCGCTCTGGTGCAATGACTGCAGCAGATTGAAATCCAACTTTGCAAACTCCACGAGCAGGTCGTTCTTGCCCTTCTCTGTTTCGTAGAAGGTGATGTAGTTCCTGGATTCGAGTCTGGGCATCCCCTTGTGGAGAGGCAAGTCCAAGGCTTGGCGCACCCGCTTTGCTAGACGAGAGTCCAGATTGGGGAGGTGAGACCTGAGGTGCTGTAAAGAGAAAGTGATGGCTTCGTCCAATATGTCTTCTCCCGGAATGCTTAGAAAGGCTGCTTCGTATAGATTCAGCAGACCTCTAACATCAGCCACTAAGCTCCTCCGAAACTTCTTGTTCTTCTCTTCTTTGAACTTGGTGAACACATCTGCCATATTATTTAAAAAAAAAAATTGTAACCAAACCCCAGCAAACAAATCATGAGTACTATAATTATAAAGAAAATATACCCGTTGCAGGAACGTAATGCCCTGCTTGTCTTAAAAGTCGGAAACGGAGGGCTACAGTTCTCAGATCGTTGTCAGTGGCAACGTCCGAGTAGAAGCTCTCCTTCATCCTGAAGATAGCTTCTTCAATCTCCTCCTCGAAGTGGTACCCAATTCCAAGGCGCAGAATATCATCAACAAGATGCAGTTCTCCTTGCTTCGTACACCTTGCATCCCACAGCATTCTCTTCGTTTCTTTCTTCAACTCTTCCACCCGTCTGCTCCATTCGTCAGCTTTCTGCAAAATATTAATAAATATAAATCCAATATTAATTCATCAAATTGCCTGGAACATCTTAACCAATATTAGTATTTAATGGTCTAAATCTGTTGGAAAAACTAATTACGATCAGACCTTACCATTTGGCTGGGGGAGTAGCTCAGAAAATGATTGCCCCATATAGAGGGATGATATTCTACTCTCTTGCGAGTAACTTCTGCGTTTCCAGTAGCCTGCTTACAGGCAACCGGATAAAGAGGGGAGAGAGCTACAACTGCAAGAGCCATATGAAGTGCGAAATTAAAAGAGATCAGTAGTACTGAAACATGCAATGGATGGCCGTATAGCTTTCCTGCTATCTTTCCCACTGTCATACATATATATATGCTAAGCGGGGAACTATTAATAAGGGCTAAATCACGTCTCAATCTCGTACTATCCAATGTTATCTTTTACTCGAGTATTTACGGGGTCGATCGTCTTGCGTCATCGATTGTAATTTGAATCCCATAATTGAAAGCTAAACAATGGCATATGGAAATTAATTAAAAGAGTAGTGATACGGGCACAGCGGCTGTGCCCGAGTTGGACACAACACCCCTCACATTAAAATAAAAAAATATATTTCACAAAATCCAAGAAATATATTTTTTTATTTTATGTGAAAGCCACTCCGGCACAGCTGCTGTGCATGAATCATTATTCTAATTAAAAAGGGTCCAAGCCTGAGATTATCGGATCCAAAATGGTTCCTACGAAATTGAGGGATCTTTGACTCCCTTGTTCCTTGCATCATATAGTCGGCTGCACACAAGCACTGATAAATATGCAATAAACGTACTATATATATATATATATATATATATATATATATGTTGAAAAGCAACAATAGATCCTTCTCAACTTTTTGTCACAAAGAAAAGTTAACGAAGTCGATACGTAGTAAGATCTTAGATTTATTAGTGGGGAATAATTCCGAGTAATTTATATTTATGGGTTTCCACTAGGATTAATTGTCCACATAAAAAATGCAAAGAAGATGCTAAGGAGGGGTCGTAAAAGAATAACATGACGTCACGGACAGGTAAATAATAAGTTCTAATCGGTTTATTCAATTATGGGATGTGCTCTTCTAACTTAATTTGCTATTTGTAATTATGGTATAGATATTTTAAATATATATATTTAGAAATAGCTGAATTAAGATAAAGTCCCTTAATTAAGGAAGGTATCAAAACACATAAATTGAGAATAATTATTATTTTAAAAAGGTAATTAATTTTTACTTTTTTACTAAAAGAAATCATTTAGATATCTTATCTTCTGCTAACCATATCCAATATCTCTCATGGAAATATGATAAATATTTCACATTTTTTGCTAAAATAATATTGTATAATTTGTAAAGTATAATGGGGTCATCTTGTTTTTGTGAGACATGCACTCACCTTGGCCAAGCAACCCAAATCCCATATAATTGTGCTCAAATTTTTTATGTTTACTCACTTCTAGTTCGCAGTACTTCTAGATATTGACAAGAGAGAGATAAAGAAAGAAGACAAACTGGCATTCTTTTAATGATATATAGGAACAAAATAAAGAGGCTATTTGTGAATGCATTGCTAAAGAACACAACATTTATGCATAGGAAATAATGGTATATTTAAGATAGAAAAAATTTTAAGAATTGGTTAATCATTTTCTGATGAGTCTTTGACCAGATGTTAGTAGCATCCACTCTGTAAAATATTATAAATTAATTTTACAAAGCCAAAATATAAGAAGGAAAGGATGGTTCAGTTCATGATTGGCTTCACTCAAATTTTCTTCTTTCTTTAGTTGCAATGTCTCATCAACTCTTTTCTCTGAGTAAATGTACTAAAAAGTGCCAAAGAAAATAAGAAATCAGTTTTAAGACAACATCAGTATGAAAGTCATATGATAATTATAAGTAAATGTACAACATGAATCAGACAAATTTAAAGTCATTCTATTCAATTTGCAAGTAAGATACGGTGCACTGAAGGGTAAAGTGATCAATTGCATCACTTAATAATAAATAAGCATAACACCTTCAATTATAATTTTTTTTCTTCTCTTTATCCTTATTTTTAGATTAACTATAAGTACTACTTGTAAATTGTGTTAGAACAACTATTTCTTTCGCTTTTGAGTTTTAACTATGATAATATCATCTTATACTTCAGTTAGTCTTTCTCTTCTTGTTCTCAAATATGGCATCTTTTACTTGAAATGTTTAATTTTCTGAGAGCATTTTCATTACAGGTGAAAAATTGCTTAGTCGTTTGCCTGTAGAGATAAATGTTCTCAGGTATGGCTACCCCTTTTGACCTACTTGTTTAGGCTATTGTAAGGACCACTTCGATTGGACAATTAATAAAGTGTTTTTTATGGTGAATATATAATGCAGTATTGTATTTAAATACTTTGTGTACTATAATCTATTAAAAAACAAAGAAATATATCCGAGTACCATATGTACAAATTACAATAGTTTGTACAAATAATATTTTTTTTTGACAAAATCAGATGTGTCTGGTAGAGTGAAACTCAGGTACGTATAAAAGTACTGTGTTACGGGGTATTTCATGCCAGGTGGCATTAGAAGGGATTTGGGCAACTAAAACCTGATGTATTTTCATCTTAGATTAGAAAAATAGTAAACTCAACATCTTTAGTTACATAATTGTCAATTAAAAGTAGTTGATCCAGATTTTTTGGATATTCCTAAACATTTTGACTCGGTCAAACTATTAATTATGCAACTTAAAATAATTGTGACAACTTGCCGTTATATTATAATGCATACAATTGAAATTAAAAGTACTTAATTTATTCCATACTAGATAGTTGGACTAAAGCATATAAATTTTAAGTAAAGCTTTCTAAATGTGTAGAACCCCACTGTGAAAATTTTCGTAGGTATATATAGAAAATTTATTTTATAATTTTAGTATGAGACAAATAAATTTTTAAGAGAAACTATTATAATAAAGAAAAACTATTTAGACCAATATTTTCTTTTGTTTGGTACTTTCATTGTTCGTAAATCTTTCGCAGATACATATATACATATGTAGAGAAAACGAAATTTGTCATTACCTAGAGAAAATTTCCTGCAGGTGACTGTTTTTTTAACATTGGATTGAAATCTCTTGATCTAAACAAGGGCAATTGTGAAATAAAACTTCAAAAAGGGGAAAATTTAAAGTGTTTTTCGTTTTTTAAAGATATTACTGATAATTATTTATGAGTAATGTTAGACGCACCCAGCGGGCGCACCTATCTGACGTACATGTTAATCTAAGCCCTTGAAAATATTTTTTATAATAAAATCCTTTTTTCTAGAGGATAAACCCTAGGCATCAATGGTTTAGATTAACAAGTGTGTGGGATAGGTGCGTGGGCTAAGTGCAACTAGCATTATTCATTATTTATAGGCAGCCTCTAGAATAAGTGTTCTTATTATAAGTTATATATATTAATGTGTGTGTGTGTGTGTGTGTGTGTGTGTGTGTGTGTGTGTGTGTGTGTGTGTGTGTGTGTGTGTGTGTGTGTGTTTTACATGCTTGTATGTGTGTGTATGAGCTAAGTGTGTGGATATATAAAATTGAGAAAATAAAAGAGTGTACTTCATTGTAATTTTGCCTAGTGGTCCTTATAGAAGCCATAACATGTAGGTCACAAAGGGTACCCACATGAAGTGATTGGACTATTAACACAATTTTTTTTCTAGTGAATATGTAACATAGTATTTTATCAAAATTTGTATTTTAAATTTGTGTACTAAAATTTTTATTAAAAACTTTTCCTATTACAGTATGTACAAATTATATTTACTATAGATTGTAAGAATAATAATCTGCATTTGACAAAAATCAGACGTGACTAGTGGAGGGAAATTTGCGTACAAACAGTAAAAAATACTATTCAGTGTCAAAGAACTATGTTATAGGATACTTCATGCGTGGTGGCAGAGAAGGGATATAGGTAACTAAAACATGATGTTTTTCAGCCTAAAGTCGGAGAATAGTATACTCAACTTATTTCGTTAAAAACATTACAGTTAAAAATAGTGGATCCAGATATCATGGACATTGCTAAGCATAATATTGACTTGGTGAAACTATTAATTATTTAAGTTAAAATTAATAATTGTGACAAATTGCCATTATTTAACACATAATTGGTATTAAAAGTTTTATTTATTCATTTATGCAAGACTATGTAATTGGACTAAAGCGTACAAACTATTATGAAGCTTTCTCAATGCGTATAACCCACCCAAAAAAACATCACGTAGATATAGATAAGTTACATGCGATACCTAAAGACCACTATGAACTAAACTGAGGCGATTTTGCACTGGTAATAGCATCAGATTTTAATTTTTCTCAGTTATTTAGATAGCAAACGAAATTTTGATTCAATCAATAAGTGTGTGAAAGCATGAAACAAAAGATATGTCAATCAAATCTCCTAGTTCTAGAAGTTCAAAAAGAAAAAAAATTAGGTCGAGAGAAATCATGCAGGAGTTAAAGCTTTTGATAAGCATATATAGTTGAGAACATCAATGGTTATGCTTTAAATAAAGATAGCTAGTATTAGGGTTATTTTTCTAAAGCTAGCTAGCCCTAGCTATCAAGCCTTTTTTATACAGGTGGACGGGGAGACTAGCGGGGACAGAAGTGGAATGTAGATATTCTGAATTAAGATTAAAAAGTACTGCTTGCCTATCCTGTTCTTCCATTAACAAATTAAGTGGCCCAATAATAACAGCCTTTGCCCGTCCCATGTAAAAGCTTATTATTTATTCTAATAATCTTGCTCAACAAAATAGATATGCATAAAAGGTTTTCCTATATCCTCAACATAGAGAAAATGGGTTAAGCTAAAATATTTGGTTAAAAATCTTCTATGACGCGACATAGATTGTCTAAATCAATATTTTTACACTGTCTACGACTCTATAATCATTTACTGAATGTCTATGACACCAAGTCTTCGTAAAAGAAAGTGGAGCCATTCTATGAATTCCTAATTAATAAGGGCAGTACTGCACGTGGAACGACATAGAGCAACGTCTAAATTAAATGTTATAATCGATAGATCTACAATCAGTGAGTTATTAATTGGGTACGTATATCAGTCTTGAGTTTTCACCATTATTTCATAGCAGATATATTGAATCAACAAAAAGATCCTACATAAAATTTTCTTCAAACAAAATGAAACTTACTCATTGCATACAATTGCGGAGAAGATTGTGGAATTCTTTCTAATTTACTTTTCTAAAACCTCACATAAATGTGTAAATCGAGATAACATTTGGAACCCACAGGGACTTCAATTGATAGATAAATTATAATCAGACGATGCACTATATATTCCTCAATTTTAATGAAAGCACTCCTCTTCTGGGCGGTAAAATCCTTCATGCATACAATACTAAGTAACTAACTGTAAAGATATACGGTTTCCAAAAACATATACTGGAGTGGTAATACTGTGAGGTGCATGACGAAGACAAAGGTGGAAAATATTGCTAGCTGAAAGACATCTAGAAGAACTTACGTACAGAGACGAAAAGAAGGCACTGTAGTAGATCCGCCAGGATCTGATCTCCCTTGTTTGCCTAGCTATAAGCATTTGGATTCATGTTTATGGGAATCTGCTGCAGTTCTCTTTTCTGAGGTCTTGAAGCCAAAACCTTGCCATCATCTTCCCTCATGGTTCCAGGACCACTTCCCTCTCAGAAAAGGCCAGGGAAGACGAACAAGCCTTACGACCTAGCTGATAATGGGATTTTAAATGGAAGGGGCCTCAACTCATGGATGAAGTCGGCGAGCTTGACCATCTTCCGGACAAATACATGGTGCTACAGATTCTCATTCCGATGTTAGACTTATGTCCAATTTGTACGGTTTTAAACTTTTTAATTAACAGTCATCTGATTAGAGAGGGCGTCAATCTCTACATGAAATAATTAATATTTTTTTTTCATTATTTTAAATTCTGGTACGGGTTCCTTGTCTTGATCTTGTATATGATTTTGAGTAGTTACAGGTCCGCAATCTTAGACCGATATGGGTCTGTTTCTTTGCCATTGAGGTCGCCGGATCGGATGTGAACTCCTATTGCATTAAACTTTTCATTTTTATATTGGATATGGTACCAACTAGTACTTTAATAAACCTTCAAATTCAATTATATAGCATAGCATCAAATCTTCTTACTAATATGTCATTTGAATTTTGTATGAACCGTCGTTTCAAAAGATTTAAACAACTGGTCGTGCTCCTGGCATATTATGTCTACATCTCGTTGTTTGTCTCAACCAACTTTAAACCTAAATTTTTAGATTTGGCGCCCAAGGTAGCACAAGAGTCAAACTTTCCAAGGGTTTTAATAAAACACAAATTAAGCCCTTTTTAGTTTGTAGAAACAAAATGTACATGCACTAATGATTCATGATCCAGTTCATTCGCCAACTCATAAATATCCAACGTGTCACTCATGCCAAAATATTATAGTGGAAGTTTATCTGCCAAAATCATCCCAAATATAAAAAATTCAAATTCTAACCTTGTTTCTCTAGACAAACATCTCACAGTTGTATTATTTTAATTTGTAAACAGAATATCTGTCGGTTGTAAAGAGATTTGTATCCTAGCCTATATATTGTACTCCATTTCAATAATGAAATCAATGCATTGTCTTCAAAGTTTTTCTGTCTTTTATGTGGTATCAGAAGAACGTCGTGGGCAAATGGTGGATGCTTCCTTGTCCCTGGTCATACCAACTTCTGCTACACCTTCCATTCACAGAAACACTTTTCACCTTGGCCACCCAAACATCTTCCAGGATTATGGAGCTTCACTCTCACAGTCACAAACATACACAACCATGTCTCCCTCAAACTTGATTACACAAATTACCTATTGTGGCAATAACAATTTCTTCCCGTATTTCACAGTCAAGGTGTCATGGGGTTTTTGACTGGCAACGCCGAACGGCCTCCTTCACAACAGATTCCTGATGCTATCCATTCATCTTTCTCCCCAACCTGGCTTATGAAGCCTGGTTCCAAATTGATCAAACAATTCAGTGGATTTTATCCACGCTTACTCCGGCAGCGCTGGGTCACATGCTTGGTCTGAAGACGGCACATAGCATTTGGCAATCACTGGATCAATCTTACTCATCCAACCTGCCAGCAGAAATTCTTCATCTTCTTCTTGAGCTCCAAAATCTAAAATGAGGAACTATGAGCATCCCAAAATATTTAGAAAAAACAAAAATACTGGCAGATAGTTTATCTGCTTCCGAAAAAACTATTGACCAGGAAGACCTCGTCTCCTGCATTCTAAATGGCATCAGCTCAATATATGAGCCTTTTATCATGTCTGCACGACCAGAATAGAACCTCTTCCACTGGAGGAACTTCAAAATTTACTTCTCTCTCAAGAACATGGACTCACTTTTACTACACAACTTAGCGGACTATCGTTATCACCAAATGCATCTGCAAACATTGCCATTGACCAAACACAGTTACTAAGTCTCATGTTCAGTTTATTTATATAAAGGCTGTATGTTATGTGTGCCTAGGCTAAGTCTCATGTTCAGTTTATTTATATAAATAAATTTCATTCCACTAATCCTTCACAATTGATTTATCTTGATATTTGGGGTCACACACCTATAATTTCTTTTGATGGATTTGAGTATTATCTGTATATCGTTGATACCTTTAGTAATTACACATGGACATATTTTCTAAATCCAAATCTGACATCTATTCTTTTCTACCCCAATTCACAAAGTTAGTTCAAAATCAACTTCAACCCACTATAAAAACCATACAAACATATTGTGGCAAAGAATTTCATAGCCACACATCAAATCTCATGTCCATACACGCCTCAGCAGCATGGGGTTGTGGAACTACAACACCATCATATCGTAGAAACAGGTTTGAACTTAATATCTCAATGTATTGTACCCCCTTTTCTTTAGGACTCTGCATTATATACAACCACTTTTCTTATCACCTAAACGCCTAGTCTCTTGAAAGATAAAGCTTCACCTTTGAAAGTTTATTTTTAAAACACCTAATTACCATTTCTTTCGTGTATTCGGGTGTCTCTGTTTTCCACACATAAGGCCCTACTGAAAGCATAATTTGAGTATCGCAACAAACCTCTTGTACTTTTGGGTTACCGCCGAAATGATAAGGGGTACCGTTGTCTTAATCTTGTATCTCAAAAAGTATACATATCACAGAATGTGGTCTTCCATGAAATGTTTTTCCTTTCAGATACTCTTAGCAAATTGTCTCTGGTGACAAAGCTCGTTCAACATTCTCGGCTCCTCTCTCAGGTATGAATCCGATTTTTTCTACTGCAATTCTCTTCACCCCTCATAAATTTTCATTTGTTTTTGTAGATACCTCGAACTTTCATTTCCCACTACCATCTTTATAAACAGCCTTCCCTGCAGCTTCTTCTCAGTATTAACTCCATCCTCACCCCAAAACTCTCCATCCTCTATCCATCGCCTTTTCCATATCCATCACAACCTACAACTCAAAATTTGGTCCCAGCTCCAAGTGCTATCGATCTTTTATCTAGTCATTGGTGAGATGCAACCAAAACGTTTTGCTGCTATCCAGTTAATACATCCGAAAATCTAGTCCAACTACCATTGTGCTATTCAAAGTCCATCAAAATAGACCATTAACGAGATGCAACAATTGAGGAGATTAATGCCTTACAACCAAACTTGGAGTTACGTTCCTAAACCTCCTATCTGCACTCCCATTGGCTGCAAATGGATCTTTCGAAAAAAATTAAGGACCAGATTGAACGGAAGAGTGCTTTGAAGTGCGACGTGTGGAAAAGGGATTTCATCAACGTGAAGGACTCGACTTCTTTGAAAGATTCAATCTTGTAGTCAAGCCAACAACAATCTGATTGCTTTTAAGACTTGTTATCACCATTGCTAGAAAAGTCCATTCCGCCGACGCACCTCGTCGGCGGATTGAGAATCAGCCGGTGGACCTGGGCCGTCTGTCGACCGATTCTACGAATTATGAAACCCCTGTCGGTAGAATGTTGGGCCTGATTTTAATCCCAAAAATAGTGGGCTCGTCCGGCCCATATGTCTGACGACGCATAATTTCAATTTTTCCTACCGTTACATGTATGTAACACCTAAAAATTAATAGCTGTTCCTCCTGCGATTTTCCCTCCTCTTCTTTCCTCACACGAGTTCTCTCATATTCTGCCTCCTTGCACTCCGCCGAACTTTTCCGACCGACAGGCTCCGGAAAACCTCCACACGCGTGTTCTATTCCGGCGAAATTAAAGCATCTTCTGTGCTCCACTCTTCGAAAACGTCTTTCTCCATGGAAAATTGTGCGAAGAAATCTATATGACTCAGCCACCGGGTTGCATTGATGCCAAACGTCTTCCCAATTATTTTTGCCTCCTACACCAATTCCTCTTTGGCCTAAGAGAATCACCTTGGGCGTGGTATACAAGATTTAATTCTTTTCTACGATACGTCAAGAAATAACTTACTTTCCTACCATCCCACAAAATATTGCTCTGCAGTTGGTGTTCTATTGTATATAATATTCACACAACCAGACTTACAATATGTCATCCACCAAGTCTGCCAATTTCAGAAAAATCCAACTGACGTTCATTGGGCTGTTGTTAAGTGAATCCTACGATATGTCAAAGGCACTATATACTACAATATCACTATTTCTCCTTTTTAATTTTATCATATCACCAATATTTATGACATTGACTAGGTAGGTAATCCGGATCAGAGATCTTCAACTACCCAGTAAAGCTTTTTCCTTCGACATCACGACGTCAAACAGTGTCGTACTGCATCACTCCACTCAAGTCGACTTTTCATTCAGTGACGTCGCTCATGTGCCATGATGTCGGGGTTGATATCGTGCAGCCTTCAAACTTAAATCATGACGTCACCTCAGAAAAACTGTTTTCTAGAGTGAGATCTGAGTTTTGAAAATTATTTTAGTGAACCCATGCTTTTCAAAAATTTTATTCTAACTCTAACATGATTATTTATATACGAAATCAAGAAAACAGTCAACAATTCACCAATTCATCATTAAATTCCTTACAAATAAATCATATATGTATGGTGAACCATCACAAGAGCAACTCCAAAGAGAGAAAACTTAAAGCAAAATCCTCTTCTACTTCTATCATGGTATTCAAGCCTTGATTTCAAAACATAGAATCAGCATACCTACTTCTATCCTAAGCTCAAAACTTTCTCTACCTTATTCCACGTTAGATTCTAAATTCATGGGTTACCTCCCAAGATGGACCAATGTTTTAAGTCTTTGGCAAGATTTCTGAACTGTAACCATCCTGGATCTAACAAGGATGTAGAGGGAGAATCATGGCTCACTACTCTCCCCCTCTGGTTCATATACTTTCTATTGCAGCTCTAGAACGATTTTTAGGGGGCTCTAGGAGAGGGAGGTTCCCTCTTTGAACCTAGGAAATGTGGTTGAGTACCCTGAATCACTTCCACTGATCTTGCAATTTTCATTGCTCCTCTCTCTCTCTCTCTCTCTCTCTCTCTCTCTCTCTCTCTCTCTCTCTCTCTCTCTCTCTCTCTCTCTCTCTCTCTCTCTCTCTCTCTCTCTCTCTCTCTCTCTCTCTCTCTCTCTCTCTCTCTCTCTCTCTCTCTCTCTCTCTCGTTTTAGCTCGCCCCACTACGTATGGCTCTGAGCTAATTAGGCATCTTTCTTTTTAGTGGTTTGAAGGCTCTCCTCTATTCTCAACCACTCTCCTGCACAGGTGCCAGGATTTTTCTTTGTGTACATGGGTCTATAAATGTTTCTGGAGGTCTAGAGTTGTAGTTCTCTTTGGTCGCTTTCTCCACTACCGGATCTTCCACAATTTGGTCCTTCCCCTTCTTTTCCTTCTTTGCATGCAAAATATTGAATGTAATTCATCCATTCTTTGTTGATCTCATATTGATCTTACCCTTCCCCACATCAATGGGACTTCTTGTAGTTGACAAGAAAGGTCTCTCAAGAATAAGAGCTATTTTACTAACCTCTTCTATGTCCACAACAAGGAAATCAGCAGGGTAGATAAATTTCTTCTCTTTGACTAGCTCATTTTTGACAATGCCCCTCGGGTAACTGATGGACCCATAAGGTAACATAATCTTCATCGAAGTGGGTAGGGGCTCACTCAGACCCAACTTCTTTTAAAGTGAATAAGGCATGATGTTGACATTGGGCCCTAAATCACTTAAAGCATATTCAATGAATTGGGGCTCAATAGTGCAAGGTATAATGAAACTACCTGGATCTTGTAATTAGGGAGAAAGCTTCTCTCTGAGAATGCCATATCACTATTCCATAAGGCCAGCAATTTCAGAATCCCCTGGTTTACACTTTTTGGATAAAACTTCTTTCATGAAATTTGTGAAGCTGGGCATATCCTCCAATGCCTCTGCAAAGGTAATGTTAAAGCGATGTTCCTTAAAGACTTCGTGGAACTTCTTGAAATCTTGAACCTCTTTCTGATTCCTTAGCCTACTTGGGAATGGTGGAGTGGCCAAATATTCTTTTCTTCTATCACATCCTTTTTACTGACATGTTTCACTTGCTCTTCTTCTTCATGCTCAACGGGAGGGACACCTGGATTCACTCCTCTTGAAATGAGTTTTTCCTGGAGCTGTTCTTCTGTATTGCTCTCCACTTGGGTTGCCTCTTCACTAGCTTCTTCTAACTCACTCTCTCTTTTCCCAACTTCTTGCTCACTCTTCATCGAAATTGCATTACAATGTTCCACTCCTCTTCCCTCTTTTCTGGGATTGTCTACTGTGTCACTAGGAAGGGACCCTAGAGGCCTAGTTCGTATGGCCTTGGCTAGCTGACCGAGTTGTATCTCAATGGTTCAGAGTGAAGCATCATGACTTTGCACCATTTTGAACAACAACTCCTCTGTAGGAGATTTCTTCTCAGCTTGAGGCTGACATTGAAACTTATCCTGTTTCTCAAAACTTGGAAGGTTTGATTGCCTAGGAACTGAAGCATCCCCTTGGTGATTTCTCCACCCAATGTTTGGGCGGTTCCTCCACCCGGGATTATAGGTGTTGGAGTATGGGTTGTTCTGTCCTAGCCTATTCCATGCATAGTGGGCACTTTTAATTGTCGAAGGACATACTTCACTCCGATGACCAACACCGCCACATCTATCACAACTCTCTAAAGGGCTTTGGATGGCATTCAAACTGAGGGTGTCTACCTTCTTGAACAAAGCATCTACCTGAGCTTGAATTGCAGTAGATGAATCTATTTCAAATATCCCAGCTGATTTTCTAGTGCTTGGTCCTTCGTCCAGGATGACTTTCGGTCTCTCAGATTGCCATTGGTAGCTGTTTGTTGTCATGTTCTCCAACAACTCATACGCCTCATCTATGGACTTGTTCATCAGTGCACCACCTCCTGCTGCATCTATAATGGTTCAGATTTGATTTTGCTGCCCGTTATAGAAGGTGTGCACTTCAGACCATTTAGGTATAGAATCATGAGGGCACTTCCTTAACAAGTCCTCAAAATGGTCCCGAGCCTCATAGGGGGACTCCTGATCTCTTTGAGTGAACAAGTTAATGTCATTCCTCAATTTTGTAGTTTGGCCAGTGGGAAGTACTTGGCAAGGAACTTTTGTGCTAGGTCATTCAAGGTGACTGACCTTGGTGGCATATAATTAAGCCAATGTTTTGCCTTGTCTCTCAGTGCGAATGGAAACAACCTCAATCTAATCACATCGTCCGACACCCCATTATGCTTAAACGTATCATATATCTCAGAGAAGTCGCATATATGTGAGTTCGGATCATCATTAGGCAGTCCTCCAAACTGCAGTGAGGTTTGGTTAATCTAAATTATAAAAGGCTTGATTTCAAAATTGTTTGCATGAATCGTGGGCCTTCTAATAGTTGGGGTAATGTAAACTCCCTCAGTGAGCTGGGCCCAGCTTCCTCAGCCATTTTCTCTTCTCTGACGACTTGTTGTTGTTGCCTCAATTGATCTCTAAAGGTTCTCTCATTTTTTGGGTTGTAAGGCAACAGTGCAAAACCTCTTCCAGGTTGCGTAAACTGCAAGAGAGAAGTGATCAGATCAACTAATCCACTTCTAACTCAAATTCGTTCTTAACTAAACACCAACTTAAACACTAACTCATGCAACCAAACTAACAATATCAGCTATTGCAAACTCAACTAACTAAATCACTAAATTACAAAGTCTACTAATGCAAACTCAATCATAAGAACAAATCACTCAACAACTTCATCAATCAAAACACACAATCATGCAAGGCAATACTACTAACACCTAGTTTACAACTAGATTATAGCTATTCAGATTGGTATTAGTAGCAACTCAATTTAAGTCACCAGTAATGGCGCCAAAAACTTGTGGGGGTCTGAACCACTTATACGTTGGTTCACCCGTACGCAAGCGTACGTGTCACTGCAAGCAATATAATAGTAAGACCAGTTTGTCTCCACAGGGACCTAATGAATCGACTACTAAAATTGTATGCCCAATGCCTATATCTATCTAATCACAATTAGCGAAGTAGATCGCTGAATTAACATGCAATCCAATGCAACTAAATCAAAAGAAAGCTCTAACACAGTGGAGTCTAGTAAGAAGGATCTAGGGGGGTGTGACTCATATTTCTTGTAATATTTAACCTATTGAACAATTTTATCGAACACCTAGTGGATCGGAGAATTATTTACAAATGTTTGGAATTAGCTACATGTTTGGAAATAAATTGAAATTGAAATTCAACATAAGCAAACACAAGTTCAGCCACACTGCAATCAAATACAGAGAGAAGATAAAATTAAAAGAGAAAAGCTTCCTTTTTCACTTCGTTTCCTTTCTAAATCTGAATCTTTAAGCTCAAAGCGGTACTTTCCCTTTGCTCCTTTGCTTGCACACACTCAAACACGAGGACGCTCAATCCATCCCCAAAGAGAATTCCACACTTCTATTTATAGGGAAGCCAAGAATATTCATTTTTTGACATTTAACTGGTCTGACGTCGTGGGACATCGGGCCATCGCCACAGCGCCAGGTCCTGACGTTGTGTGGCACCAATCGTGGTCATGGCATCACAACCACCTTTTCTCTCAGGGCCTGGGTCTGGTTTTCAGTGCCATGGCACTGGGTCCTTAGCAGCTTTGCGATTTGCTCTCTCTCTCTCTCTCTTTGCCTCTCCATCTCTCTCTCACTCTCTCTCTCCTCTCTCTCTCTCTCTCCCTGTCTCTGTCTGTTTGTCTGTCCCCTCTCTCTCCCTCTTGCATTAAATCTGTCTTTTTTTTATCTCAGAAATCATACAATGCTCGATAGTTAGGATGTCCAACCCCTTGCACTCAGCACTACGGATCATGTAAGGTAGCTGATAAGTGCATATTTTCGCAGATTTTGATAACTTCAACTCAATTAATTTGGTTACATTTTGGGTATTATTTGTGTTTATTTGCAAAGATTTATCAATTTTGGGTTTTGAATGGGTAATTTCTATTTTTAATTGATAAAGGTGTGGAATTAGTTGTTTTTCATGGATTTACCTATCTTTCGTATTTTGATCATAACATCTTAGTATGTGATCAGATTCTAAAGATTCAAGATGAATTGGAAAGGAAACAAGGAAACCTACAACAGTGGAAGGATCGCCGAAGAAGATTTCCTTGGAGAGGTGCATGGAGTGGAAATTTCCGGCGCCAATTCCAGTCGCTTACGGTGCAGAAGAGATTGGCGATGACCCAAAAGGTTATTACGGGGAAAACCCCTTTGAAATTGAGAAGAATGAATGAGTTTTTAGGCCAAATTTTGACGATCTAGGTTTCTGGGTTTGCATAGAAAGCATGGTGGCCAGCAAAGTTTGGGATATGATTTGGAGAGTCTAGGATTGTGGGTTTTCAAAACAAAAACCCAGAATTATTAGAGTAAAAATCCTATGAATTAAAAACCCTATGAATTATTAGAGTAAGAGCTAGTCGTTTGCTATAAAAAGGAATCTAAAGTTGGGTTTGGCATCAAGGTGAGGACAACCCAGAATTCAGTAAAAAAATAGTCAAGGTGGTATATTGAGAGGCTTGCAGAAATACTCTCCCAGTGTTTGTGGATACCAAAGCTTATGAAAACAAAAGAGAGTCATACAACCTACAACACGAAGACTTTTTCTTTGTGGCCGAAGGTTTCAGTTGCCGGAAAACGTACCTTAAATATGGATTTTTTATCACAGTTGGCACTGGTATCTGCTGAAGATGGCCGAAAGTGCAACTTGAGATTCTTCCACAAATCCGTTCTTTGAGATTTTGGCAATGAAAGGGGTCCAAACGAAAGAGAGCAGAGTACCCTACACCATGATGGGCTTGCCTTGCCAAGGGACGACTGAAGTCACCAAGAAAACGTTGCGATAAGATAGCTCCGGGATCACAGTTGGCCAGAACTCCAGAGTAATGAGGAAAATTTCTTTCCTGACCAAAAAATCTCCAAAAATCCGAGGAACGAGCCACTCTAATACCACTTGCTACGATTCAAATTAGTAACGACTAGAATTCTAGGAAAATTAGGGTTTAGAAGAGGAGACAACGAGGAAGAAGAAGCGCATTAGGGTTTTAGAGGCGGAAAAGAGTAGAAGGAGAGGAAAAGAGAATAAGAAAGACTAGGGTTTAAGTTTATTATTCTGGCCTGATTGGTCCAGGGGGGAGACCTCCTATTTATAATAACTTGTTATGACTCAAATTCGTAACAGCTGGAACTCTAGGAAAATTAATTTAGAAGAGGAGACAACGAGGAAGAAGAAGCGCATTAGGGTTTTAGAGGCGGAAAAGAGTAGAAGGAGAGGAAAAGAGAATAAGAAAGACAAGGGTTTAAGTTTATTATTCTGGCCTGATTGGTCCAGGGGGGAGACCTCCTATTTATAATAACTTGTTATGACTCAAATTCGTAACAGCTGGAACTCTAGGAAAATTAATTTAGAAGAGGAGACAACGAGGAAGAAGAAGCGCATTAGGGTTTTAGAGGCGGAAAAGAGTAGAAGGAGAGGAAAAGAGAATTAGAGAGACAAGGGTTTAAGTTTATTATTCTGGCCTGATTGGTCCAGTGGGAAAAACTTCCTATTTATAATAATGAAAAGATACATAATTGCAAATTAGTCCATTCCAACATGGACTTATAAAAAAGACCTCAATAACTAATAATTAAAAATAGACCCCCAATGGCCCATAATGCTAAATAACTCTAAAATATCTATAACTATTGGAGACCACAACAAGTGCTCTTTATATATAAATCAATCGACGTTTCACCATCCTTTAATAGGCCAATATTGTATCTACTCATTAAGTCCATATAATTTTTGTAGTTTATGAGCTTACCAAATTAGATCACATAAAATAGGTTCATTAAATTAAATAGTTAATATAATTAAATAAAGTATGATGCCCATATTTAACATATAGGAGTTTCCCAGCATTACTCGCCTCCACAATTGCTTTAGGTTCTGGACAAAGGTACCTGAAACATCACCTATAGTGATGGTGCAAAAACCCGTCCCAACGATACACTATGCTTATTCAATGTCGGTTCAAGAGCCCATCCCAGTGTTGTATGATGCCTATTCAGTGTCCAAGATGCCTGAGTCATTCAAGGTATCAACACCTAGTAGTGCACCTCCAGCGGCTACAATGCCCACTCGGCCTTTCGTCGGAGCGCCCATTGTGATTGCTCATGTGCTTCTGTAGTCCAGTTTTGTGGCCTTGTTTCCACCATTAGAGCACTTTCCCTTCTCTCTTCAATGCCGGTTCTGTCCATCCAGATTCCATCATTAGTCATCTGGGTCCCTTCCAACACTTCATCCTCACTTGGAGCTAGACTACTGGTGCTAATTCCTCCCATGCTGCCTATGCACAACCTCTTCTACTTTCCGCACTTTGCTCTTCCAGCACCTCATTGCGATCTAACCCAGCCTCTCTGCCAACTTGACCTCCTCGCTACTTTCAAACTCTTTGCTCCTGCTGCACTTGTTGAACCACGTCAATCTTCCCAGTCATTGACACAACCTAATCACACGAGTGAGAGGTCCATGGATGGCATGTGGACTGAAAATTTTAATGGCCCAAACAAATAAGCGATCACCTTCTGCTGTACTAGTACTTTATGCTCTAAACTGTTTGATCACACTAATTTTTAAAGATACCAATTAGGATTAATTTCAGTAGGCCACACAGTCTCCGATGGGATTGACCTGGTCACTGGATTTATTGCTTGTATGATGTGTGCACTTGCACACATAGAACCACCTTTTGAGTTTAATTGATTTTGATTTATAGAGTGGAGCACATGTAGAAATGGTATGCAGCACTAGGTGTCCACATCATTTTCAAACAGGCCAAGACCTTTGCCTCACGTGAGTAAGTGATATTGTTCCATGTGACGGTCGAAATCATCAGGGAAGAAGGATATTAGGATTGAATGCTAACTCATTTTCCAGGAATTCCAAGTCTTGAGTGCCTTGTGAAGGTGAAACTTTGAAAGTGTCGGGTTATTTTCTTCTTATTCAAGGCAAGGGAAGAAAAACCGCCGGTAAAGCCCATAAAACCGCCAGTAAATTGGTTACCGGGGAAATATTTATTGCCACAAAATGGAGCGACAGTAAACTCGTTACCAGCGGTTAAGTTGCACATTTTATGCGCCGATAATTTACCGGTGCTCAAAACCGCCGGTAATTTACCAGCTCTATATTATACGCTACTAGAAAATATGTATTAATTACCGCTGCAAATAAAATACGCCGGTCAATTTTTTTTTTTTTTTTGCCTTTGTATTGGCCGGTTTAAAATGGCCGGTGCAGAAAATATTTTTTTAATATATTGGCGGTTTTATTGACCACCGGTTGATAGAATTTTTTGGCATACCGGCGGTTTCAATGACCGCCGGTGCTGAGAAAAGTTTTTAGTATATTGGCAGTTTTTATGACCCTGTTGCATCATCATTCATTTAAAAAATACAAAAAGTTAGATAACTAAAACTAAATTGCACTATTGCAAAATTATTCAACTAAAACTAAATAATATTATTGCATCATAAACTTGTTGGATCATACTGTCATTGAACTTAATTACGATACAACGAATCATTACAGAATTCCATATCAAAGGACATTGATAATAAGTAAGGTGAAAAAAAAAAAATTTAAGCTACCAATGGTTACAAAAAACTTTTTAAAGATAATAACTAAGATGCACAAAAAAAATGGTTACGGTAGCCACTTGTTGGAGATAACATCCATTCCATCTTCATGAGTCTCCAACTCAACCCTCTCCATCAGGATTGACATTTTCATTATCATCTCCTGCATACGTAAATTAAGAAATCAATTAGCATTTGATTGAAAATCACGATCATCACCCATCATAATTAGTTAATAATAAAGGTGTAATATACCATGAGTTTGTTGTTGATGTGATTGTGTCAATATGGCGATTTTCTCTCTCATAATCACCAGCTCCCATTGTGTGGTAATGTCTTTGTCCTTCAACTCCTTCACTTCCTCCCTCAGTGTTGCAGTTTCTCTAAGGGACGCTGACTTGCGCGCCTGACCCGCCGGACGACGTAAATAACCATGGCCAAAACCCCTCTCGTATCCACCGTGATGTCCATCATGCAGATGATCCAATACAGATCTCAAATCTTCGGGGTCCTACACGTAAATGTTCTTGTAAAACACATTACAAAAATATATTAGTTTCCTATCTTATATAGTAACTTAAGAATTACGTTGACTTAGAAACTTACACATTTTTCTCAGTCCATCTCGATATCTTACACCTTGGACAGCTGTCTAAATCTCTATTTTCATTTCTGTATAGCATGCAACATGCAATCAATAGGGCATGCATGAATTTTCTCGCAATCTAACCCTAAGTCTGCCATTAATCTTTTCGACTCATACCAATTTTTGGGAACTGTGTTATCCGGGGGAAGAACGTCCTTGAAAACATGTTATATGATACATCACTGTGTCACAATTAAAAACATGCTTGTTCTTACACCTTGCACGGGCATCTTAACTAGCCATTTTCTTGGACACCCAACCTTTCTTTGGCAAACTTTGTGAAGAAAACAATCCCATCCGAAAATTCGGTTTGGCACCAGTCAAGCTTGTTGGAGTACGGGTGCATCCAACTCTTGTCATTGAGATAGTCCATCTTTGCGATAAAAAGCAAAGACAAGTTGTAAAAATTGTTAAGGGATTATGATTTCAATCCTATTCCACACTCCCTACAGATTATTTTCTTACTCTTCTGTCTCCCTGTCTCCCTCTCCCTTCCTCTCTCATACTTTGTTAAAGTGTAAAGTGTAAGAGTGTGTAAGGGGCAAGAAAGAAGGAAAACAGATGACTGCAAGGATCTGAAATTACCATCTACACCTATCATTATATACGTTGAATGCATGAGAAATTACACTAACTAGTTGACATTCATACTCAATGCAGAAAAGCAGTAATAAAACAAAATACATTCCATCAATCTAGAATCATTAGATGCATTCGTATATCAATTAAAAGAATCACATAAGGTTACAAGTCATTCATGAGCATACTATAATAATTATAGAACTATGAACAATAGTCCTAACAACAATACATAGTAGTGCATACTTTACCTTGAGTGGTGTAAAGAGAATATGGCAAAAAATTCCACCAAACGTTTTTCAAGCACCAAACAGCATTTGAAGACACTACATCAAATCAAATAGTCATTAATGCATAAATCAGAGACATTGAAGGAGAGTAATCAGCTCTGTAATCTCTAAAATTTTAAAAGACAATCATCATCTCACACATATATGAAAGTTGTACCAGAATATCAAATATTGTAACCACTGAAACAAACAAACCAGAGATATCAATTTAACTCAACAAAAAAGACTATGAAACAGACTGAAAAGATATTTTAAGAATTCAGTTTATCAGTTCTAAAATACATACAGAGATTAATAGATCTCCCAAACATAAATAATAATTGGACATGAAGCACTAAAAGGAGAGCTAATGAACTTAAATAAATAATGGTCAACCATATGAAGAACTAAAAGTAGAGCTAATGAACTTAATTAAAGGCAATATGATTCAAGCAATTAATAAATAAAAAACGAATAAGTTTTTCTGAGAGAAATAATTGAACCACGCGCACAAAGCATTAGAAGGATCTAGTAGAAATAAAAAAAAAAAAATATAATACACTCTTGTAAACACGCTTAATATCCAAACAGCAGCTCAGTTATCCTGTGAGGAGTATTTAGACTCTAAAGAGCTTACCCAAAACACACCTGAATCTTGTTTCCCCCCAAGAAAAATCCTACTATTAAGCTGCAATTGGCACTTCGAGACATATCAGAACCAATCATGAGAATTCTGATCACTTCCACTAACTGCATGTGGGTTAATATCTGTTTAGTTGCAATGGAAACTAGTGGAGGAAGAACCTCAAACAGGACAAGACGCAATCTAGTTCTTGTCAGCAAAAGAAAAACGACTCCTGGCTGTTTAAGTGAATCATTCTGAATTGTCAAATTCTCTAGATGGTGCCACTATCATAAGCTAGTCTGCAAATACCAATAACTTTCTCTAAAAATTAAGGGATAAATGATTTATAATGCTAGTAGAGTCAACTAACACCAAATCATTTCGTATTGCTAACACCAAATCATTTAACCACGCATGCAAAGCATTAGAAGGATCAAGTAGAAATACTAAACAGAAATATAAGTGACATGGAACCGAGGAGAAGAAAATACAAACAAGAAATATTTCTTTTCATCGTAGTGAAAGGAATAATATTTCAGAAATGGAAGAGATGGAGAAAAACCTAGAATCAAAGAAAAACGTATAATCAAGACGTGAATACAAGAGATAGCGCCTAAATAAAGAGAAAAATCAAAACCCTAACCCGAAATACCTAATTTAGGAAGTAAATTCGGTCCATGGAAGTGGTGCAGCCATGCCCCCTTGTCGGAAACGGTTATTGTGTTCGCTCTTCGCGAAACGGCTGCTGTTTTTGCCTGAAATAGGTCCGCCGACACAAATATTAAGTTCTGGAATCGAAGGAGCTAGAAAGAGGATGCTTGAAGATGGCGATTCGGTCCACCGAAGTGGCGGCCTGGCCGAATTGTTACATGCTTACCGGTGGTTCAAAACGGCTGGTGAGCGGAACTGGACCGGCGCATTAATTTTATCGCTGGTAAGTTAAACTTACTGGCGGTGGATATCAGACGGGTTACTTAGCAGATTTTTTATAATAAGCGCCGGTCCGGTTTGGGTTAGTCACGGTTTTTTGTTAAAAAACTGCAACTTGAACCCGCATTTCTACTACTAGTGTATGATAAATGGTAAAGAATGGGAATATGTGTGTACAACTGTTGAAGATCACCTCTTAAATAAGTAAGTGGCTTAATTAGAGATATTGATACTTATGACTTAATGAACAAATTGTATAATTAATAATAGATTTGTTAGGTTCCAATCGAGTATAATAATCCATGACTCATCTCATTAAATCATAAATATGGACTTCTTTAGAATACATTTTGACAAAAGATATATATTATAAGGCTAGATCTATGTTCTTTTTTCCATAAATGAGTGTTATAATATGTTTAATATTTTTGTTTTAAATTTAAGACATTTTCTTGATTCAATAAATATTAACAAGTCCAATCATGTCAAAAATAGTATTAATTGTTACACATAAAATAATAACAATAAAAAATTAAAACATAGTACAAACTTGACTCATGTAGTCATGTTGCTACGTCTAAGTCATACAGTCGATAATATTAATGAAAAAATAATATAAATATAAAAAAAGAATACAAATTAAGAAAAGGAGGGGAACAAGCTTTCTCCTAAGATCCGTAATTCACAATAAACTGAAAACCTAGGCAGTGTCCAATCTAAATATAAAGTAAATTACACAAATTTTCGAGCTTCAGACCACCCTCAGGAGTCATGCAATTAGGGCGAACACGGACAGCGAAAATCCCCTTTGACGTAGCTAAAAATTGGCATAAATAGCCTAGGATTAGAGTTGTTACCTGTTTTGGAAACTGTGATGCCATATGCAGCATTATGGACGCCATGGCATCCCCCTCTTATCTACACCCCCAATGACCCATATAAGTGTCATGCCTATCATCCTCTTTGAATGCCAAAGGTGTTGCTCTACGTAGCCTAAGAATAACTAAAAGGCAAGGAATTAGTGCACCGTTAAAGGGTCAAATTATACACTTTTCATGAGTCGTAAGAGCTTACTCGAATGCTGCCAACAAAAAAGATAGGAAGTTGAAGCATGTGACTTCATTAGCGCATGACTGCAAAACATCACAGCTACAACCTGCCCTTGTGAACTACTTTCCAAAGTATTCTCATGAATGAGCATGTGCCTGAGTCGTCCCGACCCACATGTGGGATGCAAGAAACCAAAGGGCCTCTTGTCGTCACCAGAAAAGGATTCAGCTGACGCACAACTGGACACGATTGAAGTTAATATCAAAGAGATCAGGAAGACGATCAGTCGCTTGGGTGCCCCTCTTTCACAGACAATGAATGCAGACATTCCAGCCGCACCCACGACGTGTTTGATGAAATGTTTGGTTAGTTGGTAGTCCGCTATACATCCCAGTTGTCACGCCACTGGATAGACCAATACCCAAACTCAATCTTATGCAATATGCGGCCTAGCACTCTAGTCCATCTGAGGTTAGACAACCTAACTGCACCCATGACCTTGACGAAAATAACAAATAATACTTAAATAATTAGGGGAAAATTCTAACTCTCTCATTCAACAGAAGATTGGCTACTCTGAGGTACAAGTACCAAATGATAAATCAGAAAATACACCGCCTATTTATAGGTGTCCAACTAGTATATAAAAAAATTTAAAAATCTTAAGAAGATAATATCTTATCCTATTTAGAAATAAAATACAAAGATATCTTATCTAAATTTGAATTCAAGTGCATTTGAATCCAAACCGTCTATATCCCAATTGAATTTAAAACTTTATTAAATTCAAATGGTTGTTCATCCTTTGGTCTAGTTCGCTACAGTCTATTTATCCTCGGACCTGTTCTTTGGCTGCTCGGTTTGAAGTTGGTTCGGCGTACGGTTTCCGTACTGGCTTCATCGTGCCCACAAGATACTCCCACCACCATAATGCAAATGTCCTCATTGTATTACTCCACCGTCTTCTGACCTTCTGATCTGGACCTTCAATCTTCGATGTTATAATAGAGACCTCCTCCTCTAAGCTCTACGTTCTCACCTCTTGAACAAGGTATATTATGTTTGTACAGAGATTCTCATGACTCTCCAATCTACAAACAAATGAGTGAAAGAAAAACTTCATAGGTTAGAGTCCCCTTACCATTGCTTGTCATTTCATCAACCCGCTCCAATATCAATTTATCACTCCACTAGATTGACCAAGACTCGAACTCGATCTTTTGCAGCGTGCAGCCTAGCTCGCAAGTCCGTCTAAGGCTAGTCAGCCTAACTCACACCAAAACCTTGATGAAAATAACAAATAACACTCAAATGGTTCAGGAAAAAGTTTAACTCTATTATTCAACTAAAGATAGGCATCCTTATCTTAGGGGGTGCGATGAAACCAGGGCTGATGGGTGCTCCTAATGAGACCAACCACACATAAGGCGGAGACCATTTGTGAACTTTACATATCCAAAGGTGGACTGTTTAGCTCGGGTCAGATGGAAACCCAAACTAAACGGTCCGCCTTTGTATACGTACAGTTTGAATATTGTCTCCACCTGACACACAATTGGTGCCATTGGGTGCACCCATTGCCCCTGTTATCATCGCACCCCCTAACACCTGTGTTGGTTAAACAAAAAAATTATAAAGCTTGACTGTCCCTGGTATGTCGACTTCGACAAGTCGTTTGTGAGGATCATGTAGGTCGAACTATTTTTTGACTATAACAATGTGCCATAATACAAGCTCTCAATTGCGAGTTACTATTTATGTGGAGAGGATTGAACAAGCCTACGATCGTATTCTGAAGATATTTCATGGTAAGACTTCGAAGATCATTTCTGCCCAAGGTTAGGGCCCACCAAGTATGAAATCTTTCATGGTGCCTTGTACAAGCTTAGGCAAACTTCTGTTGACCATGTGTACATCGCAGTGTGTAAACGCCTGTCCAACCAGGTGAAGGAGTTGCCTATAAGCGCAAGAATTGTTGTTTCCTTAGTGGCACACTCATACATTTAGTCTGAACTGGTCTTTTAGACCTCAATTACTATTGGAAGCCAAATTTCTAGCACTACTGGAAGAAGAGAACCTTCAGGGGATACCACCACTTGTTCGGATAGCAAGTGGTAACAATGCGAGTCTCGCGTTTCTTCTGAGGACCATACTTAAAAGTCTCGGGGATACCAGGTGAAAAATATGTAGTGTAATAATTGATAAGGAAGGGGCATATGTGAGTACAACTGTAGAAGATGGCCTCTCAAATGTGTATGTGATTTAATTAAGAAAGACATATTGCCTATAATTAAATTCTTATGAGTACAAACAAATTGTATAGTTAATAGTAGATTTATTGTGTTTAATTGAAGTATAATAATTCATTTCTCCTCTCATTAAATCTTAAATATGGACTTCTTTTATATTTTTTGGACATACGATATATAATTAGGTATGATCGACATTTTTCATACATGGGTGTTCTTCTATGTTTTATATATTTGTTTAAATTTAAGACGTTTGCTTGATTCAATAGATATTCATAAATTCAATGATGTAACAAAATAGTTCTAATTGCTACAGAGTAAATAATCACAATAAAAACTAAAAAAAAAATAAAACATTAACTCATGTAGCTACTTCTAAGCTATAGCTGATATCACCTATTTTATTAAATTTATAAATTTAATTTATTGAAACTAATAAGTAAACTCTCATTTTGTGTCGGCTGTGCACTTATTACTAGTAGCTTCAGGAGGGAAAAAGGAATTAATAAATTACTCAATTATGTAAATAGGAAAAGTTGGAAACGTTAGAGGTAGAGCTGAGAGGGCTGTTAAATTTTACATATTACCGGGTAACCTGTATTTGGAGAGCTACTTCCATTTCTATTCTGTTTATTAAAATGTTAAAACTGTAAATGTAAGTAAAAATTAATATTTAATTTCCTTTTTAATATTTTTGATAATCAATCGAACAGTAGAACGCGTAACCGGGTACAGCACGTAGGGCGAATATCTACAAGAGCGAAAAGCAGTTAAAATTAGCAAGCAGGAAAACATATTTGCTGATCCTCACATTACCTCATTGGTTTCAAGTCGTAAACAATAGTAGTGAGGTTTCGAGATTGAGGATTAGTTGAGAAGATGCATAAAGAAGGGACTTAGGTATTTCAAAATACCTTGTTTTATGAAAAGATATAAATGTATTCTGAATGAGTTTAATTTCCATTTTATTCATTTCCCTAATAAAATTTAAGCTTTTATGCGTAAAATAAAATATAAAATATTTATATGGTAATAAAGAAGGGTGCAATAAACGATGGTTACTTTATAATAGTTTTAAGAGAAAAAAAAATTTATAATAGATATCACTTATGAACATCCAAATAATAAATTGAATGTAAAACAAAATCAATTAGCTTGCAAAGTGATAGAACAATTGCACACAAAGTTGGATCCAATTATTTCCCGGCAAAAATCTTTATCATCTTTTACTCATTGTATGTAATTTCTTTTTAACAGTTTATCTTTTACCTATAATAAATTATTTAATTATAAGAAAATTTTGATTTAGTAAAGTAAATTCTTTAGTTATTAATAGAAGTCCTTTCAGTCACAATTTTAAGTGTTAGTTAGGGGTTTGACATTTCTCAATGAAGGATGTGCTCTTAAGTTTAAACAAAGAGATGTATAAAGTTATTATAAGTATTTTAATGTTTGTATATTATGTATAAATAAAATATCAAAATGCTTCCATAATTTATAGATGAATTTTTGAGTTAATATTTTTAGATTATATATAGAAATGTTCAATATATTCAAGTTAATATTTTTTGTATAGTATTTTCATATTTTAATTTTTATATTTTTATGAATGCAAAATATTTCCTAATTAAGAATTAAAATATTTATTTGAAAGATGTACTTTATTTATACAAGGATCAAATCAGAGGGGCTTGTTGTGATAAAGAAGGTAATGGTATTGGTGGCTCTACAGTCTTCATATTTTTACGAAATTAATCTTTTATCTATTCCATGTTCATTGTAATTCTATCACAATGATAATTATTACATTTAATTTTTTTTTTTAAACCGGAATCAAGAATCACTTTTTAGCAGATGAATAGAAATAAAATAAAATAACATTTTTATGAACTTAATAACCTTTATAAGGGTTTCAACTTCTACAATACTTTTTTTACAAATAAAAATAAAATACATTTAACAAATTTTAAAACCGTGATAGAGACCAATGTTTTAAAAACCGGACCTACCATCAAAATTGTAGTATGTCCAGACAGGGTTAGACCGGTTGGACCAATGGGGCAACTGGTGATTGTTGCATGTTGATATTTTTAAAATGTTATAATTTTCAGTCCTTAAAAGATGCAAAAACACGTTACAGTGAATTGGCCAGATGATCTTATGGAAAAACAATTCATGCGTTTGGATCCTACATCTTAGGCACGAACTATTGCTCTTTTTTTTTATTTAAAGTGTATTTTTGTTAACCGGACCGGTTCAACCGAAACCAATTCATGAACTATGAGCCGGGCTGGGTATAGGATTTTGAAGAAAAAATTATTCTAGCCAAACAACAAACCGGAAAAGCATCCGGTTCCAGTTCAACCAGGTTGGACAGGCTAGTCCAGTTCTGTTTCTAAAACACTGATAGAGACTATTTGACAAAGAAGAGTTTGTGGAACTGAGTTTATTTTTCTCACTTTGATCTCTAAAGATTATTTTTATATACAACGCCACTAAAACATTACATTGCAATTTACAAAAGTAAACCTAAAAAATATAATACCACAATGAAAAATTTCAGTCAATTGAGCGTATGTGAGCACATATCTTGTCAAAATATTACCCCGTAAAATCTCATCAGCAAAAATTGACGATTAAGTTTAATGTGTTTGGTGCACTCATTGAAAATAGGATTAGCAGCAATATGCAAGGCCGCTTGTCTATCACATTAAAGCTTCATAGGTCAAGGATGATCAACTCCGAGACACAGTAATAGTGCCTTTAACCTTTTGAACTTACAGGTGTGGTTGTCGTGGACCGATACTCCGGCTCAGCCATAGATTGAGATATTCTATGCTGCTTCTTAGTATCCCTTGAAATGGGCGAATTACCAAATTGAATAAACCAACCAGTAGATGATCCTCGAGTCAATGAGTAGCTTGCGTAATCCGAATCACACCAACCATATAGTTGCATATCACAATCAGCATGCACCAAAATGCGTATACCCAAATTACCTTTTAGATATCCCACAACACAAAAAGTTGCTTTTCAATGCTCTTGCTATGGGCACTGCATGAATTAGGTGCAAGCATGTGTAAAACATTGGAAAGCTCACATCATGTAACAGAGAGATAAATATATCAACCAACCAGCGATAACACTCAACATCTAAAAGGACTTTTCCTTTTGCTAAGGAAAGGTGATGATTTTGCTCTAATGGAAAACTGACAGACTTTACCCCGAAAACACCCATTTCAGAAATAATGTCTGAAACATATTTAGGTTGACACAAGAAAATTCTAATAGAATATTTTAAGACCCCAAGATCTTTCATATAAAAATGCAGAAATAGTTTTTGAAAGCCTGAATAACAGCAGAATCATTGTACAAAATAATCATGTCATCAACATACACCAAAACATTGAGTTGTGTGTTATTATGTTGCAATGTAAAGAGAGAGTAAGCCTAATATGATTGCTTGATACCATACCATTTGAAAGCACCAACCAACTTAGAGAACCAATATCTTGGGACTTGTTTTAACGCATATAAGGATTTTCGAAGTCAACACACTTTTTCATGGGCCTTAGAATGAAAACCAGGAGGCAGTTTTATATATACTTCCTCCTCAATATCACAATGCAAAAATAAACTGTGAACATCTATCTACTGAAGTTTGCAATTTTTAACTACTGCTACTACAAAAGAAAGTGCGCACAATTACCATCTTTGCTATGGGATAAAAATTCTTATTATAATTCAACCCTTCAACTTGGTTATTCCCCATGATCATAAGTCTTGATTTAAACCTCTCAGTCGATCCATCAGAGTTATAGGTAATTTTATGGACCTACTTACACAAAATAGTTTTCTTTCCTAGAGGTAGAGTCTCCAAAGTGCAAGTGCAATTTTGCCTCAGTACCAGTATTTCTTGTTGCATAGCATTTCCCCACATTTGATCTTTTGCAGCTGCAACAAACATTAGGGGTTCAGTCCCTCCAGAAATAGCTGCATGAAAATTTTCGATGATACATATAGAAATTATTACAATTCAAATATTCTACTATAGGATAGGGTGCACCTGAATAGAGCTATTGAGCAGATGAACACTTAGAGGGGCTCAACATACAGATAGTATTTGTCACGTAATTTCAAAGAAGAGTGCATGTCATTTTCTATAGATGTTCTCGACCCAAAATTTTCATAGTCATAGCATCTTTTGAACCCCCATTACATTATCATCTCCACATGTCTTTGCACTTGTGGCATCTGTAGTCACTACAGGCTGTGGTATTTGGGTCCCCTTCTCCTCCTGAGTGTTAGCACTTTGGCAAAAAAAATTAAAAAAGTTTAGTCCCACATTAACCACATTAATTGTGATTCAAAGGGCTTAGGGTCTTTAGTCTAAAGACATGAAGGCATTGGTTTCAATAAGCCCAGGTCAATGACATTTAAAACTGTGTACTTGACCCAAGAAATTTCTTTCATATGAGAGTTTGGGTATGAGTCAAGAAAGGAGAAAGATTGTTAAAAGTGTGGGTGTAATGGGGACAAGAGAAAATATATTGTGTGATTTTAAAATTTTTTCATATAGTGGAAATTTTTTTGTGGTGGGTCGTGGTTTTTCTCCCGTTTTGGTGTTTTCCACATGAACTCTTGTATTGTATTAATTTTTTATTGTTTCTGTTAGTTTCTACGTTATTTGTTTAATCTTAGGGGTGAATGTATGATTTAATTTTCCAACAAGTGGTATCATAGCACAAGGTTGTGTGGTCTATTTTGTGGTGCAGATAGGTGGAAATTTGTGTAGTTGGCATTGCTCACGAAACTACACTTATTCGCCAAGCTATGTCAATGTTTGCAAATCCTGTGAGGTTTGAGTAGGAAAAATTTAACGGAAGGATCAACATTGGTTTAAGGCAGGTTAAAGTCAAGAATGTGTTGATACGATCTGAGTTACACCAGGCTTTGAAGGGTAACGTACAGTCAGTTGTTCCGAAGGTGCCAAAGGTTCTAGCAAAGATTCTAACAAGTCTAGTATGAGCAATAAAAAATTAGGAGGAAAATTATTTGAGGGCAGCAAGTGTGATATGCTTGTGTTTGGCAATGAATGTTTTTACTAACAAGCATTGGATTTTCATTGTCAAGGAGCTTTGGAAGAAGCTTGAAGAGTTGTATTAAGCAACGGGCATCTCAAATTGATTACACCTGGTGGAAAAAATTTCACACATTGGAGATAAAGGAAGGTGCAAAAATCGCAGATCACCTGAGAGTTCTCAATAGCATCATCTCTGAACTAGAGGCAACTAGAGTTGATAATAAAAAATGAGGATAAGGTGTTATAGCTCATATTGTCTCTTCCATCATCCTATGATCACATGAAGCCAAAATGGATGTATGGTAAGGAGTGTTTGAATTTTGCAAAAGTTATGGGAAAACACTTATATACGGAGAGAAGGTTGAAGAGTGGAAGACAAGATCTCCATGAATATGGTGATTTATTGAGGGTGTGGAAAAATTGGGCACATAAAAAAGAACTTTAAAAATGGAACTGGTTCGATAAAGGGCTAATAATGTCTCAGTCTTCATGGGAGAGGATGATGTCACTTGAAGAGTCATCTCATGGTATGTCCTCTTTACTATGGAAGAGAATGTGTTTCTCTTAGCAGATCCACAAGTTTTCTCATGGACATTGGTTAGGCATGATGATAGGTGTGTGGCGGAAGTTATGTCAATGGTTGATTGGTTTCTAGGAAATTCAAATGGTTGAAGTTTCACTATTGAATTTCAGCAAAGGTTTTCAACATGTTGCCGAGAAGAAAATTCTTAGAATGTGTGGATTCTAAGTATGTCTACTCATATGGTGGAGTGAGATATAGTTCTCTAATTTGATAATTATGATTGTCGGTGTCGGCAATGGTAATAACACCTGCTATAAAGTTTCTTTTATCTCACCAAGGTGCAAATTATTAGGGTTTTGGCAATATAAAAGAAACCTTAGTCCCACATTGGTTGTGAAGCAAAGGAGGTTGGGGTCATTAGTCTATATAAAGACTTCAAGGCATCAGTTTTTATAAGTCCTAGTCAAAGATACTTTAAACTGTGTAGTTTACTTTAGAAATTATTTTCTTTTGGTAATTTGGGTGTGAGTCAGGGAATAGGAAAGCTTTGTCAGAGTGTAAGTGCATTGGGGACGAAGAGAGCCATTACTGTGTGACTGTAATTTTGCCCTTCCCCCTGACTTGCGAGATTTCCCGTCTCAAACGCTTCTTCGCCATTCTCATCCACTCTACTTCAATCTTCCATTTGACCTATTCCAGCATCATCTTGTGCCAAAAACATGATTCCTGAGTCATCATTCATGTAAGAAAACTTGTGTTCATAGAACAAAATATCCATTGATACTAGGAACACACCTAGTTCTCTGTTACACATTCTCCATCCCTTTTGTCCATAAAGGTAACCCACAAAAACACATCGCCGCCTAAGACTAGAAAAATTGTCTCCTATGTGGTCCTGATTGTGCACATAACATAGAAATCCAAATACAGGCAAATGTTCAAAATAGGGTGTTTTACCATATAAAATTTCATGTGATGTTTTTCCATTCCAGACAAGTGATGGTGTTTGGTCGATCAAATACCCAAAGGACATAACACATTCCCCTCAAACTTTTATGGGAAGATTAGCTTGGAATCGCAAAGCATGAGCTACATTAACTATATGTCTATGCTTATGTTCTACTCTTCCATTTCATTGTTGAGTACCTTTATAAGATTTTTCATATATAATGCCATGTTTTCTAAAATATTTATTCATGTATTAAAATTCTCTACCATTATCACACGAATATATTTCACTTGTTTATCGAACTAACACCGTAATAAAAAAAACACAAATTGTTTAATGGTTCCGTTTAATCAACCAACAAATACGGCCACACTCCTCGTGAATAGTTATCAACAATAGTCAAAAATACCTAGCCCCACAAAAACCTGGTGTTCGATAAGTCACAACAAATCAACTAAAAGACATTAGTTGCATTATTAAAACTAACAGGAAAACTTTCTCTTGGCAGTTTTGCTCTAAGACAAACATCACATTCATTATTGCTCTAAGCTGCTATTCCTACCAAAAGAACATTCTAAACAAGCTCTAAAACCTTAGACAATGGGTATCCAAGTGCTTATGCCAAATATCAAGTGATGTCTTTCCAATGATCTTCACAGTCGCTGCAATAACCATCCCTCGAAAGTAGTAGAGCCCATTTCATTGTTCATCCAAACCAATAACCATCCTCAAAGTGTGGTCCTGTATAAAACAATTTATCAGTGAATTAGACAATACAATGAGGTTTCTCAATCAACTGCGACACTGAAATTAAATTGCAACTATAGTGTGGCACGTAAAGAACATTTCTCAAATTTAATTTATCACCAAGTACTGCAGTTCCTTCCTTTGTGGCAGTTGCTTGCATCCCATCTGGAATCCCCACTAGACATTCCATTACATCTCGAAAATCTGTTAAACACTCTATAACTAACCTGTCATATGGTTAGAAGCAGTCGTGTTGATAATCTGTTGTAAGGAAGAGCACTTACTAGTGAGTTTCTCAATTGCTCTTGTTTTGGAAGAATTCAACAGGTTAATCGGCATTTTCCATTGCTTGTCACTGAGCCCTTTGACATAAGCTTTCACAGTGTCTGTAATACAAGGTGTCAATTGTGAGTTATTATTTGGACAGGGAGGCTTGGCATTGGTACACAGGCCTACAATCAGATTCTGAAGTATTACACGGTACGACATCGAAGATCATTTGTGCCCATGGTTTGGGCGTACCACGTATGATGTATTTCAGAGGCCAAATTGCTAGCACTATTGCAAGAAGAGAGGCTTTAGGCGATACATTACACCACCTGTTCGGATAGCAAGTGTAACAGTGCCAACAAAAAAACTATAGATGAAGCACCCTATTCATCATTGACTAGATCGCAGCAGCCGTAGAATAAGGTGCCACAACCGCCGTCCGAACCCTTGAATAAACTAACACAAGAGGAGATGGACGCCAAACACATCAAGGGTCTAACAACTCTTTCTTGCTTTGTGTTAAGCTTCATAGATGAAGCGTGGCTATGACCGTTCCGCTATAGACTTATGAATTTCAATGGATTAATGACTCTTCATCAGAAATATATAGTAGCACGTATTCTTCAAGTCGAAGTCCTCTCCAAAGTCTATGAATATTGTGTTGTTTGGAAACATAATCAAAATCAAAACATGGAAAGCGAAGGTCTTGAATTTATTTATTTAGATATTTGAGGGCCAATAAAACCATCTACAGTTGGAGGTAGAATATTCTATATTATGTTTATTGATGATTGTAGTCGAAATGCTTTGGGTTTATTTTTTGGATTAGAAATCTAAAGCCTTTTTCTAAGTTCTTTAAAGCGAGCAATGTTGTTAAGCTCATTGAATCAAGAAAAAGCTTACAATAGTTTATACACTGCAACAATATGGTACAACTGAAAGGAAGAATCACACTATTTTAAATAGTGTGCAAAGTCGATTAATCAAAAGCGGAGTCCCAAAAGGTTTTTAGGCTAAGACAGTGAGCATTCATATTTAAACAAAAGCCCCACACTTGTTGTTCAAGATATGACACCTGATGGAGCAAGAACAGAAGAATACTATCTGATTATTTTTCCAAATATTTTGGCTGCATAGCATATGCTCATGTCCCTCACTAGAAAAGAAGCTTGATGATAAACACTAGTGGAAAAGTCAATTCTGGCGGCGGTTATTCCTGAAACACTTGGCGAAAACAGGTTTAACCAGCAATTCCATGACTTATGGGTGTGATCATGTTGGAATTATGGTTTCAAATATTTATTTTATGAAATACAATTACCATGACTTATAGGTGTAGGGCCCACTTCTAGATACTTGGTCATTGGACGTTCAGTACAGGAAATAATGGCTAGCACATCCCCCTGTAGAGGTAGATTTAATGGGTACATTGACTTTGGAGACACTTTGAAAATAAAGAGTTGTAGCTCTCCCAAGGATCATTACTCCAATATTGAAGAGAATCATTTGTGTCATACCCATTGGAATCTATAAATCCTCCAAGGTCCTACAAGTGTGGTTACGGCTTATGCATACCCTGTCTGGCTGAAGGAAAGCATCTCATCACTTGTACAACATATTAGAAAAGGTTTTGTTGTGCACTACTTTGACTCAATTACTATTCGAAGATGAAAAGTACACTCCTGTTATCTTTCTTATTTAATTCGATCATATCTGTATAATGTTTATGCAAAGAGAATCCTATCGAAATTATATGTCTATTTTCATGATGTATTATGTGATTTATTAGACCAATTTTCTAACAAATACTAGTGAATTTACTTCTGCTCGTATCATGAAGATAGATTCTTAGTGTTTATATTTTTTCCAGATTTTTTTGAACTTTTTGGATTCATTGTCATCACGTGACCAATTTCATTGTCCACATGGGGAACATGAGTTTAATTTGTTTGTAATTATGAGAACAAGTGGGAGAACATTGTTTTATATGAATTACGATATCATTGATTTGTAATGTTTGTATTTTATATTCCATGGAATGAAATAACAAATTTGAATGAATGCATATCTTTTTGTGTGATTATATGAGTACATATGGTGTGCCTTGATATTCAGCTTCCCTATTTGGTATGCATTTGTACGTGTATACGTGAGGGTCTCAATAGGGAGTGACGGCTGAGTCTTTAAATTGTCCATGCCAATGGGACTATGCAGATACAGTTTCTTTTATGGCTAATACTCATGCTGGTATAGAGTTGTACCATGAGATCCTTAGGTACTGATGTCTAGCTTTCCTATTAGGTATATACTTGTACGTATACACGAAACGGTCTGAATAGGAAGATAGGATTAGATGTCTAAATTGATTCAGGCTTATGCTCCTACTTAGGCACAATTACCTTAGTGGCTAATACTCGAACTGGTACAAAACTTTAATCTGAGTTCAAGTCCAAGTACGCTATGACAGGAGATCTCTGAATTTGACAAGTATGATTTGGTTTATTCCCCAGCCTTAGATATCTAAGATGTATATTGTGTAGGCCCGGGTTAATTACACATTTATTTTAATGTATTTGAGGTAATGCCTATGGTCATGGTATGGTTTTATGTATCAAAATAGAACTCATATTTTTCGAAAATCAGAATTTTGTAAAAATGGATTTGAAACTAAGTAGGAGTTTATTGGAATTATGGTTTCAAATATTTATTTTATGAAATAAAATTACCATGACTTAAAGGCGTGGGGCCCACTTCTAGATACTTTGTCATTGGACGTTCAATACAAGGAAAAATGGCATGTACATCCCCTGTAGAGGTAGATTTAATGAGAACATTGACTCAGTGAACGCTTTGGGAATAAAGAGTTGCATCTCTCCCAAGGGTCATTATTCCCACATTGAAGAAAGTCATTAGTGTCATACCCATTGCACTCTATAAATAGTCCAAGGTCTTACAAGTGAGGCTACGACTTATGCACACCTAGTCTGGCTGAAGAAAAGCAAGCTCATCACTTGTAAAACATATTCGAAAAGGTTTTGTTGTGCACTAATTCGACTCAATTACTATCCAAAGATGAAAGGTATGCTCTCGTTATCTTGCTTATTTTAATTCGATCATATTGTATAATGTTTAAGCAAAAAGAATCTTATAGAAATTATATGTCTATTTTCATCATGTATTATGTGATTTATTTGACCTATTGTCAACAAATCAAACTGGAGTCGGCGGAAATAGATCCATCGGCTGTTTTTGCCAGCCGTCGGGGTAATATATTCTACTTGGGCCTTTCTCTATCCGCCAGAGCCATGAAATTCGTTTTTCGCTCGATCCCGCCCCTTTTTCCTCTTTGTGGTGTTGTTTCCCTCGATCGTATTTTTCATCTCACATTTCCCACGACCTAGTTTTTCATCTCACAATTCCTGCGACATAGTTTTTGAACTCATAGTTCACACAACCGAGCTTCCCATCTTTTTAGGCAACCGAGTTTCCCATCTTTTCATGCGACCCAGCTTTTCACCTCTCCGGGCGACCGAGCTTCCTATCTCGCTGGTGTTCCCACTATTGAGCCTCCCCCTCCCAGGTGTTCCCGCGCGCCCGAGATTTCTCTCTCCGGTGTTCTGGCGACATGCATTAGGTTTCTCTAGTGTTCCATCTCTCCGGTGTTGTGGGTTGTTCGATATCTCAGAAGTTCTAAAGAAATTGCAAGATAGGCCAATCTTTTTTTCTTCCTTATAATAATTCAAAGGTGGTGCACTCGGGATTCCAATGGTCTAAATTACTTTTGTCACGTCAAATGCTGCAAACATCCTGTCTTTCCTTGCTTGCGTTCAGCCTTTGATGGATTTGTTTAAAAACAGTTGTGGTTAACATGTTCAGTCTAAACATTCTTATGTGGTAGAATCTCCAGGTATTTCACTTTGTTTTTGTTTCGGATTCAGTCTCAGGTGCTTTCGGGGATTTAGTTTCGGAACTTGTTGCAAAATTCTTGATGATATGGCCCACAACTCCACATTGTAATGATATTGTCCACTTTGGGCCCAAGCCTGCACGGTTTTGCTAATGGATTTTACCCCAAAAGGCCTCATTACAATGGAGATGTGGGTTCGCACTTTTATGCCCATGATTTTTCCCACTTATTTGTAATGTGGGTTTAATTCTCTTAACACTCCCCTTCACGTCTAGGCCAGGCATACACAATAGGCCGAAGACGTGAACAAATTGGACATCATCTTATGATGCCCACAAATAGATTAGGTCTCACCTTCTAGATCCCACAAAACAAATTGGGTCAAACCTATAGACAAATAGAGAGGTTTTGGCCCTGATACCTTGTAACGTTAGGCCCAGGTGTATCCTAAAATGACTAGTCGAAGTTAGGAAGCCTCTTTCCACCTAATAAGTCAGAATTTTTTCTACTCGTTTATCTATGGACTTAACTCTAACACTCCCCCACACATGTGGGCATTCTTTTTGGGCTCCTACACCTAGATAGCTTGGGTTCGTTCTTTTATACCCATGATACTTCCCACTTATTTCAATTTGGAACTAATTCTCTTAACAATACCTGAGCAAACTGTGTATCAAGGATTGAAAAAAAATTATAGGAATAAGTGCACTTTTCTTATAGTGCAAAGATAGGTGACAATATCTCCACACAAAAACTGAATTTTCCATATCCTTCTTTAAATTTAGGATGCTAATTTCCAACATTTGGATCAAAATTTTAAACTATACATTGAAATAGATAATATCTGAAATTTATGTTAGAGAAAGAATGTCTGATTGTCGAGAGTGTTAGGATAACTCCAACCGGGATGGAAATGTTGTATTAATCAACTAATTCACCAATTAATTGATGTTTAAAATTTCTAATTTGTTTGAATTATAGAGTTTTTGATGTTGGGATTCTTGTTGGTACTGCATCATATTTGTTTCTCCTTACTTCTAAGGAAAGAGTTGTAGTTAAAAAATGACCTAAATTATTAGATTGTGAAGTTCGCCTGCATTTGACACCCAACCTTTGGTTCTCCTTTTTCTTGAAAGAATTTGATTTTAATTGACGTGCATTTTATCTTAAAGTAAATGTGCAGGTCGCTACATAGCAGAAGCTGCCATCCTTGTATCTTCTTGATACTATTGTTAAGAACATTGGAAGAGATTATATAAGATATTTTTCTGCCGGGTTACCTGAATTTAGTTTCTTCTTTGCATCAGTTATTATAAACGTGTGTGAATCTGTTTCAGCAACCTTTAGAATTGGGGCAATCCACATGCCTTTTTTGTGTTTCTCCATAAGTTTATGTGTTCTAAGTTTGCACTTTTGCTATTAGGTCTTTTTCAGAGCCTACGAACAGTAGATACATGTGTTAAGTATTCATAACGAGTATTCCACATGTGCAGTTCTTGAATAGACAGCTTGATATCTAAAGAGGATCTTTTCTGGTCCAAGCTAGATGTTGGGCTTGGACATTCTTTAGCCGGTTTACATATGAATTAGGTGTCTTTTCTTAGAAAATGCAGCAAGTTTAGGCTCGTATCTCCTTCAAAGATAACACCCAAAAATTCTGCTTTCTTCATGGACATTCTTTAGTTTGAGCATGCCTTTTAATGTACAATTAATGTACTTCACTGATTGCTGCTTTTTGGTTTTCTATATTAATACTCCTGATGTCATTAATGTATGCAATCTAAATCACTCTCCCTCTCTCCCTCTCTCCCATCTTCCTCCCCTTATCTTTATCAATAAGTTGATCTCTAAGTGTATCTCTCTCGATTAGCTGCAACTTAACTCTATATCTTCCATTGACTTTTTAATTTGTTTTCCAGGAAGTTGCTGAAATTTCCTACTCTGTATTGTTGAGGAGTTGCATTTGTTTTGCCACTGCCCCTTAGTCGACATTCCTGATCTCAGCATATTGAGTATTTCCCTTTCTTGATTCTTTTCTTTCACATTTTGACTTGTTGATAAAATGGTTGATTCTCATGTCATCTTAATTTATTTTTACGTTTTGACTTGTTTAAGAAATAGTTGATTTGCATGTCCTCTGTTTTACATTCTCGTTTTGACTTTTTGATTATATTGTTAATATCCAATATCTCTTTTCTTTACATCATGGTTGCAATAGCCATGTCATAGATTGTTTCTACAGGTCTGGTAATGAAGAACAACTAAGGAAGAGAAGATGAAAGATAGAAAGAAGAGAAAAATAGAGAGATAAAAGGAAACAACACAGAGTAACTTCAATTAATAATATCATATGTATCTAATTACATCCCTGTAAGCATTCATAGTCTAATTAAAAACCTAACAAGGAATTTATGTCCTGTTTAAACTCTGACTAAAAGAAAATACTAAATAAAGAATTCTAAACTAAATCAAACACAAACACAATCTCCCCATCTAACCCAAATTAACTCTATCGACTCTTATGTGTACACCAAAAATACATCTTCCACTCCTGTCTCGTATCATTCCTCCAGTGGAAATGAACTCAACTCCGTCGAGTTAGATTGCATATAATAATCCAACAAATGAGAGGATAGATGGTGCAGTTCCTCTTCAGCAATCCAATTTTCATCATCTGTGGGACGATCTTTTCAATGCACAAGGAAATGGCAAGCGCCCCCTGTCACAGAGTGGCATGCTTGTTATCCAAAACGTCCCCAATCACATCTCCCAGAGCAATAGTCAGTGTAGGCAATTAGGGAGCACGAACAGAAGATGGAATAGTGAACTAATTGACAAATTAGGAGACAAATCATGTACATATGCATTAGGTCAGATTCGGCGAGTAACAACAAACAATGGAATGCCCATGAAGTTTCTTTATGGTAGTCAGTGGAAGGGGAGCAGGGTTAATTCAGGCCATAACATAATCACCATCCTGATATTCCTTATATTTACAGTGTGCATCGGCATAAAGTTTATAATTATCATTATTCAAAGCAATTTTTCTAAATTGACAAGTATAAAATTGAGCGACAATTTGGGCAACATCCTTCTTTAGAGAAGGCCAATAAAAACGACTCTCAACCGGTGCAATGGTCGTACCTCGACCAAAATGTGTTGCCAGTCCTCCCGCATGTAATTCCCACACTAAGAAATCACGAAGTGATGTGCGAGGAATACACAGTTGGGGTACCTTTCAATAGGTAACCATCAAGGAGTAGAAATCCCACATGTTGTCGTGAAAGAGAGTCTACTACATCATTGTAAATCATGTCAAAGTCTGGACAACTAGAGTATTCATCTTAGAGACGCTCAAACCCAATGACATGAGTGGTCTTGGAATGAAGAACAAGGGACATCCGACTAAGAGCATCAACTACTTTATTGTCCTGCCCTACACAATGATTAAGAACAAAGGTAAAATCTTGAAGAAACTCAATCCACTTGGCATGTCTATGACTTAAATTGAGCTGGGAGTTCAAGTAGCCGATGGCAAGTACAAATTCATTGGGCAAGAGATAGTAGCACCTGTGACAAAGAGATTGAACCATTGCATAAAATTCTTTATCATAAGTGGAGTATTTTTGTTTGGCCTCATTAAGTTTCTAAGAATTACACAATAAGGTCACTCACTTGACTTAGAACGCCACCTAATCCCATAGCCAAGGCCTCACAAGAAACCTCGAAGACTTTAAATAAATCCGGATAGTGCAAAAGAGGGGTGAGTTTATCCTTAATGTCAAAGAAAGCACAACTTTGTGGAGGGTGTTAAAGGTATTTCTTAAATTTAAGGGCTTTATGATATGCCTCCTCTAAAGAGTCATAAGCATGGATTGTGACCTCTCGTTTGACATATGCTTGTAACCCATTAATCAAACCTAGACATAGTAGACATTAATGTTGCTCCTCAATAACAATCTTTCAAATTTGGCAATATAATGATCTACACTAGACGATCCTTGCCTTTTGTTTAACAATTGGTTGAACAACTGGTCCATGTAATAAGGAGAGACATAGTTTTCTTTCACCTTTTATGTAATCTCAGCGCAAGTGGAAATGGGTGGAATCCCAATTGTTCAATATGACATTAAACAGTTTACCAATAGTGTTTGATAGAACCTACCAACTTCATCTTGGTGAAACGAATGCATTGAGAATCATTCATTTGGTACCACTCAAAGTAATCTTCCATGTTGTATAACCAATCTATAAATACACTGGGGTCTAATTTTCCATCGAACTCAAGGGCATCTACCTTGACTCTCCTAGACGTGTCAACTACTTCATCATGAGGATACGTAGGACAATTCAAGTGGTAGTGATGTGGATTAAAATGTCTACCTGTGACTCTATAACCCTGTCGAATAGGCGGTGGAGGTCGTGAATATTCTTCATCAGAAAAGATATCATCCTCAACATCAGGTACGTGGTTGGTTATAGGCTTGGTTTTAGGTAATTGCAATATACCCGTCGGGTTGGGTCGTCATTCTTATAAGAAGGTGACTCAATAAAGTTTTCACTCCTAAGTGGTTTCCAACTATTTTCCCTCTATGGTTGCTTTCGGAATTTATATGAGTGACCACATAATCATCAAGAAGACGGTTAACTGAGTTGGTAAATTTTTCTATAGTTTCGGTGAGTTGGTCAAGTCAGTTTAGGAGGTTTGTCATGTTGGTCTTGATACTGGTCACCCTTTTTTCATGTTGGGTCTGTTTGTCCTCAAGAATACTGAATTTGGCTTCAAAATTTTTAACAATCATAATGGAAAGAAAAGGACAGAAATAGTTATAAAAAAGATGTTGAGATAAACTAAACAAACTTAAAGTCAGAAAATTAAAAAATTTCTACTAGCAAACACAATAGGAAAGGAAATCAGCAAAGAGTTTTTTTTCAAATATGGCTCAAAATTTAATTAGAAGGGCAGTCACAAATTACATCCAAGCATGTAAAATTTTAAAGCCCCTCATAAATCTATTAGTTTATATTCAAGAGGCAAAAATACACCTTACTGGGTCAACACATTGAGTCCTGTCGAGTCTGGTCAACTCAAACCAAACCAAACCTAGCTGAGTTAATCAAAGTCGAACTGATCGAACCAAGTCGAACCAGACCAGGATGTTCGGAACGGAACCAGGTCGAGTCTAAATTCCGTCAATGCTTCTAATTTCGGATTAGATGAGAACTAGGTCACAATGTTCTGTCCAAAAGCTGCGTCTTTGTACGTTCGCTGTTGGGGACGAGGTCATCGTAGAATAGAAGGTTGTTGGTGCAGCAAATGGTCATGAGTTCGATTCGGGATGAAATCCAAGGCAGCGGTCATGTTTTCTTGATCAGGTTCAATGTGCCTCTCGAATCGTGAAGATGCACATGAACTCCAAACTGAGATAGAACGAACACACGAGACAACTGAGGTGGAGAAGATGATTTCTACATAGGAGTTTGCTGAGGACAGAAGGCCAGAAAAGATAACACAGAACGGGCTCTGGCTCGCTCTCTTTATTTTCCAAAATCTCTTCTGCAAACTCGTGAAAAGGGAGAGTGTAGCAACGGGGCCTCTGGTGTTTCTGCGAGGGCTAAAAGAGTCGCTCGGGCAGAAGTTCGAGAACAGTGAATGATGGTGGGATAGGAGTGGAAGACGTATTTTAGGTGCAAACATAAGAGTCAACAGGGCTAATTTGGGATAGATTGGGAGATTGTGTTTGAGTTTCAAGATCTTTAACGGTCATGATGGAAAGAAAATGATAAAAATAGATATACAAAAGATGCAGAGATAAATTAAAATAACTTTGAGTAACAAAATTGAAAAATTTCTTAACTAACAGAATAGGAAAGGAAATCAGAAAAATTTCCAAACCTGGCTCTGATACCAAACTGATGCTGAACCACTAAGGAAGAGCAGACGAAAGGTAGAAAGAAGAGAGAAACAAAGAGATAAAAGGAAATAAAAAAGAAACTTCAATTAATCAAATCAAACGTATTCAATTGCATCCCTTAAAGCCTATCTGTAGACTAAACTCTGACTAAAAGAAAATACTAAATAAAGAATTCTAAACAAATCAAATTCAAATACAATCTCCCAATCTAACTCAAATTAACCTTGTCGACTCTTATGTTTATGCCGAAAATACTTCATCCACTCCTATCCCACATCATCTGCTTTTTTATCTCAGTCTCTCTTTAACTTCTTGAATACCAATTATAGCATGACACCTATTTTCGATTATTTTTCTTAGATAGTTGCTCCGTGTTTTGTATTTCAGATTTGTTTAATTTTTAAGCATTGGTATGTCTAATATTGGATTGTAGAGTGAATCAAGGGCGCATTATTGTCCCATAACATCTCTACTCGCACATATAATGTTTTTCATCCTCTCTTAAACACTTATACACTCGAACAGATTGGGAGTGAAAGTAAGAGGGGGAGACACGGATATAGTGAGTTAGATAAGGACAGTGATGAGGATAGGATGTAAGTTTTAGTTTTGTACTTTTCCCACAAATACTAAACATCCATTTTTTATTTTGTGTAGTGTATCTTTGACAATTGTCGTGGAGATAGACTATTTCAATGTCAAGAATGAATGTATGAGTACAGAACCAAGCAAGCCTGATGTCATCCTAAATTTGTGGGCGGAATCAATTTCTTTATAGTATGCAAAACAACAATGGGGGTGCAGGTAAATGGAGTCATATGTTGTCCATGTTTGAAATGAAAGAAAAACACTACTTTGATTGCGAGATAATCAAAACCCACATCGTCCTAGAAGGATTATCCCATTTTACAATAGTCCCATGGAGAACAGTCTCAAAATCATAGAAAATGTTTCTATCGAGATTTATAATGGTCAATTACATTCTTTACAGCATAAGGTCAAAAGCAACAATTACTCCTTGAGAGCTTACCTCAAGGCACATGTGAAGAAAGGTGGAGCATATCCAGATTAAGGGACAACAATACTATGTGAATGTTATCAAGTTCATTGCAATTAATACTCACACGAGATAATGTTTGAATCAATTTATTTTATGCAAAAGGTGGTTCACCAGTGTGCCATAGAACACAATGTCGACACCTCCAAGGTCCTTAAGGATGTGACATCTATTCTGGATAAGGCATTTAGGGGCCACCAAGGGGGTTATCAGAGAGGGGTTGGGACTGGTGCGTCCCTATGTATGGGTGCCTCTACGTGTACTTAAAGCAACACAGCTGATATAGCTGCGAGAAGAATTGTAGAAGGAAAAGTAAGATAAGGAGTCAATAAGAACTGACACAGTGGCGATCCACGGTTCAATCACCTCTAGGTATGTAGGGATGTAAATGGGAAGCAAACGGTACGGGTAAGGGTCTTTCATTTACCGTTTTCGTTTAATGACCCTTTACGTGTTTAATGTTTGTTATCGATTAGTTCTGGTTTATTACGTTTCCGTTTCTTACCAGCTTTTTCAACGGGTAATCAGGTAATAAACGACACAAAAAATATATAAATTATGCAGAAAAGGAGAAAATTAGACTCGTCGAAAGAGAGGGATTGTTACTGTTCAAAGACTCGTCGAAGTCAGTCTCGACAATGTCAATGAGTAAATCTAGGTTAGAATTTGCCATTTAGAGTTTTAGGGATAAGGGATTTGAGTACCGAGAATTCTAAGGTGTCCAAAGGATAATAGCCTAATAGGGTTGTCACTTATATGTTATGCTAAAGAGTAGCGATATGTGTACTGCAGAGTATTACTGCAAGGATTTACATCCTGACATGGCATCTAGGTTGCTGTCTAGGTAAGAGATAAACCAAGAGATAAAATCTGTGAGATTTTTTTCTATACAATATTATCTTTCTATATTATGGGTAAACCATAAACCCTAAATTTTCACTTATCTGGACCACCAACTACGTTTCCACGTCACAATATTAAACCCCAAAATAAAATCACACAATACTGATATGTTTTTTCTATGCTAAATTAGTCGATAAGGGAGGGAGGTAAAAGTAAAATTGCAAATTTAGAGAAAACTAATTAGAGAAGGAAATTAACTAGGGATAGAGGGAAAAACCAAAATTAGAATATTAACTAATTAGAGAAGTAATTAACTAATAATGAATATAACTATATCACTTATAAGTTTTTAACCTATTAAAAATTAGGGTTAATAGGTTATACAAATTATAATGTTGTGGCATAAGACCAAATATTTTGAATTCTGTAAGCCAATTGAAATAAGAAGAAAATGATCTCATTCCGCAAAGGCTAAGCTTTTGAGTTTGAATGACAATTGTTTGATTTATATAAAAATTTGACATCTTTATTAAATTTGATATTTGCAAGAAAAAATGAAATATTCGTTAATCTTAGATAAAGAGGTACTACCCTAATTATGATATATGAATGAGACCATGAGTCAGTAATTACAAAAAATTATGAAAATATATAAAATTCTATCCGAAGATTTCAACTCTAATAATCTTTATGATAAGTGATAAAAGAACTTATTGGAAAGATTATAAGGTTATAGATAATTATAAATTTATCTTAAAGATAAGTAGATATATAAATTTACCATAATACCTTTTTTTAAACGTTAATAGGGTAAAACGGGCTTGGAATAGCTATTTCCATTTCCATTCCGTTTATTAAATGGTAAAACGCTAAATAGAAATTAATATTTTATTTCCATTTGTTCCGTTTAATAATTGGTCGAACAGTAGAGCGGGTAATCGGCTCCCATTTACATCCCTACAGGTTAGTATTTTCTTAAATTAAATTTTGGTTACAATATTGAATTATCCCATTATTGTCATTAAACTTATTTTATTTTTCAGGACCTCCAAACCAACATGAGAGGGAGCGGCCAAGTGTCTGATTTTTCTTAATTCTTACATGTATTTTGATGTTTTATTTGACAAGATAGAAGTGTGGTGTAATGTTTTTCTTTATAACACTTCTTTTCTCTATTGATGAAAGAAAATTATTGTGTAGTTTGAATTCTATTAAAATTTTAGACCTATTTTTTAGAATGTTTGTAATTTGAATCATATTTAATATTAGAGTTGTTAGTGTATTTTAAATTTTAGAGTGGTGATATGCGTACTGTGACTCTTTACTGTGAGTTTTTACTGTATGATGTGGCATTCTCGTTGGCAGTCCAAGTAAGAAATAAAATAGGAACTATCTTCCTATTCTATAAGAGAGCCTAAACCCTAGACCTTATCTGGAATGCCTACTAAGCTGCCAGGAGGACTGCCACATCAGGATGTAAAACCTCACAGTAAAATATCAAAGTACTGATATCATTTTTCTAAATTTTATATAGGTGTTGTAAAATATAGAAATGTGTTGGACAATGATACCAATATTTTAAAAAAATAAAAATTTATTCTAGTTACACCTAGTGCATAATACCCATATGACAAGAAGGCCAATCAAACACACTTAAAAATAAAAATATTTTTTCTTTTATAAAATCCTAAATTCTAAAGTATAAGCCCTGGACAGTTGTGTTTCTAATTAGCTGGAACGTCTGATAGGTACTGTTGCTAGGTGCAGCTAGCATTATTCTAAAAAACAAAAAAAAATAAAGATGAACTTAACGGTTTAAACAATAAATTTAACTAAGCTCTCCTGGTGGTTGGAACCACCGGTGGAAGATGTTCCCCCAAAAAGATTTTCGGTGGAAGTGTTTCAACCGGTGGTCATAGTCAGTCACTGGAAGTGGTTTTGTGGCGGTCTCCTCATCGACAGTGGAAACACTTCCACCGGCAGTTTTTGATCCGCCACGTGAACCCGGTGGGTGCTCATCGCCAGCCTTTAAATTTCTTTTGTGCAGCGGTCTTTTCTGCTGGTGGAAACATCCACCGACACAATACATGCACGGTGGACACCCAATCCCCGGCGGAAGTTTCGGTAGCGATTTTCGTACTTCCACATATACCGCTGGCGGAGGGCCTTTTTTGAGCAGTGAAGAGTAAAATATGTGTTTTTTTTTGAGCAGTGAAGAGTAAAAAGGACTTTGGACTTTGTAGTCTTAACATTATGAAAATCTTCATAAGTTTTGATGTAGTATTTGACAAATTACAATTCCAGAGGAAAATTGCTTGATGTGTGCCCTTATGTTTAGTGGGAAGATAGTTTTACATTGAGAAGGTAAAGAAGCCGATGGTGATGTCAGATTTGATAACGATGCACTATTTTCTTAAAATGGACCTCAATCTGCTGTAAATAGGAGAAGGATGTTGTAGAGGTTCTGGTCAGGTTTCAAAAGAAGGTAGTTACAAATGGTGAAGAAGGTGAACAACACACTCTACAAACAAATTGTGGGTACCTTAATGTTTTTAACTATAACAAGACCTGATATTTGCATATTGTGAGCCTTCTTAGCCTATAAATGGAAAACCCCAAAGGAGATTTTGCTATTGAAACGTACTATGGATTTTGCATTGTCCTACGAGATGGAAGAAAATTAGTCAAATCTAGTGGGCTACACAAACAACAATTTTGTGGGAGATCAAGATGACAAAATCGTAGGTTTTATTTTATACTTGGTTCGGGAGTTGTTTCATGGTCATCTAAAAATCAACCAAATGAAGCTAATATTAAGATTTCTTTTGTTTAGAGTTTAGTATAAGAAATTATCCATTTATGGAGTCTATAATAATTTTCTTCTGAACTTTCTAATCGTTTTCTCTATCTGTAGCCTAATACTTGTTTTCTAGGAGTTTTTATTTCCTACTAAACACATGCTTGTTCTTATTACTAGCCTACGAGTATCCTAACACTCCACTTACGCACGATAGTCTTTTCCCTCACACATACAGCAACAAGGGATTCCATGACCTTGCTGGGCTTAGGCTTAAGGATTATCCTCTTCTAGTTTACAGATTATCGCATACATAATCCAGAAATTAGACTCCTATCTAAACAAGCATTATGCAAGAGATTCAGAAAAACTAGTTAAATTAGTTCATATGAAGACGTACCTTAAATTTCTCCATAGATAAATTAATATAATTAAATTGCTTGAAAAGAATACGAACTCTGATCGCCTTAATGGAAACAAGAGAAAAACTTCTTTCTAAGATTTCTTTCTTTTTATTCGATGCCTCCTTTCAAGGTTTACATTGCTATTTATACATATGAGAAGATAAAAGCTACGATTCCTCCGGACGCTACTAGGCTCCTTTGGATTACAAGTGATAAGGTAAAATTACATTACTGTTTTTGAAGTGACACCATTCAAATCTCTTAGGCAGGGACTTTCTTCTCTTCATGCAGTTTCTTTGATAGTGATGTTTTAGCATCTCCTTTTTATAAAGTCTCTTTTGAAATAATAGAGGTAAAGTCTTGTCTTTTCTCTATACATGGCCAGTGCTTCCACGTAGCTAGCTTGACTCCTTTTTCAAAAGTGACTTATTTAATGTCTTTTTTGTCCTTTCTTCTTTTTGAAGCTTCCCAATTGCTCCTTGTAGATTCTTCTAGATAAAGTCTTGACCTTGGTCTTGGGCCCACTACTCTTTCTGCATCTCTTATCTGAACCATAACTTCTTCTGAATAGTTAGACTGCAATAATTTTTTCTGATGTAACGGTGACTTGTCTCGTTGTTTGGATTAGCCAAGGCATAGACAAAATCTTCAGTCTTTTGCATAATTTGATCCGTTACTTGTTTTTGCTATAGAATAAACCAAAGTCCCTTGTCTATAGTAGATCCACTTTGGTACTCCATCAATGACTAAACTAATCAACTCATCAATAATTACGTTGATGTTGATTGCCCTTTTCTCAATTAGCCTAATAGGCTCTTGTCTTCTGGTCTCTGGAATAATCATATTTTTTTTAATTCCAATCTTGATTACTTGGATGCTTGGTAAGACTTCCTCATAACTAACCTCAGATGGTGTAGCATAAAACCTAATGTAGAATTGTTGAGCCTTGGTAATTCCCGTGTAGGTCTTGATGTCTCCTTTTGTAGGATAAGCAGCGTAGAGTAGTCTATAATGGTAGCATCAATCGAAAGTTTGGCTGAGGTATTTAGAGTACCAATAATTTTGTTGTCTAATAGATGGCTGACTGCACCAGTTTTCTCCAGTAGCTAGATCAGGTTTGAAAAGAGTTTGATATAAGAAGTTTTGGATTTTGAGAAAATTCAACAAAAAGTCTTTGGGATAATATTGAAGGCTTCTTTTTGTTGAGCTAAGGCCTTTTGGTAGTTCGGCAACTGGAAAGGTGTAGGTGTTTTGGGTGAATTGAAGTCAGCTACTCCTGGTTTTTTTGTGGGCGGTTTTACGGAATTGGTTATAGGTATTTTTTAAGGAAGCCTTTCTTCAGTCTCATGAGATATTAAGTCACCTATTGGCATATCGTCAGCTGATAATTCAGCTTGCGCCGATGAGGATAAATCTTCAACCTTTTAAGTTTGTGTTGATAAGTCTTTTGTATAAATCTGCCTAGTGGTTTTAATGTCAGAGACATCTTTTTGTAAAGTCTATACTGAAGTAGATAATTTGTCAACTCTTGATATAAGCTGCATAAGTAAGTCTGATAACTCAGGGATTTCTTGACAAGAAGTCTTCAAAACAATTCTGTTTAGATTTAATAATATCAATATCAAAAGAAAAATTTTAATTCTTGCATACCACATTCCTTATGTTTCTTGTAATTAAATAATATTTTCTTAGGTCCTTTGTTAACCAAAATTTAACCTGTGTATTATCAGTTGTTAAAATAAAATGTGTATGAGCAATATAAATCTGATAATGTAAAAAGGCTTCCAATACACTTGCTAATTCTTTCATTTTAATCTCCCATTTTACCTGGTTATCATTAAAAGTTCCAGAATTAAAAGCAGTTATATATTCCTTTTTTGTTATTAGATCTTTGTAAAATAACATACTACCATATGCAAAGTTACCGGCATCAGTATAAACAATCCATTTAATATTTTTATCATCTTCAGGTGTATGTAGTTTTGGTAAATTCCAGCAAACAGCTTTTACTTTGAGTAAATTCTATCTATCTTCCTCTGTCCAAATAAATTGTTCTTTACCTTTCAACCTTTTTTGTAGAGGTACTAAATATCTTGCTAGGTCTGGTACATAGCTTCTTACCTGGTTTACTAATCCTAAGAAACTCTGTAATTGTTTCTTTTCTGATAGAACTTCTATGTGAGATAATATCTTTTTCATAATATGGTCTTGCATTTGAATTCCTTAATATCTAATTTTAATCCTAAGAATTCTATCTCGTTTAATATTTACCTGGTTTAGGTATTCACAAGGGTGATTTTCTTTTATAATTATTTCTTAGTTCCAAATCTGAATTTTTATGTTTGTAGCCTTTTAGTTAATAAGGTTTCCTTTATAAATAAATCCTCTAACTATGATGGGTTGACTAAGTTTTTTCCAGCCTTTAGGTGGTAAGCACTGTTTACTACATATATTTATTCCTGCTCCGGTGTCTAAGGAGTATAATATCTACTTTGGTATCCTTCAAAAGTAAGCTTAACCAATATATAAATCTCTCCGTAACTCATGTATATTTCTAGTTTCTCTAGGAATCCTAATCTTTTGATTATTTAGGGTTATGGATAATTCATGTTCACTTAAATTCCCGGGTTCCACTGTTTTTAACCATTTTGTTCCTAAAATAATTTCTTTTTCTGTCCTGTCTACCTTGAGTTCTAATTTGAAGGGTTGATTTTCTATTTATAGGATTTTTTTTATTTTTCCTATACATTGCACTAAGTCTCCATCAAAAGTTTTGTTGGTATAATTATCATATTCTATAATTTCGTCTATAAGCAAATTTTGAGATATATAATTTTCTGCTGCTCCAGTATCTACTGAGATTGGTATAGTTTTGTCTTCTAATTTACCTAGTATATAATATTGTTGTTTATAATTTTTTGTTTTCAAATGTGGAATTATTATTTGAGTATTAAGCCTATTGCATACTATACTTGAGTTTTTAGTATCTCCAGGTTCTTCAAAACTAATTGGTTTCCTGACTATCTCGTACTTCTTGGAAAGGGTTTCCTATAAAAGTCATTTGTTTTTTCTTTCTGGATATAGTTGGTTTATTGGTTAGTACATATAATTGTTTGACTTTTAATGACATTACTTTACTTCCTTCTACCATATTTATTCCATTTAGTTTCCAATAAATTGTCGAGGTTTTTTCTATGTTTTGATCAGTTAGGCTAATACTAAAGTTAAGGGCTAGAGTAAATTTGGCTTTTTGGTAAACCGGGTTTCCTCTAAGTTGGGTAATTATAGCTTTCTCTGCTGGTTCTACAATCCTATCGTCTGCTAAGTATAATTCTAAAGGGGCATCTATTCCTTCCTTAAAATGGGCTGTAATTATAATCTGGATTTCACCAAAATAACAGTATTTTAATGATGTTTCAGTCTTGAGTCTTGAAACTTCACTCTATAATAATTCTCTGGTTATTAAAGGTATTCTAGTTTTTCCAGTAATTTGTTTTATATCCATGACGCATTCTTTGTTGGTTACTACATAGTATTCTTCTCTCTTTATTTTTATTCGATCTTTTAGCTGGGGTGTTTTAAATACTAAGTCTGGGGTTAAGTCAAATTCTGATCTAACAATCTTATCATACTACTTTTTGTCAAACATCATTATTTGTAAAGTTAAAGACTGACTAATTCCTTGGTCTATATATTCATCTAATTTCCGAATACTAGATTCTGCTATACTAGTCATCTTCACTAGATAGTTCTTCTTTACTAGATTCTGCACTATTTTCATATT
>CM039665.1:21424733-21777233 GCA_022405105.1 Aristolochia contorta
CATGTTAATCTGAGTCTTTAAAAATATAAAAATATATTTTTTATTTTATAAAATTCTATATTCTAAAAGATAAATCCTAGGCATCAATGGTTTAGATTAACATGTACTTAAGATAGGTACAATGTATAAATGCAGATAGCATTTTTCTTATCTATCCAATTCCTGAAAATCATAATACCAAGTCATTCATCTGATGCTCCAATTCCACCCATTCTTCAATTTTTGCAGCTTCGAAAAATCTTAGTAAACAAATATATGCCATAAATTTCCTAAATAATGACTAGTTTTATTGTTACATCCACTGCAATACATAGGTGTTTTCTCCTCAAATGATATGATAATCCAAGGGAAACACGGCAGAATTTCCTAAAACTTATCTAGAAGCTGATGCTGGCGGTATGAAGAACCAGCGTCTACCATTTCCTTTTCTTAGGTCACTTCCCATAATAATGTGTCAGATTGGCCTTCTCAAGCAATGACGAGATGATGCATGAAAAGCCACCTCATTTGTCCACAAATTGCATTTTAACTTAGTATTGCAATTACTGCGTCATTCAAATGCAAGTCTCTGTGTTCCAACCAAAGATGCATACTGGCCCTTTAGAGTCAACAACTCAGAGTGGGTCCCCAACTCTGCAATTTTTCCACCAGAACATACAGCAATTTGATCTGCATTCTGCACTGTGCTTAACCGATGAGCGATGATTAGTGTGGTTCTACCCTTCATTAGGACGTTAAGAGCTTCCTGGACCAGCTGCTCACTAACAGCATCTAAAGCACTTGTAGCCTAAATCAGAAAGAAGGAGAAAAGGTTAGAATAGGTTAGATGGAAGATGCAGATGCTTGAGTAAAACTCAAATCCTTCTGACCAAATATAGTATAGATGACTTACCTCATCAAGTATAAGAATTGGAGAATTCTTGAGCAAAGCTCTAGCTATGGCAATTCTCTGCAGAAAGTTGAGGTAAGTAACATGAAATTTTCTTGTGCTAAGAGACTTCATTAGACCTTTTTGTCTTACCTGCCTCTGTCCTCCACTCAACAATCCTCCATGCTCACCAACTGGAGTGTCATAACTCTGATATAAAAAAAAAAAATAGAATATAGCTATTATAGACGAAAACAAAAGGGCCACAAGCAAAATGCTAAGATGAAATAAAGTTATCCTAAGTAATGTTTCTAAGCCAGTAAGAAGTCCCAGCAAGCAGCATGACCACTGCAGTAATGGGTACCCTAAGGTATACATGATGTACTTGGTGCAGACGCTATTATAAAGAATCCAACCAGACACTCAATGCCAATACCGTCAAGTGTCCAATACTTAGCACCTGATATGCAGTATGTGTCACTAATATAGTGAACGGTCGTTTCAGTGTGAGATAAAGAAACTTAAATTATGAAGATTTTACAAGATAAAAGTGATGTTTATTCATTAAAACCAGATTTTGATGTTTTAGATTAAAAACACACCTGTGGAAGAGAGATAATGAAGTCGTGGGCATTTGCAGCTTTTGCTGCCTTTACAACATCTTCTTTGGACACATTTTCATCAGGCAACCCATACGCTATATTTTCTCCAACTGACACAGAGAAGAGGACAGGCTCCTGAATCACAAATTGAGCAGTTATAAAAACTATCTATAAGTGATAAAGACCATCAAAGAAGGCATGCTCTCACATTAATAAAAAAAAGTTATATGAGCTTCAGTCAACAGTTACCTGATTCACAATGGAGACAAGCTGTGCCCATTCTCTCTTATCGAACATTCGTACATCTTCACCTCCCACTGTTATGCGACCCTTAGTAGGCTGCAACATACGAAGATATATGTGACTCTTGCCTTCGTACATCCCCAACAATAAACAGAGCTCTTCTTGTTCTCTCTGATGGCTACAGAGTACATGTATATTGAACACAACTGCAAAACTGTACCTCATAAAAGCGAGCCAAAAGTTGCACAGTTGTGCTTTTTCCAGAACCACTAGAGCCCACTAAAGCTGTTACGGTCCCACATTTTAGTGTAAGATCCAGACCACTTAATACTTCAACATCAGGTCGTAATGGATATGAGAAGTGCACATCTGATTGGCAAAAAAAACAGAGTATTATTTTCAAAAACAAAAAAAAAAATATAATGTTGAAATAGTGGACATTGGAACTCAAAGAACAATGCTTGATGAAGTGATTATGTAGATCGTACCCTCAAGAAATATATCGCCACACCAAGCAAGATCACTCCCATTACTAAATGATTTTAAAGTAGGCAAGCTATGTGTATTTGGAGTTTCAGAGTCCATTACATTCACATTCTTATATAGCAATTGAAACTTCTCATCATCCTGTTCATTATTATTAATTTCTCTTTCCAAACCATAAGCAAGTGACACATCAATATCAGAACCAGATAAGACTAAATTAATTCGTTCAACAGCTGCCAGGGTGCCACGAAGATCCCCTAGTGTGTTAACAAGCCCTTGAACCTGAAAAAAATATCCAGTTCAAAACCAAAGAATAATCTCGAGAAAAGTGGAGGAAATGATTATATGTGAGAACGAGTAACTCACAGCAAAAGTAAGAGTGAAGGTGTAACCAACAAAAGACGCCATAGTTCCAATAGTGAGTTCCCCCTGAAATTATCACATTTCAAAATTTGAGAAATTTGTATTCAGAAAATAAATCTATCACAAGATGATAGAATCATAAGATAAAAGTGCTTACAGCTTTTACTTTGCTTCCACCAAGGCAATATAAAGCTAGAAGAGAAATATAAACCATCACTCGAGTTAGTGTTTCATTTGCCGACTTCAAAGTGCCAAGCTTAATTCCACTGGCTTGGCATGCAAAAACCTGCCAAATTTAATTGAATTTGGTACAACCAACTCCAGAGACTTTGGCGTCTAAGGAAAGTCATATATCAGAAATAATACCAGATTACTGAACATTGATATCTGCCTCTTTTCCCCACCAAAGGATCTCACCTACAATAACAGGAAAGATAGTTTCATTTTTCTTGGACTACGTTAGTTACCCCTGCCAGTCCATCAAAGACTGAAGAGGCCCACCACAAAGCTTCTCTGGGAAAGGTGAACATTCAACAAGGCAAAAACACAAAGGGAAATGAGTAGGATTCCAGAACGTACAGTGCGAATAGCTGAAAGTGTTTCATTCACACAATTAGATATACTTGCTTGGGCCAATCCATGAGACTTGAAAATAGGTACAGTTGACTTTCTGTAAATAGCTAGTGAACAAAATATATGTAGTGAAGTTAGAAGCAAGTGACAGATAATCAATGTTATTATCCAGAACACTGTGCTGAACACTTGGCAAATACGTAGTCAAGATACCCCAGACAACGAGTTACGAGTAAATATTCACATTTAAACTCCTTTTAACAGGGTCCAATGCAATAAAAGTACTACTCCACTAATCATTTAAAAATCATGACTATAGTTGCAGTACATTCATTCTGAGAAAAGTTGCATAACATTTAATTTTGAAAAAGATTATATTATTAATGGTGTGTATCCAATAAAGCATAAACATTATCATCTACACACAAGTATTCAAATTGAAACTATACCTACTAAAAGAGATATAGAAAACATCAATGGCCCAAGGACTGGAGCAAGTTGGGGAGACAGTGTGAACAATATGCATATAGTTCCAACAATCTACAATGACAAGGGTTAGTCACAAAACCTAAATATTCCAGATATATTAAAGACAGAAAAGCAATAAGCAGGAGAAACCAATGAATAGGCTAGCATATATAACGAAAGATATAGGAAAAGAACTTTGCTGAATTTTTCACAATATTAACCTCTAGTGGTAGTAGCTTGCCTCAGAGAATGCCCGAAGTCCACGATCCCTTGAAACATTTTCACTGACAATATCTTTTAGAAAACCCAGATCAGACGTCACTAAGCCAGTAAGTTCACCAACCTGCACAAGATCAGACATGAATGGAACCAAACCTACTATTAAGGCAAACTCTCAGAATTATGCCTAGCAGATTAAAGATCAGGTTTTCTCACAACATTCCTTTATACTTGGAACGAAAATCCCATAGTACAAACAAATTTAAGAAATGCAACTAGAAAAAATGAGTCCATGGAAGAGCACCTTATATCGGTCAAAAAATTCCACCTGCAAGAAGGGAAAAATGAAATTCAGTTTCTGGTCAGATAGAATAACCGAACTTCACTGTTCAAGAGTTACACAGCATTTTGGGATATTGAATGCAGCAAACAGTCACTATAAACCATATGAAGACACCAAAGACAATTGATACAAATAGATGAATACTGTGGCATTCAATGGAGAAAATTAGTTTCCAGTGGACGACAGAAGTTATTCATGCCAATATTGCCGAAAAAACTGAACATACGCAACAAATAGAACCCTTGAACAGCCATGAACGTCTATAACTTAGAGGTAAAAAGGTGTCACACAAATAGTTCATAACTGACTAAGAACCGAGGATTAAGGGGTAGAGTTTACAAAGACAATACCTTTTGAATTAAAATCCTTCTAAAAACTCGTGCTCTCATGCTTGCCATCACTTTCTCCCATACAGTGTTCAAGTTGGTAACGAAAACAACAGTGAAAATGGGCTCAAAACGTACAAGCATCCCACCTGGGTCAGCAATTGCCATAATGGGTCTGGTCTTGCCCCTACGAGTACCTCAAAAAATCTGCCTGTGACAGTTCTAATAAATGGTTAGAGAAAGTAACATAACTACAAGTTCAGTTTTTCAAACTTAAGCAACAGACACTAGAATCAGGGACCACGGAAACAAAAACACAAATCAAAATTTACAATTCTGAACAAAAAAGAGATTATTGTGGACCAAGAAAGTCGAACCGGAAAATATGGGCATTGAAAGAGTGCATGATGTGCATCCGAAAAGAGCTAGAACCGAAGCCGCAATCCTTAATTTATGCAACATCAACAGACGCCAAATCTTCCCCATACTGATAAGAGCCGAAGAATCAACGGCAGGTGCAGAAGTCGTCGATTCGGAAGCATAGACACCTTCAAAATTCGGGTCGGAAGCCGGAGCAGTAACATAAGCAGCTCGAATTGCAGTGCGCCTTCTTTTGCTGAACCGGAGAGACCGGAAATGACGGGAAAAAATCAAGTCCAAGCGGAATATGGTCGAGCTTAGCGCCGAAAGCTGAGTGTTTCGACTTTTGCGGAGGGAGCAGTTCGGAAGTCCGGGAAAAGCTGATATGGGGAGAACTGCAATCGCCATAGACGCTTTCCGGCCCTTCACCAGTCACAAATTCGATCTTACCAAAAGCAGAGAGCTCGGACTCGTAGAGGTAGATCACTTGCTTACTTAGATGGCGAGAAAATTTGGCTAACGCGTAACGGCGAAAGGCGCGGAGGAGAGCATTTAGATTTCCAGAAGATTTTTCTATGTGATGAATGATGATTGATCAATGATGGGTGTTGTGTAATTTGATAGTTCTTTGTAAGTAATATATATTTCGGTTTTTGACACCTTTAACATGACATGCTGGGGATAATTCAGGAGAAAATCAAGTTCAGATCTTTACAAGAACCGGGATGTCTCGGCTTCCTGTTTGACCGGATTTAACGGGCCTCTCGTCCATTTTTTTTATATGGAGATAATATATCATCCATATCTATTTATATTACAGCATGAGGGGTCAAGTTTTGAGGAAATCCCCTCTTGCGGATTGGTCGAAATTTCTATTGATGACCTCTTTACTTGTTTCACATGGCTATAAAATAAAAAACAGAAAGATTGGTGATAATCCTATTGTCAAATTTTACGTGAGGGTTAACAGCTTGACATGATCCTCGTTAGTAGATAAGTGATAAAGTAGGAACTATCTACTTATTCTTTAGGTAAGCCTAAACCCTAGACCTTATCTAGACTACCGACTAGGCTGCCAGCAAGACAGCCACATCAGGATATAAAAATTCACATAAAACCTCACGAATTCATTTTTCAAACAGGAAAGGGGATTCTAAGACAAGAACCGTGAGAGTTTTAAGACCAAAGTTCTAATTACCTAACCAAGACACTTTTGCCTGTCCAAAGTCAAAGAATAAAATATATACCATTTATAATGAAATGTCAAATTACGGATCAGCCACTAATATAATCCGATCTAATTGGGTTTTGTACTGAAAGATTTTCTTCTTAATAAGAGGTGTACATATAGTTACAATTGGGTAGGAGTTCGAGTTTCTTTAGGAAATTGACTCGAATCTTAACAAAAAAGAAAAGCTGATTTTTATAGTAATTACAATAAATATAATATATCCAAAGATAGACTTAGATCATAATTTGGATTGCTGAGCACGTGTAGAATCTGTGCAAAGAAAGTCTCTGTCTGTAGTCTTCTAGAGAATATATTTTCTAACATTCCCCCACAAGGTTGGTGTTTTGGCAATAATGCAAAGTTTGAGTAAAAACTGAGTTAACTACCCTCGAGACAATCCTTTTGTAAAAATCTTTGCAACTTGATCCTAAGTGGAAATGAACCGAAGCAATAATTGTCCAATGCACACTCATTCACGGACAAAGTGATAATCAAGCTCTACATGCTTGACACAATTATGGAAAACTGGATTGGCATTAATGTAGGTTGCAGATAAATTGTCGCACCATAGAACCGAGGGATCTCTGAGAAAGAATCGAAGTTCATGAAAGAGATGCAGTACCCAAGAGACTTCAGAGGCTACAATAGCCAATGATCTATATTCAGCCTCAACACTAAAATGAGTAACAGTCGATTGCTTCTTGGAAGACCAAGAAATAAGCAAACCTCCAAAGTATATACAAAATCTGGTGACTGACCTTCAATCATCAAGACAGCCACCCCAGTCGGCATCTAAGAATACATCAATACCAAATGAGTCGTGATATACGCACTGCGACATTTTACTGTCGGTCTTTACAGTCTGACGTGGACGTCTTATGTGGCATCCACGTCAGCTGCCCATTTGGCAAGGAGGGAGAGAGCGGGAGAGGGAGAGAGGGAGAGAGCGGGAGAGGAGAGAGGAGAGAGGCCGGAGCGGGAGAGGAGAGAGGCCGGGCGGGAGAGGGAGAGGCGGAGGCGGGAGGAGAGGAGAGAGGTCGCCGAGTGGGAGGGAGAGGGAAGGAGGCCGCCGAGCGGGAGGAGAGGGAGGATGCCGCTGAGCGGGAGGGAGAGGGAGGGAGGCCGCCGAGCGGGAGGGAGAGGGAGGAGGCCGCCCGAGCGGGAGGGGAGAGGAAGAAGGAGGCGCCTCAGCGGGCGGCCTCGGCCTCCTTCCCGCGCCAGGAGGCCGCCGGCGGGAGTGAGAGGGAGGGGAAGGCCATGGGCGGCCTCGGCCTCCCTCACGCGCCTCGGCGGGGCAGAGGCCGCTGATTGGGAGGGAGGAGGGAGGGCGGCGGCGGGCGGCCCCTTCCTCTCCCTCCGCTCAGCGGCCTCCCTCACGGCGCCTCCCCTTCCCTCCTCCCCCGCTCAGCAGCCTCCTCGGCGCCCCTTCCTCTCTCCCTCCGCCCGGCGGCCTCCCTCCTCTCTCTCTCCGCCTGTCTCTCTCTCTCCTCTCCCGCCTCCGCCCTCTCTCCTCTCCCGCTCTGTCCTCCTCTCCTCTCCCACTCCGGCTTCTCTCCTCTCCCGCCCGGCCTCTCTCCCGCTCCCGCTCCGGCCTCTCTCTCCTCTCCCGCTCAGGCCTCTCTCCCTCTCCCGCTCCGGCCTCTCTCCCTCTCCCGCTCCGGCCTCTCTCCCTCTCCCGCTCCGGCCTCTCTCCTCTCTCCCTTTTTGCCAAGTAGGAGATGACGTGGATGCCACATAAGACATCCACGTCGGGATCAGAAACTTCAAGTAAAACTTCAAGTACTGATATCATTTCTCATACCAAATTGACGAGCTGGTTGAATAAGAAAAGCATGTTGCAGAGTACCTTTTAAATAACGCAAAATTCGCTTAACGGCGGTAGACCAGTAGACATCGATTAGTGCTTGCTGATACTGACATGCCTGGTTAACTGCATACTAAATGTCAGGTCTGGGGAGTGTAAGATATTGAAGAGCACCAACAATAAATCTGTATTCAGAAGCATTGTGAGTGGAGTCCCATCGTTCTTCGTCAGTTTGGCGTCCAGAGCAACAGGAGTCGAAATAGGTTTGGCATATGCGAGACTAAGTCGATGCAATAAATCATTAAAATACTTGGACTGGGAAAGATGGATACCGGCCTTAGTGCAAACTACCTCAATGTCAAGAAAATAATGAAGGGAGCCCAAATCTTTGACAGAGATTTATGTGTGCAAGCTATGAATAAGAGCATTAAAAGTAGGAGAAGAGCCAATAACAAATATGTCGTTGACATAGACCAAGACATAAATCACTAAATCTGCATTGTATCTATAAAGAAGAGAAGAATCTACTGTGGATAAAACAAACCCGAGCTCAATGAGATAAGAGGTCAACCAATAGTACCATGGTCGTGGACTTTGCTTAAGCCCATTCAAAGATTTTTGAAGAAGACACACCGCGTGCGGTCTAATATCATCAACAAAACCAAAGGGTTGTGCCATGTACACCTTTTCTACCAATGTGCCATTAAGAAATGCATTACTGACGTCCAACTGCTTAATAGGCCAATTTTTGCTAACTACCACAGTGAGAACTACCCAAATTGAAACTGGTTTAACAACCGGACTGAACATTTCAAAGTAATATGTCAATACTACCATCAGGGTTTGGTCTTAATGCTTAAACCCAATTTACAACCAATAGCTTGTCACCCCTATAGCAAAGAAACAAGTCTCGAAGTATAGTTAGATAATAAAGCTTTAAATTTAGCCTACAGAGCTGCATGCTATTTTAGATGCTTCACAGCCTGAAAGAAACAAGTAGGTTCCACTAGTGAGGAGGGAAGAACAGAGAGATGACACGTGGAGACATGTATTTTGGGTTTAAGAGACCCAGTCATAGAGTGAGTAGTCATACAATGAGTAGCTAAGGGAGCAGTGGGTCGAACAGTCTATGAAGGATTTGCAGGAGAGGGCAAAGGAGAAAGTGTTGCAATCAAGGAAGAAGAACTAGACTCTGGGTTAGTATCCATATTAAAAGGCATAGGAGGGATTGGAGATGGACTTATTAAGGGAGACAGTGAAGACGATTGAGCATAAGAGGTGAGAATAGCTGAGTCAACCCGACAGTGGGAGGCAAAAGTTGAATTGGTTGACTTGGAGGTGATGCAGTTGATGGTGTTCGAATCAAGGCAGTCTTTGAGTATGGAAAAGATGTCTCTTGAAGACTACATTGCAACTAATGTACACCCGACCTGAAGAGATATCAAGACACTTGTAGCCTTTATAATTGGGATGATACCAAATAAAAATGCATGGAACAAAATGATCCTCCAATTTGTGAGAAGTGTAAGGGCGTAAGTGAGGATAACAAAGGCAGCCAAAAATACGCAAAGAAGAATAATCTGGTATTTGTCCATACAAGAGTGTCAAAAGGCTTTTTGAAGACAAACCCGATGAATGGAGTCAATTTATAAGAAAAGTAGCAGTAGAGAAGGCAAAGTCTCAATGCTCTTTTGGCATGGAAGCCTGCACAAGCAAAGTAATTCCCATCGTAACAATATGGCGGTTTTTGTGCTCGACAATGCCACTTTGTTGTGGAGTATAGGGTACAAAATGTGATGATGAATCCCACACGAAGCAAACAACTGCTTAAATTCACTGTTGACGAATTCAGATCCCCATCTGATTGAAAATATTTTATTTTGGTGGAAAATATATTTTCGACAGAGGATTGAAAATGAACAAACAAAGAGTAAACTTCAAACTTAGTTTGAAGTAGAAACAACCACGTGAATCGACTGAAGTGATTGACAAAAGAAACATAGTATTTGAACCCATTCTTTGACATAATTGGACAAGGTCCCCATACGTCTGTCGAGACCATATGCGCAATGATGGTGCTGAAGTAGTTGATAAAGAAAATGGTAAAGAGACTGATTTTGTAACGCAACAAGCTGGGCAAGATGCCTTCTTATTAAAATTAGAAACTTCAATCTTAAAATGTCTGAAGACATTACGTAAAACAAAGCTACCAAGATGTCCTAAACATTCATGCCAAAAGGAGAAAGGAGACACACCCGAAAGTAAACATGTGGGTGATGCAGCATGGACGACAACATAGAGCGCTTTTATCCCGCTCCTTGAGTAGTATGCAGCCCACACTGGCTTCCTATACACAAAAGCCATTAGCATCAAAAGTGACACTACAATTGTGATCAGAAGTGAGGGAAGAAATGGACAACAAATTTTTAAGGGAAGAGGAAACGCAAAGGACATTGCGAAGTTTAAGAGACTGATATAACGGAAGAGTATATAGGCAAACCTGAACCATTTCCAAGGATCACTTGATCCAAGCCTATGTAAGGTGTACTCTTGAAGCATCAAAGGCAATGTGATAAGAAGCCCACGATCAGTGTATTAGATGGTGTCTTGATTGGGACTTGTTTGTGCAGAATAAGCTTGAGGGGTAACAGTAGTGGGCTGGTATGCCAAGTTGAATCTATTGCAGAATTAAGTGCCCACATGACCGGTCTTCTGACAAAACTGATAGGTCGGATGGTTGGCATTTGTCACAGACGTCTTGCTGGCCGTGACCTCACTGAGTGGAGCAAGCTCCTCGGCCACCTCTAGCAGCTACATTGGTCAACGGGGTACCTGTAACATCAAGCTGATTAAGTTATACCTGCATCTAGTGGCGATGCTACTTTATGAGAAGGAGATTTTGCAAGGAGTCGAAAGTATGAGGTTCATATCGACAGGTAACAGGCTGGGTAAACGACTCAAACTCATGTCCGAGTCCAGAAACTATGATGTAGTGAGTAATAATTTGATCGTCGAGTAGCTGTTTGGATGTAGAGAGATCATCTATAATTCCCTTGACTAAGTGAAGATATGCCAACAAAAATAGAGACCCTTTGCGAAGGGTCTGTAATTGAAAGGGAAGATGATTGTGGCGGGATTGAGATGTTGAAGCATATACACACTTCAATTTCTGCCACATCGTAGAAGCAATGGGGAGGCCGAGAGTATATCCGAGGGCTGCTTCAGATAGTGTGGCAACGATCCTGCTCTAAATCATCTTATCGAGAATATACCAATGAGAATATAGTTGGTTGAGAATAGGACCACTTGTCTCGTCATCATGAATATATAGCTGAGGAGGAAGTACTGATCCATCGACCAGACCCATAACCCATTAACTATTCAGAATAGGTAGCATTTGCTGATGCCACAAGACGTAGTTCTAACGATCTAGTTATCTAGAGACAGTGTGAGAAATATGAGAAAAAGTCAGATTATATCGTCCATGAGCTATGCCAAGATCAAAGAAGAGACCATGTGGAGGAGGTACCATAGACACCTCATTGTTCAACATTGACGGAGTGGTGAAGATGTACGTGAATGATTGGTAGCCATTAAAGCGGTAATCGAGGAAAGAAGAAAGCAAGAAAGCATGGAGAAGAGGTAGAAGAAGACCTACGACGTGCACCTAGGGCTGGCCTGAGACCATGTAATGAAAGACTTTCTTCTTAATAATCTCAAACGTATGAGGTGTACATCTAGTTACAATTGTGTAGGAGTTCGAATATGTTTAGGAGACTGACTCTAAATCTTAACAAAGAAGAAAACCCGATTTACAATAATTACAATAAACATAGTAGCTATCAAAAGATAGACTTAGATCATGATTTGGATTGTTGATCCCGTGTAGAATTTGTGCAAGGAAGGTCTCTGTATAGAGTCTTCTAGAGAATATACTTCTCTAACAGGTTTGAGCGAGCTAAAGTTCTTATTGAAAGATTTGCTGTCTGGTTTGGTTATTTTAAAACATTCATATCTATATATCTAGATGTTTATATTCTTATTAGAGATGAAAAACCAACAAAATTTTATTTATATCATCATAAGATTGGAGGAAAAACCGTATTATACGTTTAATTGTTATCCCCTCCATTCAATTACCAAAAAATCAGCACCTACCAATTAAAATATAAGGGTGAGCTGTAATTGTAAGATAAGGTGAGCTGAGAGATGATTTAGGAGAAAAAAGACTGGGATGCGACCTGGCAGGTGAGCAAACTTAAAGAATATTGTCAAATACTTCACCGAGGCAGGTGACAAGAGGAAAATATCTTCTCAAAGTCTTTAAGATGAGTTTCTAATGGTGTGCCTTCATATCATCGGTCAGGTAAATCTCTTTTTCACTACACTGATGTTATATGTCTTTTTTTCCCTCACCACCAAAAAGACTATAGATTGAAGCTAATGTTGTATGGAGTCCTTTGATTGTTCTTTTAATAATCTGACAATTCATTGATTTACATTTACTTGTGATACAGGTATTTATACATAGAGTTTCAGATGAGTTAAACAGAAATGCAGTGGTAACAATAGTTTGGTGAAGTCCTAATAATCTTGTGAAATTGTATCAGATCTGAGAAAATAAGACAAGCCTGAAGAATAGTAACGTCTTAACACCCTCCCATAAATTCAAGGGCGTGAGGCCACATTGAGCTTGGTCCGTAAAACCTCAAAGCGTGCTCTATACAAATGCTTGGTGAGAATGTTAGCAGGCTAATCAAAATTGGAGATTATGTCAGAGGTGGAAGACTCTTGCGGTGAGTTATTATTGTGTGCTTAATGTGGCCATGGACAACCAGATTAGAGGCTAAGAAGATTGAACTGACATTGTCAGAGTACAAAATTGGTGGAAAGGGAAGCTGAACTCTGAGGAACAAGAGAATATGAAGCACCCATAACATTTTTGAGCTGATAGGAGATAAAGTCCGATACTCCACTTCACAAGTTGACTTCACAAGTTGATCGAGAAATCATGTTTTGCTTTTGGGAGACCTAGGATATTAAATTTCGTCTCAAATAAATTGTATAACCAATAGTGGAGCGACGTGTTATCAAACAACCTGCCCAATTTGCATCATTGTTGGCACTAAGAGTAAAGGTCGCCAGATAAATCTGGAGTCCATGAGTCGGGGTTGCTAAAGGTAATGAAGAAAACGTTTCACAGCTTGGAAATAACGAAAACATGGGGGTATGGTGTATTGACTGAATAAGATATGTCTGGCCTAGTCAAAGTTAGGTATTGGAAACTTCCAAGCAGTTGACGATAAGAAGTTGGCTCATTGAATTTTTAACCAGAATTAAAGGACAGTTTATCACGTGACAACGGAGTGCTCTCTGGTTTAGCATTTTCCTTCCCATTTTTTTGAAATAATTCAACTATGTATCGTCTTTGTGAGAAAAAATGTTGTCGGTTCACAGATTGGTTTCAATTCCTATAAAATACTTGAGATGGTTGAGATCTGTCAACCCAAATGCACATCGAAGAAGCTCGATGAAGTATCAGATCAGCATAATGGATGATCCAGTGGCGATTATGTTGTCAACATATATCAGTATTATGATTGTGGCCTTTGAGTGATGACGGATGAATAATGACAAATCATGAGGAAAACAGTTTGCTGTAACAACTAAGTTTTGAATACCAGGACGCAGGGCCTGTTTGAGACCGTAAAAAGTTTTTTGGAGGCGACACACGTGATTGGGATGGTCTGGATCGATGAAGCCTTCTGGCTGCTTCATATAAATTGCTCCGGATTGGTCACAATGGAGGAAAATGCTTTTGACATCAAGTTGTCAAAGTGGCAATTGATAAGAAACAACAATATAGAGAATGAGACAAATGGTTGAAGGATGAACCACTGGATAAAATATATCGTAGTAGTCTCTGTCTGGTTCCTGATGAAACCCTTGGCCACAAGTTGGACCTTGTAACGTTCAACAGTGCCATCAAATCAGTGCTTGACACAATAGACCCATTTGTTGTCGATTGCATTCATATTCTTAGTGCAAGGGACCAATGTCCATGTTTTATTTGTGGAGTGCATCAAATTTCATTTTGCATTGCCTACTTTCAATGGGCTTCTCCGATAGTCATTGAGAAGCGTGTGGGATGGGGAGGAAGAGTGGATAATGCAGTGGCAAGACAGGCCGGTAGCGGATAATGCTCTCAGTGAGCACCATCGGCTTTTGGTTACCGTCCATGCTACTGGTGATCATGGAATTAGGTTGCAGTCAGGAACTAGCGGAATTGGAAAAATAGGTGATGCGGCAGAAGATGGCAATGTGAAGGCTGATGTTGTTTAAAGATAGGGATTACTGTGAATATTTATAGACTCTGGAGCATATGCAGATGGAGGTGCCAAGATATGAGAAGAAGGTCTGAAAAGCATTTTCAGAGGCTGCCTGAGAGAGAACACGACGACAAGGCAGTGTCAGAGATCATGAAAGGGCGAATGGAACAATGACCACGATAAGGGCAAGTGGACGTTTCAGATGTCTCATGAGTCGAAGTATGTGAATGAGGACCCATGACGATTTTGTGGTTGGAGAATCTGCTGGAGTAGAGGTTCAGCTTGGAGGGACAGTAGATGATAGTCTCGGCAGTGGCGGAACCCCGCGACAAGTGCCAGAGCGGACTTACCGAGATGGAGGTGATATTTCTAAAGGAGGCCCTTGGTGGGCGCTAGGTCTGACCAGGAGATTTCTTCATGCCACCAAGTGGTAGAGCGGGCTGAGGGGTGGGAATTCCATGGGGTGCTGAAGTGGGGTCAGTGGTATTCGGGATGGAGGGAGATGACCAGACTTCAGGTGGCACCGAGGGTTGAAGCATCATTTGCTGGCAAGGGAGTGGCGAAGGCAGAAGAGGCCAAATCTATGAATTTGCGCAGGGAACAGGATTGATTCTGGAAGAAGAGGGTGATGCGCAGAGCAGGGCTTGCGGCTGTGTTGGAGGCCTAGGTGATGAAGGTGGTGGTGTGGCGACCACGGTGGACCCATAGACAAGAAACACAAAAGGCTGCAAGTTATATGGCAAGTGGGAAAATTTCCTGCAAAGAAAGGGTGAGAGCAAATGCTGACGATGGGAGACCAGGATACTTTGTTTCATTAAAGACAACATGTCTAGCAATAAAAATGTGAAGACTATTTATGTCAAGGCAGAGATACCCCTTATTGTGTGTTGCCTTAGCCCAGCAAAATACAACGAGTGCTTCTAAACTCGAGCTTTGTGGGATTAAAAGTACGTAAGCAGGGAAAGCATAGACAACCGATGGAGTGCAAATGATTATATGTGGCATGATGACCAAAAAGACAAAAAATGTGTTGTATTTTTTTGTACAAGTGAAGGTAACAAATTAATGCAGTGGACAACAGTTAGGAATGCATATGACCAATAAGATTTTAGGGTAAGTCCTGTTTCAGCCACTTGACAATGTTTTCTTTTAGTAATACCATTTTGTTCAGCCATTCATGAACAAGAAAGGCAGTGGTAAATGCCTCTGGTGCAAAACAGCTTTAGCAACTTTGTACTTATAAATTCGCCACTCCCATCACTTTGGACACAACAAAATTTAGTGTTACAAGTGTTTTCAAGAAATGGAATAAAGCAAGGAAAAATTTAAAACACGTCAGATTTGCATTAAAGTGGAAACAACCATGTAAAGTAGTGGAAAAGACCCCCTGGATATCCTAAGTTAAAGCACGCCCATAGGATTTATGCATGAATTGAAATTTAATTAAATGGGAGATGAAGACTCTTCCTGAGTTGATAATGTCCACATGACGGAAAATTTGTAGGCGAGACACGAATTTGCAAGATGGACAACAAGGAGCGAAGAGCATTCTGAGATAGATGACCCAAGCTGAGGTACCAACTCGATGGAGACAATTTATTTGTAGAAAGACATTGTTTTTGTGGAATGGATAGAGGATAAAGCCCCCCTTTATTGGGTCCTTGATGAAGTATCATGTTGGTCTAAAAATCATGAATAATATAGCCAGTGAGAGTAAACAAAAAAGACCAATTATTAGTTCGAGAAAACTGAGAAACTGACAATAATTTCCTAGAGATGCGAGGAACTAAAAGTGTCTTATAAGAGGCAGTTGTACCAGAGGAAAGATTAAGAGGGATTCGACCAGTGTGAGATATAGACAGATATCGGCCACTATCAACAAGAATAGAGTCAGAACCCAGTTAAGGTTTCTTACTAGAAATATCGGCAGGATCGGGGGTAAGATTGTGCAATGCACCACTGTCTAAAAACCAGTCTCTTGTGAGAAAAACAGATGGAGAGGTCACCGAGAGGGTAGTGGAAGCTGGAAGAACATTATCGGGAGCCCAGCAATGGTTCGCCTTGTGAAACAGGTGACTGCAACGGTAGCAAATGACCAAAGATCCATCTGAGCTATTGGAAGCCGAGGTCATCAAGGAGGAAGAAGTGCGACCTCGGCCACGATTTCCCATGGAGCACTCACATCCCACAGATGCGCGACCAGAAGAGTCATGGCCACATCGATTAGACTGCGAGCTAGAAAGAGGGGGGTTGAAACTGCAACAGTAAGTTCAGTCGGTGGTGTTGCTTGACCAAGACAGTGGTCATGATCAAGTAGCATAGCTGAGACAAAAAGAGAAAGGAGTCACATGCTGAGAATCAATGACAGACACACCTGGATGAAACTCAGAGCCAAGGCCCCAAATTATGCACAAAATAAGGTCTTCGTCATCCATGGGTTCATCTGCACTGGCGACCGCAAGGGAAACCCATTTGGCATGAATTAGATACTCGTGGACAGTTTTACTGCCACACGGCAAAGTATGAAGTTTTGTTTTGAACATTTGCATGCACGAATGGGTCACCATTCCATAAACTTCTTCAAGCGTTGTCCAAGCACAGTGTGTAGTTTCAACGTCACCATCCAGGACAGAATGGCATCGGACAGGCACTGTAGGAGCCAGCCAAACACGAATTGATCCAACCTCTTCCATTTGGAAAAGTCATCGGGAGAAGAAGTAGGTGGCGGAAGACATCTTTCCAGCAGCCCAAGAAGATTATGACAGCATAGGACAGGGATGATTTGGACTTTCCAAATGAGAAAGTTCTCCAACGTTAATTAAAGTGAAATCTTTTGAAAAATCGATTTGACAATTGGAAGGGGAAGGCTTTCTACTTGGTCGCGGCGGCGGAAGAAAAGAAGTTAGAAGAAGACACCATGAAGAGTTTTAGGAAGGGGATTGACTGTTGTGGAGTATGGGCCATTGATACCATGTAATAATCTGATAATGCACCACCATGAAGAGTTTTATGGTCTTAAAGTGAGGCATGCTAATGTACACCCAATTTGATTGAAAGGAAGCAAGCTTAACCAAAAATTTCATTTTAAATGACAAGTATAGCCAAACTATAAGAGCTCAATTAAATCATTTCAGATATCCTAAAAGATCCAATGACATTATTGGATCTTCATTGCCTATTTAACAGTACGTTGATCATTTATTCTAGGATTCTATGTAAATGGCGAGTGGGGTGCGACAGAGTGATGACCAATGTCAAATTGTCACGCCTCTCATCAATGGGAAAGGAAAGGATATTTGTAGGAGCTGGAGAGCTGAAAATGACAATCACAAAGAGGGATGGACTGTTGTGGTGTGTCTGCAAGGAAAGAAAAACTAGGAAGGAAAGATTAGGGCTCTTGACCTTTGATAGAATGTAAGAATCTGATAATGCACCACCATGAAGAGTTTTATGGTCTTACAAGTGAGGCAGGCTTAAGCACATCCAATTTGGTTGAACGGGAGCAAGCTGAACCAAAAATTTCAATTTAAATGACAAGTATAACTAAACAATAAGTGCTCAATTACATCATTTCAAATATCCTAAAAGATCCAATAACAATTTTGGATCTTCATTGGCTATTTAACAGTAAGTTGATCGCTGATTCTAAGATTTGGTGTAAATCGCTAGTGGGGTGTAATAGAGTGACAACCAATGTCGAATTGTCGCCCCTCTCATCAATGGCAAAGGCAAGGAGAATTGAAGGAGCCAAAGAGCAGAAAATGACGATCACAAAGAGGGATGGACTGTTGTGGATCTTCTGCAAGGAAAGAAAAACCAGGAAGGAAGGATTAGGGCTCTCGAATCGTGCCGATTTTGGGCTTTAGTTGTCTACTGAGCATTATCTCAAAAGAAGACTTCTTCGAATTACTGTTACAAAGGGAGATAATTGGATTTTCATAGGATCGTGATGGATGCATGAACTCTTTCTTTCACAACTTCTGGGCATAATGGAATCAAAGTAGACCACAACGAAAGAAAAATGGTGGGAGGGCTTGCAATATATTGTCCATCTTCAAGAGGCAAATCAGGGAGTTGAAAATCATACACATTTGAGCTAGATGGATTATTGTCGGGCTCTATGTACCAAGAATTGGGAGATAATCCCTAATCTTGGTGTTTCCTAGTTGATGCCTTTCGGAAATTATTCCCCCTTTCTCAAATGACAGGAAATTACTACAACCACAAAACTTGGCCAGAAAATCGACACAAGTTGGATAGATGTATTTTGAGGAGTGTGGAGAAGATTGCACACAAATGCTACTCAAGGGGAAATGGAACCAAAATATGCTCATACTGAGCTATGAGGTTATTGCGAAAATTAGTTGGTAATTACGAAAGGTGGAAGAACTAGAAAAGTGCATCAGGAATCAATAGTAGTAACGATGTAGGCCTCAGGCGTCCTATTTCGGTGATGGTGAGTGGTTGATTGTGGTGGACAGTGCTGAATCGAGAGAGAAAATCCTCTCGTGGAACCATTCCAGCGAAATTAAGTGTTGGGAGATGAAGAGATGGGAGCATTAAAAAGAGACATGGCATATTTTGGCCGGGGTGCAAATTTGGGGTGCTCCATCAGAACTCTAGTGCAAAGAAGCCACTCGTTGGAAGAAACTTACTCTATGCAAGGGCAAGATTCAGATCTACGCGATAGCAAATCGAGGAGCAATTGACTGATCTTCTATTCCATGGTAATTTATTGCAATTTTGCTATAGCTTGAAACATTCATCCCACCTTTTGGGTCGTTTGTAGAAGGAAGGAGGAAGACGATTATGAGTCCGACCCAAAGGTATAGATGTCTTGTGACAACTCAGGAAAGAAGTGAGTTAACTAGGAATTTTACCAACTTGACTTGGATCAAGAACAAGTCGACTCACCAACAATTCGGAATGACCCAGAACTTGACCGAGTCACCTCACCCTCTTTTCAACTCTTGGAAGGACTCTTAAAACTTTAACTTTGTCCTCCAAGACATAGCTCTACCAATCCTAGCACAAGTCAAGTTGACTCAAAATGCTGCACTCGAAGTCCCAGCTCCTAAACCTAAGTCAAACATGGATCCTATCCGGTCAATGGGGAATCTCCAGATATGTCACAGCCATTATGGCCCTGATGTTGTTGTTCGCAATCCCTTCTCAGTGGTCCAGCCTATTAAAATAAAAACTCTTCGTTAGCACCCCTCTACTTTCTATTTCTGGCCCCCCAAATACTCCCACCTATATCTAGAACACACCAAATGTTTATTCTAAGCATAAGACCCCTTTCCCATGTCACTCCATTTCCACTTAACGATCTTAACTCCCAACCCACTGTTTATTCTAAGCATAAGACCCCTTTCCCAGCCATTGCTGACCCATCACCAATTCAGTCAAATGGCAATTATATATAGATCGGCAACCACCTACAGGTGTGTTAATGATCAGAAAGTGGTGATGCAAAAAAAAAATGTAGAGGACCTTGTAGAGACGGGTAATCAGGATGGCAATAATATTGATACATTTGATGAGCAAATTGATGAGGACAGGGAGAAAGACATGGAAATAATTCATAACTTTACCATCTCAAGAAATTAAAGAAAAAATATGGCTAAAAAGAGTCCAGGAGGGTCTCTTATGCTACTCGGCTTCAAGAAATTAGAAATGGGGCTCCGAAAAAAGCAGCATCATAAAATGAAAAGAAGAAGACTCATGGCAGAGGAAAGGGAGGTTCAAACCCATCAAAAAATAGGAAATGATCACGCTTTCATGGAATGTTAGAGGAATTGGAAGCTCTAACAAGAGAATTGTTATTGAGAATACAGTTAGGTAGTGGAAAACACAACTAGGTTTATCTCAAAAGACAATTAGGAGAGATGACTGAATCTATTGTCCGAGACATGGTCTACTTCAAAGAACCTAAGTGGGAGGCCTTAAACGCCTGAGGCTCTACTGGAAGAATTTTGATTGTTTAGGACTCAAGTTATTTTGTCGTCTACTCTATTAATGTGGGGGTATATTCTCTTGCTATGAAATTATCAAAATTAACCACTTGCAAGCATCGGTGCATTTGGAGGTGTTTATGGACAAAGAACTTACTTTGGTTGATCAGCTTGTTGGGTGGAATTGACAAATATGTTATCAAGGTGGAGGAACCATGGTTACTTAGAAGTGATTTTAATGCAATAAAACCAAGGTTTGGAAAACGTTTTCTAGTATAGGAATACTTGGTGCCATAAGTGCAAGCAATCCAATGAAATAACCGGACCAGCTACAAATGGCTCCTGTAAAAAAATGGAAACATCATATTTTTTTCATGCTATAGTATAGTACAGAATAAAGGCCGATAGAATTTGCTCTCTCACTATTAGTGGTGAGATTATTTTAGTGAAGGAGCAATCATTGCAGATTTTGCTAGCTACTTCACCCACTTATGCACTGAAGAGTCAATGAACTGACCTCACATGATGAGGATTTTTTGCAACCGACTGTCTCCGTCACATACATAAGAGCTTTCACTATGGACGACATTGATGTTGCTGGTCAGGGCATGCCGTGAGATAAAGCTCCTGGGCCCAATGAATATAATGGTGAATTTTTTAAAAGCATTTAGGTCTATTCTCCGTGATGATAAGGTGGAGCAATTCCACCATTTCTATCAACAAGGTTTGACATGTTCAGTTTTGGGTACAACCTTCATTGTCGCGTGTCGAAAAACAATATATTGAATCCATAAATTTTAAACCGATTAGTCTAGCTAGTAGCACAAATGAAATCATTGCTAGACTTCTTGTTACAAGACTACCAAAAATTCTTGGGTATATTATTAACCTCAAGCAACACACTTTCATCAAAGGAAGAAATATCATGGATACTGTTATGAATTCTCATTTATTCTACAATATGTTAGCCTCGAGCAACACCTCACCTGATGGTTGTCCTCAAGCTGGATTTTGAAAAAGTTTTTGACAAGATATCTTGGAGCTATTTGAGATCTGTAATGGAACAACATAGGTTTGCCAGAAGATGGAGGAAATGGATCATGTCATGTGTCTCATATCCCAGATATTTAATCATGATCAATAGGGGTAACCGTGAATATATTCAGTGATAAAGTGGACTCAAACATGGTTATCCACTATCTCCATTGCTCTTCAACATTGACGGAAAAGGTTTGTGACAGTTGCTCCTCCTAGCAGTTAATGAAGGGTTGATTGATGTGGTGTGATCATTATCTTCATGTGCCACTAGTGCAATTAGTAGATGATGTTATCATCTTCTACAAAGGTACTTTGCAGCAACTTAGACCTGTCAAGTGCATATTACTTCTTTTTGAAATTGCTTCCGGCCTTAAAATTAATTGGGAGATTTATTCACTTTATTAACTTGTTGTTGAGAATAATTTACTAAACTCAACGACACATATGCATGGTTACAAAACACTTCCTACGGGCTATCTTGGGTTTCCACAATTATTAAGAAGGCATCAAAGCACTTATGGGACCCGGTTTTTGAAATGATGAATAAAAGACTTAGCAGTGGCAATGAAAATTGTTAACAGAGGCTGGCAAACTCACTTTGATTAAAGTATATTCATTGGGCATTCCAACCTATTACCTCTCTTTTCTACATTGTCCACTCTCCATTGATAAAAATATGGAGAGACTTAATATTTTATTGTTTGGGCCATCTGACAAATCAAAAACACATCTAATCAAGTGGGATGATGTTTGTCTAACAAAAGAGAATCAGGGTCTAGGTATTAGAAAAATCAAGAGTATGACTGAAGTGCCACTTGTTAAATTGCTATAGAAACTAAATACGATTGGGGACATGACTTGGAAAAACTTGATTACTGTTACTCTTGAGATGATATGGTAATTGGCTATTTGAGGCTGCTAGAACTTGGAGACTCTCTTCACTTTGGAGAATAATAGTGAAGCTCTTGCCTTTCTTTAAGCAACATGAGTCTATTCAGCTCTTCACTTTGGAGAATAATAGTTAGCTCTTGCCTTTCTTTAAGCAACATGAGTCTATTCAGCCTGAAGGGGGACAATATCCTCACTTATACTTGTTAGCTAGAAATCCGTATTGCTCTACATATGATTTGGCCCCCAATGGGCAATAAACTAAGCTGGATTGGACATCTCTACTTAGATGAGCTCAACTATACCTATTTGAGAAGAAGTTGGCCTGATGAATTAATGTTAAAGCCCCACCCAAAGGGGATTTACTTAGCTTAGGTTAATGCCTGACAGGTCAACCAAGGAGATCTCCTCACCCTACTATTTTTGCCTGGATGATTTCTTGTCCAAACAAATAAATTTTTTTGGCTGATGTTGCATGAGAGAAAAGTTGTGTATCAGAGATCTTTTGATGAGGGGGTCATCCAACTATAATCCAGCAACCATAATCCAGCATGTGCCCTCTCTTCATTAAAGAATTAAAGTCTATAAACCACCTATTATTTCAATGCATATACAATTGGAGAATCTTGTAATGCCTCCTAATTTTCTGGGCCTTACCAAACTTGTTGGCTCACCCTGGCTTGCTACTAAAGGAAGGTTGATGTGTTGTTGTTCTCTGGCCGTCATACCATAGTTGATTTGGAAGGAAAGGAACACTAAAATTTTTGTAATGTTGAGTCATTCTCAAGTCATTCTCTCCCCCATGATTGAACGGTTAAAACTTCAAAGAGCATTCAGAAATGTCCATTGTTGTACAGTGTGGACCTCTTGGTCTGCACATGTTAGAGAAGGTGACAACACCCCAGCCAAAATCCAACATTGGCTGCCTCCACCAATTTATTCTTATAAGTTAAACTTTGGTGGTTCTTCTTTGGGCATTGCTGGAGTAGGTAGCCTAATTAGGAATCATGACGTTGATATTGGGTTTACCTATGCTGGCCCAATTTGCATTACTAATTCTACAACTGGTCAATAGTTAATGAAATCTCTGACCTTGCTAGCTTTGTTCAAACCTCGTCTCACATATTAACGGGTGCTAATTCTGGAGCTGACTAATTAACTAAGCAAGGGCCTGAACCCCACATCTTGTTGTGTGGACCCTCTAATTTTTTGCTATCTTGTTTTTATTGTTTGCCCTTGGGTTGTACTCACTCCTATCTCAAATTTGCTATTAGTGAAATTAAATAGAAGCTCAACTTTAAAAAAATAAAGTTGATCACTGATTCCATTGTGTCATTAAGGTGTAATGGGCACATAAACGATATGAATTTCCAATTGCCACAATCTGTTCCATTTTCAATTTTCTCCAATTAGTTTCCTTTCTGCTTTTTACCTGATTTTTCTACGCCTAATCAGGTAATAAACAGTAAATCAACTAAAAATAGCAAAAAGTTAAATTTTTTTAAAAAAATTAAGAAAAAATATAATAACAATAAATCAAAGAGAGATGTTGAAAGTGGGGAGGGATGGGGAAGGAAAAAGGACTTAGGAATTTTACGAGAGCTAGGGTTATTATTGCAAAACATTACTATATTACTCGAACGATAATTAGGTAAAATGGCTTCGGAACAACCATTTTTGTTTTTGTTTCGTTTATTAAAAACGATATAATGGTATACAAGTAAAAGGTAATCAGATATTAATTTTTTGTTTCTATTTTTTCCGTTTAATAATATGTAGAATGGTAAAGCCGTTAATCCGGTTAACCTTATGGCCTGTCTCATAGGTTGAATACACAAGATTTAGTACGAAGCAAGTAAAACAATGCAAAAGAATGTCAGTCCACCAAAATGTGGCGATAGTGAAATTAGAAAGGACTCAAAAAGTATAGAAGATTTCACCATGCTAATAACCTCAGCAGAACAATATATGCCTGTACTAAGAAATTAATTTAGGTCATTTTATTGTTAAAATATATAAAGAGGGGGCGCGAACACCTTTCGATAAAGGTTGAAGGGATGGGGGGTCCGAGTGTGGGAACAAGAAAAGCAAAAGGTGGCAAGAAAAGAAAGGACACCTGGTTTGACACTTATCTCCAGGCATGCGGAAATAAAGTCCACACTAAACACCACAGTGAAAGACCAAGAACTGTGTCCCTCGCCATATTTTGCTCTTTTCTCCCGCTGCTACTATCCTTTGCTTGGGAATCCCCGGTTTTTCCACCGGTGCTGCTTTGGGTCGAGTTTCCTTGTTCTGAAGCAATTACAAATTGCGTAAATTGAATGAACACAATGATAAAAGGAATCACATCTTTCTCCCCATTCCGTAGCCCATCAGTGTATCTAATGTAAGAGTGAACAAAAGAAGAAACATAAAAGGGGCTTATTACCTGCAGAAGTTGGTGTGTTTAGTGCAGGAGAACTGCCAGCAAATTGCTTGAAAATCTTTGCATCCGGCGAATTTGGGGACAAGTGAAGAAGATCTAGACCACAAAAAAAAACGTCTTTTTAATATTGTTTGTTCATAATTCCCAATTAACCAAAGTTTTAACTTATTATGGGTAAGTATCAGAAGTTATTTAGTACCTATGCACTGGGAGATGTTGGCGTGTGTATTGCAGACGACTGGAAGAGTGAGTGCTCTGGTTACGTTAAGCTTTAGCCCAAGATTAGGATCGTCTCTGTCCTTTATAAGGACACACAGACATTTCTTGTTCTTCTGCAGCACCTGGGTGAGGCCCTTGCAGCAGTCAGGCGTGGGGGCTTTGGCGCTGCCGCCGGCGTATTGCAGGCACGCAGAAAGACTTACCAGCGAATCGGCGCACTCTGCTTGATCACTTGCGAAATCCGAAACGGAGTGACCCATGAGGCAGTAAAGCAGGACCAGCGCAAACGCAAAGCTTGCAGAAGCCATGGCCAGACAGAGAACGATCTCTGCTTTCCCTTGATAAACTCCTTTATATATAAACTGGATAAAGCTAGTGATAAAGAAGATGCAATAATTATGTTTGTCAGTCATTACAACATAGTGGAGATAAGCATGTGGAGGCACTACCTCATTTGTTGTCTTCTTTTTCTTTTTCTTTTTCTTTTTCTTCCCTTGAAACTGAAGAATAACAAGGTATCCGCTGACGGTGTGGTGGGGTGGTTGGGTCTGTCGTTGAGTGCTCGAGTATTTAGTAAAAGAGCTTTCTAGAGCGATAGGTACAAATGAACTAGCTAAAGGTGACGCTAACACGTAGTCAGCCTGCTGATTAATATTACTGATAACTCGAACGCTTCAAATCATTTAAACTCATATGAACAAAAGTACAATAGAGACCGTTGGAACAATATGCCTTTCTTTAGTGTGCATGGTTTTCTTTTTCTTTTTTATGCGAAAAAATTCATTTGTTTAGTTTGTGCTTGTAGTGTTAAGTCTTGTATAGCATTAAGTGCAATACAATCATCGGAGAATACTAAAGATGGCTATAAGCACAGGCCATCTTACAGTGCTGGATTAGAGAGTTTAATCCTAAGAAAAGGAGAACCAATTTCTTTCTTCCCTATATTGATTGTCAAGGAGTGTTGGTCTGCTATATATCTTTGATGGGTGTTCGCCGGTCGGTTCTCATTGCCTGTATCTGTGTTAGGTACGAAGATTCAGACTTTCAGCTAGTGAAGGGAATAGGTTCGAGTGTAAAGAGATTTTGCAGTATTGCCTCTACATTCTATCTCTCAGGATTTAGTTAGGTTTAGTAAAGGTTAAGTTTGTCTTTTGCAATTGTACGACTTTTTACGGCTAGAATGCTGCTTTCTATGAGGGTTACTATGAAAAGAAGGGAATTAAAATTATCAATATTTTAAAAACCGAACCGGTGATCGAACAGGTGGAACTTCTGATTCTGGTTCAACTGGATCAACCGGGTTCAACCGGTGGTTCAACCGGTATGAGTTTTTTCTCATTAAAAAATACATAAAAAGATTTCTATATACAAAAAATAAGATTAAAAATACAAAAACTATTAAAATACTAAAAAGGTAAGTAAACCGGTTCAACCGATCCAGTCCGATTTCCGGTTCAGTGGTTGAACAGCTCAAAACCGGCCTGTCAACCGGTTTTTTACCATTTCTGGGTCTTTGAGCGAACCGAACCGTTCAAAGTCCCTGTTCCGGTTGAACCCGATTGAACCGGCCGGTTCGGTTCGGTTTTTAAAACACTGAAAATTATAAAGGGGACTGTTGCCGTTGGTGACAGGTGTGCTTCCTTTCTTTCTCTCCTCTCTCACTACCTGTGTCGTCTGAAAGACCGCAGCCGGACAGGTCTGCCGACGTCGGAATCCATCGGACGACATAAACAACCGTCGAGCGAACAATTTGATTCAGCCAATAGTGGGCCCGTCGGCGGAGGAAGACATTCCGACGACGAAATCAAACGCGTCGGCAGAATGATATCCTCAGACACACAGAGATGCGCCGGCGGAAGAAATTCCCCCGACGCGTGGTTAACCGTCGGGGGAAATATTTCCGCCCACACTCCAGGGTGCGTCGCCGGATTTATGTCCGACGACGGGTGCGTACGCGTCAGCGCAGATGATTCATCCGATGCGTGTGCAAGCGTCGGTGGAGAGTTTTCCCCCGACGGGTACATTTGCATCGGTTGAGACTCTTCCCCCGACGCATGTGCAAGTGTTGGCGTATAAATTCCCCCGACGCACCGGGGAGCGTCGGCGCTATACTTTCGTGTCCGCCGACGCGTATTAGTTGCGTCGGTGAAAGACTTGTAGTGTTCCCCCGACGGGTTTCGTACTGGGGTGCGTTGGCGCTTTTGTTTAGTGTCCGCCGACGCGTGTTTTGGTGCGTCGGTGGAAGTCTATAGGTTTTCCCCCGACGGGTGAAACCCATCGGGGGAAGGTTTTCTTAATTAATTTCTTGTATTTTTTGTTTTGTTTTTCCTGCTTTTCACTCCACATCATCAACATTAACATTCTAAGTTTACACAGTGCTGCAGAAGGAAATAAAGTCTGCAAATCAGAATTTATACACACAGTTGGCCGAATCGAATCGTCTAAGTCTGCAATAAACAATTTACATACAAAGTTTGCAATGTATAAGTTTACAATGTAATGTAAAAGTTTACAATATTATATAAACGATCTTCAAGTCCGTGGCGGGTCGGTTCCTCCGTGGCCAGAAGATCCTGCAGAAGATTAATACATCAACATTAGAGAGATAACCACCTTTGCTCATCAATTTAAAATACTTCATAATAATGAAAACAATACTTACCTAGTTGTGACTGTGCAAGAAGTAACATTTCTAACCTCTCCACGCGTTGGCTCATGGCGTCTACCTTCTGGACAATGCCTCCTTATCTCTTCTCTCCCTCTCGCAATTGTTCGGTCGGGGGCCACATAACTACGAGAGTTGGAAGAGGCACCTCACTCTGTGATCGAGCACCTGTTCCAACTCCTCTCTCATAACCACCTTTGTGGCCCCCAAACACTGTATCCAATACGGGTGTCATGTCTCTGGGATCCTTAGAGGTAGCGACATTACTTTCGAAGGTTTGACGACGAACCGCTTCCTGCACAAAAAATTATGAATTTAAATAATCAAGGAGTACTACTCAACACAGTTCATAAAGCACTCGATAACTTACACAGTGTTCAGTTGTTATTTCATCTGGATAAGGGTCCCATCCTTCCTTTGGTGAGCTTTGAGGTATGCCATCAGGAAGGTGTAGCCATCAGGGTCGGCCATACGCTGTAATTAATGTCTATAGTAAGTACTGTAGGCTGAAAATGAATATCAGTTTAGTTCTCACTACTAAATCATATAAGTACCTGTTCTTCTAAGAATCGGGGAAGAGACTTGGACCCAAGGGTATGTGTTGTCTTCAACTTTTGTCTATTGCGACTATTCTACTCATCGATATGCAGACTCTTAACATTGTCCCAATACTTAACGAGGAGAACCCAGTCCTCTTGGCTCATACCATGTAAGGTATAAGTCTTAAGTTGTTCTGCAGTCTTCCCATCATAGTGCTCTTTCTTATATACGGCTCTGTTGTCTTTGATGATTTTCTGGAGCACCGACTTGATTGCCTCCATGGCCACTTGCTCTGTGACTACAGCACCCTCCTCATCCACAAAGTTATACTTTGTCTGCAAAAAAAAATACTTAGTTCAAACGTTCCAAGGTTGAAAATAAAACATTAACAAACACGACTTACTTTGATAACGTTAAACCAGGTTTCCAGCTCATGGGAGGGATAGTCACGCCACTGGAGATGCAACGGAAAATACTGATCTGTTCGAACAACCGTCCCCATGAAAAATGACTATGAACCCTGTCGTCCTGAAATCATCTACCCATCCTTGATTGTTATCGTCCACGGCTTATCTGGCAGAAATGAAGAGGCTTTAACTTTCCGCTTCATGCGCGGTTGTGATGGCTCACCAACATCTTTTGTATCTGCCCAGTTGGGTCTTTGTGTTTCCATATCTTCCATGGGGATCGGACCTTCCAAATTGCAAGTTAGGACGCAATTTATATAACACACTGCAATTAGACCATTATACTACAAATTTACTTGAAGAGGGGCTCTCAGGTGATTCGTATTCCAGAAAGAACTCTCTAAACTTACACATACACTCAGATATAATGTGAAAGAGCAAAAATTAGAAGACATAACTACAAAAATAAAAAGAATCTGTTTTTGGTTAGTACCCATGTTAGGCATCTGTGATGACGATGCTAGTGTAGCTGGAGCAGAAGCTGGTGGAGTCAGAGTTGGAACTGGTGTTGCCCGGGCTGTCCTAGTCGGACTCAGGACTACTGTTGTTCGGGCTAGCCGAACTGCCCGAACTTTGACCCTCACCGGTGACGGTGACGAGGAGTTGATGGGATGCTTCCTAGGAGGCATATTTACCCTGCAAATTAGTAAGAGACGGGGATTGTCAGCTATCTTCACAAAAAAAAAATAACTTCACAAATTACGATCAACAGTACAATAATTATAATCCATCAAACTTACGCTATGTTACATTCAAGTCTGCAGGATCAATTCTTAATCCTGGACCCAAGTCAGTGCGTACCTACAAAACATCATCGGCTTGGTTAAATTCTGTGACGTCTCTGATCCCTAGGTCTTCTGCCAACAAGATGGCCTCATCTTGTTCGGCCCTCACATCGACGTTAACTAGAGGGATGTCGTATGTGTCCCGAGGTCTCCAACGACACACAACACTCTAAGATGGATCAATAGGGTCTGCTGAATAAAATATTTGTTGAGCTTGAGATGGATAGATGAAGGGTTCGTCTCCATATGTGTGCTTTGACGAATTCACTAACGTGTAATCGAGCCTATCATGGACACAACCACTGCCCTTCTTCATATCGAACCATCTGCACTTAAATATGCTAATGGGAGTCCACGGCCCAACAAAGACTTCGAGTATCATTTGCAGAACGCCATAAAATATCTCACTTTCTTCCCCCACAGTGGCAATGCCACTATTTTTGAGTGGTCCGATTTTCATCAACTAGCTCTGTCTCAAAGTTATAACCATTCCCAAAAAAATCTTTATACGACTTGGTTTCACAACTTGGGCCACGAGCAAGATATTGTAGATCTTCTATCTCATCGCCCTCTTGCAGTAAATTTATCACCTACACAATTTAATGATTACACACCTTAGGTGTCAACAGAAACGAGACGTTTTAATGGAAGAACAGCAAAATTCTGTTTTGGGTGATAAACTCACCCGTGATCTAAACCACTGTCCAAAATGTAAGTGTTGCTCTGTTTGTATTCGATGATCCGTCCATTGGGGGTGCAGCCTTCTCAAGTACTCTCTATGTTCCCTACAACCAAATGTGGAAGAAATTAATTAAGTTGTGGTATATTGGTTTTGGACAGTATAATATTTAGTTAGAGGACTAGAATTACTTACAAGAGGTACAGATGAGCCTCAGGAGTGTTGAATAGTAAAAATCGGTGGAGCTGGTACACATCATCAGCGGTGAGCATAAGAGGACGAGCTGTCCCTAAAGGTCTTGGTTCATACCTTACCGGTCTACTAATCTTGGACTCCATCCCCTGAACATAACGTGCACAGAAAGTAGTTACTTCTTCCATCAAGTAACTTTCTGCAATGGATCCCTCCGACCGATTTCTATTACGGATGTAATTCTTTAATGTAAGCAAGTAACGTTCAATTGGGTACATCCATCTGTACTACACTGGCCCTGCCAGTCTGACCTCCGTTGCTAGGTATATGCTCAGATGAACCATGACGTCAAAAAACGAAGGTGGAAATATTCTCTCTAACTTGCACAAGATGAATGGGGTGGTTGCCTCAAGTTTTTCCACGTTTTGCACATCAATCATTTTGGAACACAAATCCCTAAAGTAAGCTGAAAACTCATTCAATACTTTGCACACTAGCATTGAAATTGTTTTCCTCAACACTAATGGAAGGAGCTGTTGGATGAGAACATGAAAATCATGACTCTTGCGGCCCACCATTTTCCTTGCTTTGACTTGTACATGGTTTGAGACATTTAAACTGAAACTTGACGGGAGCTTTAATTCCTTCAAAACACGTAGAAACCGTATTTTTTCATCCTTCGTCAAATTGTATGCTGCATGAGGAATTAATACCTTCTTAGCAACTTTTTTCGATGGTCGTGGATGGAATTGTTTCCGTATATTAAAAGTGTGCAAGTCTAATCTAGACTTCAGATTATCCTTTGATTTTCCATCCTTTTCCAAGATCGTATTCAGAATACTGTCGCATACATTTTTCTCAATATGCATGACATCTAAGTTGTGGCGAATGAGTAGACTGCTCCAGTACGAAAGTTAAAAAAATACACTCCTCTTCTTCCATCCTTCGGGCAAAGTGTTGGCCTCCGTCTGAACCCCTTTCCCCTTCCCAAACACAGCGTTTTCATGCCCCACTAGAGTATTCATAATGTCTTCACCCAATGATCATTCTGTGAAAACCTTCGGTGCCACATGTAAACACATTTTCGACTGTGGAGCAGATACGATGAACCAGTGTTCACGTGACAGGTGGGACATGCTTTGTACCCCTTCGTACTCAAACCAGACAACATGCCATATGCAGGAAAGTCTAATATAGTCCACATCACCACAGCACGCATTTGAAAGAATGACCTCATATGTGAATCGTAAGTCCTCACGCCTGATTCCCCTAAAATTTTTAACTCATCAATCAATGGCTGCAAGTAGACGTCAATCTCGTTCCCCGGGGACTTCGGTCTATCAATAAGAAGAGTCGTCATAAAATAAGGTTGTTTCACTGCCAACCAAGGAGGAAGGTTGTAGACAGTAATGGTTACTGGCCATGTACTATAGCTCGACCCTATTCCAAACCTAAATGGGCTGAAACCGTCACATGCAAGACCCAATCTAATGTTCCGGTGATCTGAACTAAAAGATGGATACACTCTGTCGAAGTGTTTCCATGCTGCTGAATCTCTAGGGTGAATCATCTTTCCCGCTTCAGTTGTAGGTGCCGAACCATGCCATGTCATCAACTCGGATGTTTTGTTGGACATTAACAACCGTTGCAACCTCAGAACCAAGTGAAAATGTCTAAGGATCTTTGCAGGCCTTGAAGCAGTTTGCACTCTCCCTTTTTTCTTGACAGATCATCTTGAGGATCCACATCTTGGACACTTATCGAGATCTTTGAAATCATTCATGTATAATATACAGTCGTTCGGACATGCATGGATCTTCTCGTAACTCAATCCCAAGTCTGCCATCATTTTCTTTGACTCATCATACCAACTTCGTGGAAGCAAATTATTCGGGGGAAGGGTGTCTTTAAGAAGGGAAACAACATCTGAAAATGATTTGTTTCTCCATATGTTCAAACACTTTAATTGGAATAAGTGCACCATGAAAGATAGTTTTGAGTATTTCTCAAATCCTCCATATTGCGACTTCTTCACCTCTTCCAGTAACTGTTGAAATTTACGTTCTTCTGCATCATCATGATCATTCAGAACATTGTCTTCTTCTGCATTGTGCATGAAAGCATCACCCAACATCCTTCCCATCTCCTCACCATGCCCAGTCGGCACATTAATGTCGGACTGATTTTGTGGTCGCTCTCCATGGTATGACCAGCTTTCGTATAGTGGGAAAAAACCCTCTAGGACTATATGGGTCTTGATGGTCTCACAGTCAAGGTTCTGTCCATTTTCACACTTCCGACTTGGACAACGCATTAGACCATTGCCTTGTACTCCCAGCCGTTCTCTTGCATAATCTATAAAAAAATTGACTCCAGCAACAAATCTAGGATGACACCGGGCTGGCTTTGTTTTGTACTCATGCATCCATCTCTTGTCATTCAAATAGTCCGTATCCATGGTATTGATGAAAGATAATCTACACAAAAGAAAAGAATGGGGGTTTAACACTCAATTGGGTAACTCACCATGCCAAATATCTGCAAGGCTATGAATACCCATAGATTATTTTCTAAAGAAAAAGTAAAATAGGGGTGTAATGGCAATGCACACTACGGATGACAACCTCTAATGGAAATAGTAATTTTGTAACTTCATAGTAATTTGTTTTAGAAGGGTTGAAAACTAAATAGCCTTGAAAGATTTGACCTCGTGGGTATGAGAAACTACAAATCAGACACGGTGAAGAGCAACTACAGCTGTGACCTTATCATGGATTCTCCATTGGAGAGATAGAGGGAGGGAGAGAATTAAAGAGTGAAACGGAATTTGAGAAAAAACTGAGAAAGAGAAATATTTAACTATGGAGAAATCAGAGAGAATGAGAAAGAGAGAGAATTCGAGAGTGAGAGAGAGAGAGGAATTCAAAGAGAGAGAAGTACAAATAAGAAACAGATTTTGATAGGAAGTCAGAGAGATAGTTAGAGAGAAAACCAAGTGAGAGACTGAAGTTTGAGAGAAAACCAAGTGAGAGAGGAGGGAAAGGGAGAAATCCGAGAGAGAAGAGAGAAAGAGAGAAAGAGATAGAGAGAAAGAGAGAAAGAGAGAAAGAGAGAAAGAGAGAAAGAGAGAAAGAGAGAAAGCGAGAAAGCGAGAAAGAGAGAAAGAGAGAAAGAGAGAAAGAGAGAAAGAGAAAGAGAGAAAGAGAGAAAGAGAGAAAGAGAGAAAGAGAGATAGAGAGAAAGAGAGAAAGAGAGAGAGAGAGATAGAGAGAAGTGGCAAAATGACCCCTTGTTTGTTGGTCACCAAATCTGAGCCCAAAATTTTTGAAGTGAGGTGGTAGCCTGAACTTTGAGAAAAAAATTCTGAGGCATCTGCTCTCAAAATCTTGACCAAGTTTATGAAAATGTTGCAGCACTAATAACCCACATGAGTAAAAGGATTATCAGATAGCTAACGATAAATTGTTTACCAACATTTTGAAGGAGTGAAAAGGCATTCTATATTACTAAAAGACAACACCAATATCTCATTACTTGCTGGAAATGTGAATAGAACAAGAAATTAAGCATAAAAAGCATGCCACCGCATAATAAGGAACAACAATATCTACAACTCTCCACAAAATACTCAGAGCATGTAGCAGCTGTAAAATCTTTCTGTAAAATTATGACAGGGAATGACAAAAAAGAAATAACTTCACAAAATAAAACATACAGCAAAACGCAAACAGCTAATTTTCCTATACTATGCAACTAGCAAGGCGCAAGAACAACTTAAGAGAAAATCTAATCCTTCATACTTTCTTATTTCTCTTGAAGAAAAGCGCATTCAAATTCTCACCTCTGAAGGGTGGTGAAAATTTTAATTTTACACCACATACATGAAAAAGCATTTCAGGTTCTATATGATCACACCATCAAAGATGAAGTCAGAGGTAGAGAAAGATAAAAGAGAGAGAGGGAGGGAGAGAATTAAAGAGTGAAACTGAACTTGAGAGAAAACCAAGACTAGAGAGAAATCAGAGAGAGAGAGAGAGAGAGAGAGAGATGAGATAAGAGAGAATTAAAAGTTTGAAACAGAATTTGGGAGTAAACGAGAGAGAGAGAGAGAGAGAGAGAGAGAGAGAGAGAGAGAGAGAGAGATTTTAAGTAGAGAGAAATCAGAGAACCAGAGAAAGAGAGAGAAAAGGAGTGAGAGAGAGATAGACAGAGAGAGTGATTGAGGGAGAAAGAGAGGAAGATTGGAGAGATAGAGGCAGAATTTGAGAATTAAAGTTTGAAACAGAATATCCACATAAACCGAGAGAGAGCAATATTTAGCAATGTAGAAATCAGAGAGAATGAGAAAGAGAGAGAAAACCAAGAGTGAGAGAGAGATAGACAGAGAGAGTGATTGAGGGAGAAAGAGAGGAAGATTGGAGAGATAGAGGCAGAATTTGAGAATTAAAGTTTGAAACAGAATATCCACATAAACCGAGAGAGAGCAATATTTAGCAATGTAGAAATCAGAGAGAATGAGAAAGAGAGAGAAAACCAAGAGTGAGAGAGAGAGAGAGAGGAATTCAAAGAGAGAGAGAGAGGAATTCAAAGAGAGAGAAGAACAGATAAGAAACAGATTTTGATAGAAAGTCAGAGAGATAGTTAGAGAGAAAACTAAGTGAGAGAGAATGACAGAAAGAGAGAAACAGAGAAAGAGAGAAATCAGTAAGAGATAGAGAACTCATTCAAGAGGTAGAGAAAAATAAAAGAGAAAGAGGGAGGGAGAGAATTAAAGAGTAAAACAGAACATGAGACAAAACCAAGACTAGAGAGAAATCAGAGAGAGAGAGAGAGAGACAAGATAAGAGAGAGAATTAAAAGTTTGAAACAGAATTTGGGAGTAAACCGAGAGAGAGACAGAGAGACAGAGACAGAGACAGAGAGACAGAGAGAGAGAGAGAGAGAGAGAGAGAGAGATTGAAGTAGAGAGAAATCAAACTTGTTGATTATAATTTCCAAGAAGAATCGTATTGCTATCATTTTCTTAAAATAAGGTCAGCTGCTATCATCATCTACTCTTATTCGATAAAGAAAAGCTCCATAGCTAGATTAAATCTCGGGAAGAAGAACAACAAACACACTGGAGAAGATACCGAGAGTAAACTAGAGCAACAATATGCCCAACACATACAACAACACAATAAAACAAATAATTCATAGTGTGAAAAAGACTACCAACCTGGCCTTTTTATATTCTGCAGCAATGACTAAGATTAGCCACCTCCTGCTTAGCTGACATATTCAATTCACCTTATCCAGAACTATGCCTTTTATATCAGAGAATAAAAACTGACAAAATCCGGTGTAATACTGCTATGCGTTGTGGACAGTAGCAATACTGCATGATGTGAGGGGAATTTCAGTTGCGAATAACACAACTCTCTCCCATCTCTCTCTCTCATCTCTCTCTCTCTCATCTCTCTCTCTCTCATCTCTCTCTCTCTCTCTCTCTCTCTCTTATTTCTCTCCTCGTTCTTGCTCTCTGCTCTCTGCTCTCTTCTCTCTCTCTCTCTCTCTCTCTCTCTCTCTCTCTCTCTCTCTTCTCACATCTCTCTCTTCTCTCTCTCTCTCTCACCTCTCTCTCTCATCTCTCTCTCTCTCTCATTTCTCTCCTCGTTCTTGCTCTCTGCTCTCTGCTCTCTGTTCTCTCCTCTTTGCTCTCTGCTCTCTGTTCTCTCCTCTCTGCTCTCTGTTCTCTGTTCTCTCCTCTCTGCTCTCTGCTCTCTGTTCTCTCCTCTCTACTCTCTGCTCTCTATTCTCTCCTCTCTCTCTTCTCTCTCTGTTCTCTCCTCTCTCTCTTCTCTTTCACATCTCTCTCTCTTCTCTCTCTCTCTCTCTCTCTCTCTCTCTGTTCTTTCTCTTCTCTCTCTTCTCTTTCTCTCTTCTCTCTCTGTTCTCTTTCTCTTCTCTCTCTCTTCTCTCTCTCTCTCTCTCTTCACTCTCTCTTCTCTTCTCTGTAATCTAATTTTTTTTTCAACCATTCCGCCGACGCACTGGGGGAATCCATTCTGCCGACGCACTGGGGGAATCCATTCTGCCGACGCACTGGGGGAATCCATTCCGCCGACGCTTGAGGTCCGTCGTTGGAAAATTTACTCCGCCGATGGCTCTCGGCGTCGGCCGAATATATTTGTTCATGCGATGGGTTTTTTTTATCGTGCGACGGGTCCGTACATGGCCGACGACTCTGCCTACGGACCTTTCGACGACGTTGCCGTACCCGTCGTCGGAATGTCCGCCGACGGGTAATCGTGTTCCACCAGCTCTGATAGATATGCACTGATATTGTCAATGTGGTCGTACCTGTCCAAGCGTGGAGTTGAACACCAGTATGGAATAACCCTTACTTGGGTTTCATATATATGTGGTGAGAAAGTGGTAAAGAAGGGTAAGCGTTTATGTAAGAGAGCTAATTAGGATTTTGATTTCTTTGTTGGTTTTTCGTTTATGTAACCCAACTGCGGCAGGAATAGGAGACTAGCTTCAAATAATCCGTAATGTCTACGCCATGGCCAGCTAGACCCGTTGCAAGGTGGCTAGAGCCATCAAAATTTGCTTTAATGTCCAAGGGGAGAAGCCAGAGACCAAAATAAGGAGAGGGGTCTAGGGTGGGGCATGTAGAGATATTAGGAAAGCTGCAAATTTCTATCCATTCATGATTAATATGGAGAAAAGCATTGTGCAATTGTGTTGGCATATCCCTTAAATAGATGGGGGTTTCTTTCTTTCCATTTCCCATAAGATAAGGATGCAGAGTGCATGAAGACTTCTGGGAGTACTGGTGATTTCAGAGGGAAGGTGGATGAGTTCTGACAGAGATATTGGTTAGATGCTTTTGATGAAGGGAATCATTTGAGTTAAGCAGAGAGAACAAGATTAATTCAGGGTCATCTTTTGCGCTTGTAAGAAGGGGGCTTGGAAGAAGTTTTTAAGTTTTAGTGGAAGATTTAATTTCCAAATACAACTCCAAATGAGGTCATCCGACCTATACTCCTACGTGACTTCGAAGAGGTGGGATGTAAGTTTTCCATCCTCAAACATTAACCTGAATATGGAAGAGGAGTGACCCGATCTGTTTCTGTAATAAGGAGACTTAGCATCAGTTGTGCCTAAATATATTTATTATTTGTTAATGTACGCCATTATAATTTAACCCTATAAGTTTGGCCCAAGATAAATGTGTTCCGCAGAAACGCACCCTGTTTTTATGTGATCTAGAAACCATGGCCCATTTAACGAGGTCCATTTTGCGGGTCCCTATATGAACACAAGAATACACAAGATAAATTTTCAATGGTATTAATCATGGTTCTAGGTGATTGGAAGCAGGAAAGAATGTATAGCGGGATACTAGTTGGTACTGATTTCCGAAGCTTAACTCAATGTTGGAGGTTTTCTTTTGACACTTTTTACTACTAACAGGTACATGTAAATCTCGTGATAGATTCCCGAGGATTCATATTAAATTTCTATTTCTCTTGAGGAAATATCATTTAAGTTCTTCTCGCTATGAGAGATAAGCCAGTCAAAGTGAACCCTGTTGAAGTGTGATGATTATGCATCTGCAATGATCATGCATATGTCCCATAATACAGCTCATTAATCTACCCTTTCCGGAAATCCATGTCTATTCATAACATTACCTTTGTTACTAAAGTAGAGTGGCACCAGTATGCAGGTTCTAGCTCTAGTAGAACAGGGCCCTTTACTGGCAGGCGTTGGATAAATCCGTCCGTTAAGGTATTCTTCACTTTTTTATCAGATGTCTCCCAAGAGACAGAAATCAAATAAAAAATTTTTAAGAACCAAACAGCTTCAATATCAGGAAGCCACAAAGCATACTCTTCCATGCTGAATTAACCATAAAACATAAGCATGATCCAGGCGAAACGAGGCACCACATTAGCCTTCGAAGGGGATACCCAGCTATGGGTTTGGATTCGCAGCATCCCTACTTTTGTGAAGATTGCTTATTTTGATGACTGTACTAAGGCCACGCTTAGGCCAACAATTAAAATATCGGATGAATGTATATTTCTATCATTGATAGGTCACGTAGCATCCCTTCCACATTTTGATTAGCAATGAATATGCTTATTTCAGATATATATATAAAGTATTCTTCCATGGCAGATTTAGACCCCTGCCAGCGTTAAGGTCCAAAGTCCCTTAGGCCCCCTACTACTGAAAACGATTGATTATTGAACCGGTCGAGCGGGCTTATTCTTTTACAGTGGGTTTCTCAAACTCCCGGTTACTTGGCTAAATTTTTCGTTCGCGCCCTAACTTCCCTCGCTCTTCTTCCCTTTCACTCTGTTCTGGTGTCGTCATAGCGCCTCTACCATTCCAAACCCCCTTCCCTGTAGTCGTACTTGCTCTGGCCGTCGTTGCAAAAAATAAAAAATCCGTAATCGAATTCTGCAGAGAAATCCTAATCAGAAGCCTAAGCCTCCATCCACATGGTCTTCCTCGAGGTTAGTATTCTGGATAAATCTTCTCAAAGTATTTAGTTTTTCATCTTGCTTCCTAACATCTGGAGGAGAGAATTGCATGTAAGGCTTCATGTCCGTGCATGTTTTGTCTTCGTGCGCGAGGGCTTACAAGCTGATTTTCCTGTGGGAAAAGTTCAAGTTAATGACTTTGACTTGTCTTTATTTACCATTTCCTTTTGCTAAGGACTTCAACAAAGCTTTTGGTCAATTTTGGTTTACTTGGTTATGAAATTTCGGTTCTTTGAAACTTCCAAAAGTTACGGTTTGCTACCCTTTTAAAGAAGAGTAATGCTAGACGCACCTAGCGGATGCACGACATACATGTTAATCTAAGCCCTTAAAAATATAAAAAATATTTTTTTTATAAATCTTATTTTCTAGAGGATTTAGCATCAATGGTTTAGATTAACAAGTGTGTGGGATAGGTATATGGGCTAAGTGCAACTAGCATTATTCTTTAAAGAAATGAGTTTTTTATAACCAGTTTCTTTGAATGTGAAAGTCACACGACAATTATTCTTTAAAGAAATGAGTTTTTTATAACCAGTTTCTTTGAATGTGAAAGTCACACGACAAAACTTTCAATTATAGTATTATGAAAAGGCAATCTTTTTGTAGACCGGCTCTACTTTGTATTATTGAACGAGATATATGATGAGGCTTATAGAATGATAGTGGGGCAACTTACACGACTCACTGAAAATTGGCATTGGCACTATAGGTGAAGGAGAAAAGGTTTTTTATGGAGTTCTACAATCTGTTCTTTGTGTGTAAATGGGAGCATTCGAGCCAATGTACTTGTTTAAATGCATATGGTTCGATATGAGGTCCAGTGGATGGGTAATCAACGATTATGGCTTCACTTTGGTGAAAATAACCAAAAAAGTTTCAAGATGAGCTATACATACTCTTGTCTCAAGCACAAGGTGTTCTATTCTGCAGACCCAAGCATGCCTGACTGAAGTGTGGTTTGTCGGTGGAAACCTAGAGACACTTGTGATGTCCCGCTAGTTGATGGTTCCACAACATTTGAAGTATCTAACAATTTTTTTTCTCCTATTTTGTAGGATAAAGCCACTCAAGAAAGATATGAAGAAAGTGAAAGCAACCTCTTAATTCTATTCATCATCAGTTTTTGACATTCAAAATTAGAGCTACACATTTCCGACTGACACAGAAGGCACCCATAGATTTTTTCTATGGAAATGAATGTGGGATTAAGCTTAAGAGGGATCTATCCTTTAATTATCATATTGTTAGAAAAGGCACTACGTGGAGTTTACAAAGTGGGGGCTGGTGGAGTTGTCAGAGTAGAGGACATGGGTGCAGTAGGTGAATTTTAATTCTTTGATCCTTATATAATTTTTGTTTGTACAATTAGTTCAAAAATGAAGGTCATAGTTATTGCATCGTTCTTTTAGGACCATCGAGGATAGCGAAACATGCTGCTATCGCTATAGAGGACATGGAAACCCAAAATCTTACTAACATGGAGACCCATGATATGGCTGACTTGGAGACCCAAGATATGGCTGACTTGGAGACCCAAGATCCGGCTGACTTGGAGACCCAAGATCCGGCTGACTTGGAGACCCAAGATTCGGCTAACTTGGAGACCCAAAATATGGCAAAAGGAGAAGACACTTCCACCAAAGGGTGTCGATGAAGAACCTGAGGTGCCACCACACTGTAGAGGTGGGGCTCACAAGGACGACCTCTCTCATGCAAGGGAAAAAGGGAAACGCCAAGTTGATTTCAAATATGATCAAATGGTCAACGTTGAAGAAGGTATATTGTCACGTTTGTTTTGATGACATATGTATGTATATATCTCTATTTGCTAATGTTTGGAGAAGTTGCACGTCTTTTATTATGTTGTTGAAAAGAAGTTGCACGTCTTTTATTATGTTGTTGAAAAGAAGTTGTTGGACTATAACAAAGCTAAGCAGTTCCTCAAGCCAATAATGCAAAAGACACTTAGGGACAATAGAAATTATTATATGATGAAATATTTTGAAGGCAAGAGCAAGGCGGTGTATAAAAAATGTTCTTTGGAGACCTTCGAACAAGAATCGTGAGATAAGCTGATTGTCTATTGGGAAAACAAAAAAAATTAAGGGAATGGCTGAAAAAAACAAACTCAACTAGTCCAAGCAGAAGTCTCTTAACACTCTAGGGACCAGAGAGGCTTAGTCGGCCTATTAAGAAGATGTAAGTTAATATTTAATTCATTACTTCAATAAATATTTGTACGAGTTTACAGTTACTTCATTGTTTGACAGTTTTACAAATAGAAGAATGATAAAGGGTCTGTATTTAGTATATTTTACTCTTACATGGGGGCACATGTCAATGACACATTTCTTGATACATCACACGTGAAACGGGGCACGACTTCCCTATACCAAAATGCGCGAAGTGCATGGAACACGAACATGCAACATGGGCGGACGCGCATACAAATGCGCATGGACAACCAACCGAAAAAGAGGCGCGGGACCAACAATCATCCCATGACGAGGCGGATGATGTGGCACTTGTACGACGTGGCACATGAGGTGGCTCGTGACAAGGCAAGTGAGGTGGCGTACATGAGTTAGCAATGAGTTGGCAAGCACTAGGAGGGAGTGCTTGCTAGTTGGCAATAACTCATAGAGTTAGTGGGAATCTATGGGTTGGCATGAGTTGGCATTGGTTGGCAAGCACTTAGAGAAGTGCTTGATAGGTGTCACCAACCATGGGGGGTTTTGTAATCTATAAATAGCTATGTACAAAAGCTTGTAACTCACTCATTCATTCAATAGAATTGTTCTTTCCTCCCAAATTCGGAGTCCCCTTTGTGCTTGAGTTTTGAGAGAGTTCTTGCATCAAGAACGGAGTGTTCTTGTGCTAAACTTCTTCCACGAGGCTAACTAGCATCCAGACGGGCTTGGAGGCTAGGCCGCACGCCACTAAGGAGCAAGATTGTGCTTCGCATACTCTAGCGGCGTGACAACTGGTATCAGAGCGAGAATCAATCGAATGACAACTTCAGAGGCTGAAAATGTTCAACTCAAAGGTAAGGAAGGAATGTCTAAATCTGAACTTCGTTTTTCTTCAATTGTGGATAGGATCGAGACGGTAGAGGCTTGTTATTCGGAATTGAAAGAACAAGTCCGTGAGAACCTTAGTTCTGGAAATGGAAGTCCAGAAGTGGTTCAATCGTTGGAAGAAAATGTTTATAGTGCTATGGCGGTATTCCGAGGGAACCTCGATGAAGTGAAGAACGAGATGAAGAACGAGATGGATGAGTTACGGACAAGACTTGCCTTGTTGGAGCGTGTCATTGCGAACGGAAGTGCAAACACGAATGAAACCACAAGCAAGATCAAAGTGCCGGAACCGAAACTTTCAATGGGGTAAGAGATCCTAAAGTTATTGGTAACTTCCTATACCAAGTAGAAAAGTACTTCTTTAATACTAATCTCAGCGAGACGCAAAAGGTTAGTACTGTTTCTATGTTTCTTGTTGATGATGCTCTTCTGTGGTGGAGAAGAAGGGAAACTGATGTGGAATTAGGCACTTCTACCGTCAACACATGGGACAACTTCAAGAAAGAATTGAAGGCTCAATTTTTTCCTGAGGACTTGGAATATCAAGCTCGAAAAGAGTTGAGAGCTTTGAAACAAGAAGGCACGATTAGAGAGTATGTACAAAAGTTTACTTCGCTAATGTTATGCATTAATGATATGTCCGATCAAGACAAACTCTTTTCTTTCCTTGTTGGTTTAAATCTTGGGCGGAGCAAGAATTAAGAAGGCGAGAAGTGAAGACTTTGGCCTCAGTTTTGTCTACGGCAGAGAGGCTTACGGAGTATGAACGAAAGACCAAAGAGGTGGGTTCTAAAAACTCCTATAGCACGAAAGATCAGAAGGATAACGAAAGGAAAAAAAGGTTTGAGAAGAAACCTGAGAAGAAGGACTCAAGCTTCAAGTTTGATGATAAGAAGAAGAAAACCGAGAAAGGTAAGTCCTATAGGAAAGTAAGATGTTTTGTTTGTGAAGGCGAACATTTTGCTAAGGATTGACCAAAGGTGAAAGTGTTGAACTCTCTTTCTGGAGAAGGAGATACAAAGCACAAAGGGGGAGAGCCGCGCATGAGTTCTATGGCATTGCTCAACTCGGTACGGACATGTAGTGAAAAGACTACCCAATCGGTAAGGCCTAAACGAAATCTACTTTTCTTCGACTTAATTTTGAATGGAAGTAAGACCAAGGCCATGGTAGACACCGGGGCAACCCACAACTTCATCTCTGAGGAGGAGGCAAAACGCCTTAAATTGAAGTTGGAAGCGGACAACAGTCGAATCAAGGCTGTAAATTTGGCAGCAAAGGCCGTAATTGGTGTTGCTAGAAACGTTGGTGTTACCTTGGACAGATGGGTGGGTACTCTTGATTTCACTATTGTTCCCATGGATGATTTTAGTGTTATTTTGGGGATGGATTTCTTGAACAATTGTAAGGCATTTGTAATGCCATATTTGGGGCTAGTAGGAATCCTTGATGAGGCTGGCCCTTGTACTCTTTCTGAATCACAAGTACATGATGTAAAGAGAAAGGATGCAATGTTAACGGCCCTGCAGCTTAAGCGTGGTCTTAAGCAAGGGGATCTTACCTATGTTGCAGCTCTTGTAGAGGACAATGAAGGAAACTCAACTCCAGCACCGAAAGAGGTCATTAAAGTCCTGGAGGAGTTCAAAGATGTCATGCCTAAGGAGTTGCCGCCCCACCTCCCCCCTAGAAGAGGTGTTCATCATACCATCGAGTTGGAACCGGGTACCAAACCCCAAGCACAGGCACCGTACCGCATGGCGCCTAAGGAGTTGAACTCAAGAAGCAATTGGGTGAACTACTAGAAGCTGGGTTCATTCAGCCCTCCAAAGCACCGTATGGAGCGCCGGTGCTATTTCAAAGAAAGAAGGATGGTTCTATGCGACTTTGCATCGATTACCGAGCACTAAACAAGGTAACCGTCAAGAACAAGTATCCTATTCCTTTGATTGCTGATCTCTTTGATCAACTGAAGCATGCAAGAGTATTCTCTAAGTTGGACTTGAGATCCGGAAATTACCAAGTTCGGATTGCGGAGGGAGACGAGTCAAAGATCACTTGTGTAACCAGGTATGGCTCTTACGAGTTTCTTGTTATGCCTTTTGGTTTAACAAATGCCCCGGCAACATTTTGTACTCTTATGAACCAAGTGTTTTCACCCTTCCTTGATAAATTTGTAGTCGTCTACTTAGATGACATTGTGGTGTATAGCCCAAATTTAGAGGAACATGTAAAACACTTAAAGCAGGTTTTCAAGGTATTAAGAGACAACTCTCTCTTTGTAAAGAGGGAAAAATGTTCCTTCGGGTTGGAAGAAGTGTCCTTCCTCGGACACTGGATCGGCGGCGGACGGATTTGGATGGATCAAAAGAAGGTTCAAGCTATTTCCGAGTGGACCATGCCAACAAAGGTTGGGGACTTGAGAAGTTTCCTTGGCTTGGTGAACTACTATAGAAGATTCATCAGAGGATTTTCAGCAGTAGCATCACCTCTTACTAACCTCTTGAAGAAGAAACAACAATGGCATTGGACAGACAAATGCCAAGCTTCATTTGAGGAGTTGAAGCAAGTTGTGGTGGAGGAACCTGTATTGAAGCTAGCCGACTTCAGCAAGCCATTTGAGGTAATTACGGATGCCTCTAACTTTGCTATTGGGGGTGATCTTGAACAGGATGGGCACCCTATTGCATTCGAAAGTCGGAAGCTAAATGAAACCGAACAACGATACACTGTTCAAGAGAGGGAAATGACAGCAATTGTACATTGCTTACGCACCTGGAGGCACTACTTATTGGGGTCCAAGTTTGTGGTAAAGGTGGACAACGTTGCCTCAAGCTACTTCCTCACACAAAAGAAGTTGAGCCCGAAGCAAGCACGTTGGCAAGACTTCCTAGCGGAATTCGACTTTGAAATCGAGTACAAATCTGGAAGGACCAACAATGTTGCCGATGCGCTTAGCCGTAAAGCCGACTTCACGTGTATTGCTGCTGTGACTCAGGTTAGTACCTCTATACTTGATCGAATTCGTGCGGGGCTGCGGAGTGATGCCACAACATGTCGTTTGGAACAAGCTGTAATCATGGGTGAAACTAGATGCTTTTGGGTTAGCGATGGACTGCTATACACAAAAGGGAAGCGTTTATTTGTACCAAAATATGAGGGTTTGCGCAAGGAGCTCCTACGCGAGTTCCATGATACTTTGTGGGCTGGCCATCCTGGCCAAAGAAGGACTATTGTTCTCTTGTCTAGGCACTACTATTGGCCCGGACTTGATGCTGATGTTGAGGAGTACGTACGCACCTGTTTGGTATGCCAACAGGTCAAAGTTGAGAGGCGAAGACCTGCTGGCCTGTTGGACCCTCTTCCCATTCCCAAGCGTCCATGGGAGTCCGTAAGCATGGACTTCATTTCTGGCCTACGACGGGCTGAAGGTTTGGGTTCCATTTTGGTGGTGGTGGATAAATTCTCCAAGTATGGGACTTTCATAGCCGTCTCAAACGATTGCACAGCCGAAGAGACAGCCAAAGCATTTCTATCACATGTGGTGAAGCTTTGGGGTGTGCTGGAGACAATTATAAGTGATAGAGATCCAAGATTTACGGGTAAGTTTTGGTCTGAACTTTTCAAGTTGCTTGGAACTACTCTTAACCTTTCCACCAGCTTTCATCCGCAAACGGATGGGCAAACGGAGCGGATAAATGCCTTGCTCGAGGAATACCTTAGGCATTTTGTCAATGCAAATCAAAATAATTGGCCCGAGCTCCTTGATGTGGCTCAATTCTCATATAACATGCAGAAAAGTGAGGCAACTGGGCATAGCCCATTTGAACTTGCAACCGGCCAACAACCGTTAGTACCAACAAGCATCATCCCGGAAAAACCAAGTAAGTGTCCTGCAGCTCATCTTCTACTTTAGCGTTGGAAAGAAAGGACAGAACTAGCCCGGTCATATTTGCAACAAGCTAGCAAGCGCATGAAGAAATTTGCGGATTTGAAGCGGCGAGATGTTGAGTTCAAGGTGGGAGACCTTGTTCTTATAAAGATGAGGACGGAACAATTCATGTTGTTGAGGGCTAAGAACAAAGGTTTGATAAAAAGGTATGAAGGACCCTTTCCCATTATTCAAAAGTTTGGGAAGCTAGCATACAAAGTACAACTACCGAAGAGAATGCGTATTCACAACGTATTCCATGTAAGTAATATCAAACCCTATTTCTCTGATTCGGACCCTCAAAGAATTGTAAAGCCTAGAGCGCCCCTTGATGTATCCACTACTTTAGTAAGAAAGTAGATTATGTAATAACTCATAGAGAGGTACGTCAAAGAGGCAAGCCACGTTCCACAGAATTCTTAGTCAAGTGGAAGAGAGAACGAGAAAGCGAGGCTACCTGGCATGAAGCAGCAGAGCTTTGGCAATTCAAGAAGGAGGTCGAGGCATATCCAGAGCGTATGCAGACGAGGACGTCTGCCTCATGGCGGTGGGAGCATGAAACGGGGCGCGACTTCCCTATACCAAAATGCGCGAAGTGCATGGAACACGGACATGCAACATGGGCGGACGCGCATACAAATACGCATGGATAACCAACCGACAAAGAGGCGCGGGACCAACAATCATCCCATGACGAGGCGGATGATGTGGCACTTGTACGACGTGGCACATGAGGTGGCTCGTGACAAGGCAAGTGAGGTGGCGTACATGAGTTGGCAATGAGTTGGCAAGCACTAGGAGGGAGTGCTTGCTAGTTGGCAACAACTCATAGAGTTAGTGGGAATCTATGGGTTGGCATGAGTTGGCATTGGTTGGCAAGCACTTAGAGAAGTGCTTGATAGGTGTCACCAACCATGGGGGGGTTTTGTAATCTATAAATAGCTATGTACAAAGGCTTGTAACTCACTCATTCATTCAATAGAAGTGTTCTTTCCTCCCAAATTCGGAGTCCCCTTTGTGTTTGAGTTTTGAGAGAGTTCTAGCACCAAGAACAAGATTGTTCTTGTGCTAAACTTCTTCCAAAAGGCTAACTAGCATCCAGACGGGCTTGGAGGCTAGGCCGCACGCCACTAAGGAGCAAGATTGTGCTTCGCATACTCTAGCGGCGTGACAACACGGGAGAAATGCGTTAGTACATATTTCAACTAAATTTATTTCTAAGTTACTATAAATTTATAAGTTATGGTTTTCACACATTTTGTTTTTGCAGGAACAAGTACGTCAAGAAGCAATTGCTTACAACGTCATAGAAGCATAGTACAAGTTTGAGTTCACATATATTTTGGATAAGGTGTTTGATGGTCATCATGGTGGTTATGAGAGGTCTTGATCATAGAAATTTACGAGGGAAGGGCAGTCATGCAGGGCTGAAGCATTGTTGAGTTTAACGCAAAACTCTTGGTTGCAAAAGGAGAAGGATGTCATAAAAGACCAACAGTTGGTACATTTGAGAGGAAAATTGCACAAAGTTGACTGTCTCGAAGAATCCTCCATAGCATTGACACAAGACCAAATGCCTACTTAGAAAGATCCAACAAGTATGTTTCACAATTTGTAAAGAACTTAAATAAATGATCCTAAATAACTTTTAATTTGTATCATACTCGATAAATAGCTACTAACATTCTTTATCTAATTTGGCAGGCGAGGACCGACATGGAGCAAACGGTTCCATTTGTGATCATCATTTTATTAGTTTTTCATACATGTATACATTTTTTTTTTTTTTTTGAGCTTTATGTTATATGATTTTGTCATACATGTATTTTTGCAGCTTATGGAAAATTTTTATCAGTTTGAATGTGTTCACTATTGCAATCGTTGAAATTTAAGTTTGAACAATTCTTAATTGAGTGGTGATACAATTACTGTGAGACATTACTGCAAGGGTTTACATCTGGACGTGGTATCCACGTTGCAGTCCAAGTAAAAGAGAAAACTAGGAGAAAATTGAAGAATTTTACTTTTTAATAAAATATTATCTTCCTATATTATAGGTAAAGCCTAAAACCCAAATTTTTCTAGTACTTAGACCACCAAGTCCGGTGCCACATCATGAGGTAAAAACCCAAAGTCAAGTCAGACAGTACTGATATCATTTTTTTAAAAAAATTGCTTTGGAAAATTTGAATGATGTCACTAGTCATGATTTTACAGTAATTTTTTATGATTTAGTCTATCAATGATTTTGTATATCTAGGATGGTAGACCTTTGTATATTGAAATCAAGCAGAATAACTTTGTTTATTAAGTTGTGGGATTTTGTGACATAACTTTGAATGTTGTTACTTTTGGCTTTACAAATTTAATAAAGTAATTTTGATTTTCTATAAGTATTTTTTATTTTAAAAAATAAAAATAATAATTAAAATTTTTTACTGGCGGTCTTATATGCCGATATAAATTATTTGTACCGGTGGTTTAACAAGCTGGTAGAAAATATTTGGGCTCACGGTCTAATGTGTCAGTAGAAATTATGTATATTGATGTGGATTGCCAGTAATGACTTATTTTTCATTGGCGGGGTCTCCGCTTATAGAAGTATTTACTTTTTTTCACCTGTTATAACCACCGGGAAACTGCCGACAAAGATTTTACTGATGGCAACGCCATTTTTCCTGCAAGTAAAAGTTTTACCAGAGGGAAAAATGCTTTTACTGGCACTTTTAACCACCGGTAAATTTCTGCTAGTGTAGTTGATTGTAATCAAATACTTTTTTTCTGTATCGACAGTAGATTTTATTCCATTTGTAAATCGATTTTCTTCAAATTGTTTCAATTACCAAAAAATCAAATGTCCTCTCTCAATGTAAGTGTATGTTTGAGGAGAGTGCTTCTAGGCATAAGCTAGAGAAGGGGGGGAGTTGGTCATTGTTGGAGACATCTTTGTGTATGAATTGGGAAAGTGGGGGACCCATAGATTTGCACTACACATGTAAATAAGGTCCACCAATTTGAAGAGGAAACCAAAGGGGTTGCACCAAAGAAATGGCAATTCTTCCGTCATTGAATGTTGTGAGGATTTCATGAGCAAAAAAGGTTGTAGTCATAAGTTCGACCTATATCTCATTTTCTTGCAATAAAGGACACTGAGATGGGCCGTTTATGGGCAATTTTTTGTCTGATATAGCTGATTGGAAATCAGCAGAATTCGTTGATGGATAATTTTCTAAAGCAATTTTAGTTCCTTGAGTTACTTAATTTGCCATAAGCTGCAATTTCTTAAGTGTGATGGTGTGAAAGTGGTAGAGAGTGGAGGCATAACGTGATTTTATGCCTCAGTGACTACCTGGGTATAGTGTGCATCTTCTTGCCACATCACTTAGTAGCAAAAGAGCATGTGCTTGGGGCCCTGTGGAGCAAGGAGAAAAAGTTTTATTGGTGCTTGGTTGAAAATGTACAACTATGAGTTTAAATAACTCTTAAAAACTGCTTATTTACTTAATTAATTGATGTATTGTGGTTTTTACATAGATATTCATGTTAAGATGGTTTTATAAATTTTACAAGCAAATTGAAGTCAAAAATAGCCAGCAGGACAAAATAAAATGTGTAAAAGACAGCATTGAAATGCTGGCAGTATTGGGCGCCATGGCGCTGGACTACCAAAGGTGTTGGAGTGGCCAGAAATGTAACGAAACAGTGACCTCGGCGCCAGTGGTGGTAGCAGATGGCTGAAACTCCAGTAGAGAAGTATTATGGAAAGTTGAAGCCCCAGAACCCGCTGCAAGGAGGAGATTGGTCACATAGCACCAATATTATTTGTGTATATCATATTCATGTTACTTAAGAGTTCTTTGGTCAGTAATGCTTTGATCCCGAGCTTTCTCCACAATTTCAACTAGCATAATCCGAACTTTGAGTACATATAGTGATGATTGCATGGGGGTCTTTTTCTCCTTTTTCTTTTTACCATGAGAATGAACGTTCATGTAAGGGGAGGAATGCCGTGTAGGGTGAGTATGTTGGGGTCTTCTGCATTTAATGGCCTTTATTATAACATTGGTAGGTTTAGAACATGGTTGAGATTAGGGTTCTTTTGCGTTTGATAAGTCTTCATATAGGAAAGACTACTTTACAATTGTGTATTTTTTGGTTGTATAAATAGTCTCCCCAATAGAAGATTGAAAAAATACAATAACGCAAAACCCTAATCTCCTTCCCCTTTTTCTCACGTCTCTTATCTCTCACATTCTCTCATTGTCCCTATATTCTCTATGTAATTTCTCCCTTAGCCGATCTCTGTGTCTAACAACATAACCTAACAATATATTAAAATTGTGCATTTAATAAAACATATAGCTGATGTTTTCTATGAAAAAATATTGATCATATTAAAGAAAAACTAATAAGAATTCGAGAATATATAAATAAAAATATCTGAAAGAGATTTTTACACTTTCAAACTAATAGGTGATGTTTTCTAAAATTTTCCTTCCTAGTACAGTTACCCATTAATTTTCTACACCATTTATGAGGGTTGCGATATGAACCTTATAGCACATATATACTTATGATCCAGTCAAAATAAAACCAAACTTGAGCCCTCAATTTTGCTTTAGCTAAACTTGAATTCGTAGTCAAGTTCAATATAAAGCTCCAGCTCTGAAGCTCGAGGTGCATAGTTGAAGCCTAGTAGATTCTACCAAGGTTCAACCTTGGTTTAATCAAGTTTGTTGCTACAACTACATGAATTTTCAGTTGATCCTTTTTACTATTAGACAACTTAGGGTCAACTTGTGATCTTAGATTTTTCTCGCAGGTTAACATTGGTCAATAACTTTAGCCCGTCGTGAACAAGTAGGAATGGTACTGGGTTAGCTTTCACGAGTAACCTGACCGGACACGGTCAAGGTTGGGGATTCTTTTAAACCCATGAGTCAGGGGCCGGGGTTAAGAATAAAACCTTCACGCAAGATTTCGAGTTAGGAACAGGCTTTACAAAACCTGACCTATGGCGTTTTAAGGACACGTATGACCTTCTCAAAACATAAATGCTAATAGTTTTGTTATTTAATTTAGTAAGATATTCTTTAGCTCTATAACGTATCTATGGGAAAGGTGATAAGGTGGCCTCTTGTTTTCTGAAGTCATCATTCTATTGACAAAAGATAAAACCTTTAGTTTTGTAATCTGAAAGAAATTAAAATTGACTTTGAGTTCCACAAGGGAAATTTTCGTGCGTCCAAGAAGCTTTCAGAGGAATTTAAAGTTGATGGAAAATATGTAGTTTTACTGATTCATGGTAATAGGTGCATGACCCATATATAGTTGTATGATACGCGTTCAGCCATCCAAATAAGAAGTTCCGCGCTTAATGAGGCCCTAAAATTCCTGAGTGGTTTTCTCAGAAAAGAGTGGAGCTCCATTTCTCTAGGTGATGCATGCTTGGCTAGTCTACGGGGCCAATGTTAGTAGCAATGTTGAGAGTTTAGATTCATTGCTTGTTATATTTCCAAATGGACAGGCTGCCATTACGACGACACTACCAGAGGATCTCAACTAATGCGTCCACCTCCTGGAATGAATGCAATTGGTGTATTCATTATGAGTTTCACGTGTACATATATAGTCTGAGTCACTTTAGGAAATGGACTCGAAATCTTAGTGACAAATAAAATACTGGTTTATAGAATTTACAAAGTATGGTAACACTAGGATTGTCTTCTGATCATGACACGTCCTGCCTAATTTGAGAAGAGTCTGTATACAGTAAGACTCTCTGTATGGAAGATTCTAAAAGATCTTCTTTACTAACATTCCCCGGCAAGGTTGGGGTCTTGGCAAAGAAGCAAAGCTTCATAAGAAACCCAGAAAACTGGCCCCACTACAATCCTTTAGTGAATATACCGGCCACCTGATCATGAGTGGAATTTGACTTGTAATTGTCCACCATAAACATGTTCACAAATAAAGTGATAGTCAAGCTCCATGTGCTTGACTTTGCCATGAAACACTGGAGGATTGTGCAGAAAAATGTTGACCTCTCAAAACAATTGAAGAACCCAAGAAACTTCCGCAGTGGTAATAGCCAAGGCCTTGTATTCGGCCTCAGCGCTAGAGCAGGCAACAATGGCTTGCTTCTTAGATGACCAGGAAATAAGAGATCCCCCAAAATACATACAAAATCCTGTGACAGACCGCCTATTGTCAGGGCAGCCTCCCCAATCAGCGTCACAATAGACATCCATGCCAGCATCACGAGCCAGCTGAGTAAGAAATCCATGATGTAATGTGCCTTTCAAATACCGTAGGAAGCGTTTGACCGAGGACCAATGAACGTCAATGGGCTCTTGCTGAAATTGACATGCCTGATTGACTGTATACTCTATGTGTGGTCGAGTGAGTGTCAGATATTGAAGACACCAAGCATGGATCGATATTCGAAAGCATCACCAAGGGAATCCCCTCATACTTGGATAACTTCGAACCTGCTGCAACTGGGGTAGAGAGTGGTTTGACATAAGTAGGGTGGAGGCGATGTAACATATCAGTAGTGTACTTTTGACTGACACAGATGAAGACCAACCTTCGTGCGAGTCACCTATATGCCAAGAACATAATGTAAATTACCTAGATCTTTGAATGAGAACTCAATTTGTAGGTTGTTAATAAGGTCAAAAATACCAAAGGGAGAATCGCTTGTAACAATTAAATCATCCACATAATATAGATAACTGAGCCATCACTTGCCTGTATAATGGGGAGGAGTCTACCTTGGGTAAGACAAAACTAACCTCAATTAGAAATGAGGTTAAATAATAGTGCCATGCTCAAGGACTTTGTTTGATCCCGTATAATAAATTTTGAAGAAGACGCACTGCTTGTAGTTGACTGGAACCTATAAAATCAGGGGATTGTACCATATACACGTCTTCTGCGAGATCACCATTGAGGAAAGCATTACTTACGTCCAATATTTGATAGACCAGCTCTTACTCACTGCCAATGCAAGCACCATTCGAATAGTGACAGATTTAACAACTGGACTAAATGTCACAAAATAATCCTGGCCTTCTCTCTGATTAAATCCCTTCGCTACTAGGCGAGCTTTGTAACGATCAACAATACCATCTGATTTGGTTTTAATCCAAAAAAAAAACCCACTTACATCCAATAGGACGTCTCCCCTACAGCATAGAAACAAGTCTCTAAGTTCGGTTAGATAATAAAGCATTGAATTCAGCCTACATTGCTTCACGTCATTCAGGGTACTTCACAGCCTGAGAATAATAAGTTGCTTCTACTGGGGTAGGAGTATCCAGCAGATGACTGGAGGACACACGAAGTTTAGGTTTGAGAGGCCCAATCATGGACTGAGTAGTCATAGGGTAGGTAGCATGGGCAGCACTCGATCGAGTAATAGATAGGGGAGAAGCCGTAATTGGAGTGGCTGAAGGATTAACAATTGGAACAGATATTGAGCAGTCAGGAATAGAAGGAGAGACAGAGGCTGGAGCGGACTGTGAAGGTGAAGGCAAGGACTGACTTGTTGGTGGAGAACCTAAATCCAAGGAGACCAAAGATGATGATGTAGAGGATGGATACCTGTCCAAAAAAGGAATGGGTAATAATTTTACTGGCTGGTTTAGAGCAAACGTACCTAAGGGAGTGGGAAGCAATGTTGCCTTGGCATACGGAATAGATGTTTTATCGAACACCACGCTGCGACTGATGAACACCTGCCCTGTTTGCAAATGAAGACACCTGTAGCCTTCATAATTTGGGTGATAGCCCAAAAAAACACAAGGGACAAAATGGTCATCAATTTTTGTAGAATTATAAGGCGCAAATGTGGGTAGAAGAGGTAGTAAAAAATACACAGTGTTTGGTTTGTGCCCAAAAGAGTTTGAATGGACTCTTTGAAGATAAAAGTGGACTTGGGGGACGATTTATTATAAATGTGACTGTAGAAAAGGCAGAATCCCAATGTTCCTTTGGCATTTAAGCCTGTGCAAGTAGGGTCATACCCACGGCAGCGATATGACGTGACTTGCATTCAGCAATGCCATTTTGTTGTCAAGTGTAAGGGGAAAATATTTCATGATGAATACTGCAAGAGGAGGAGAGTTGTTTGAATCGAATATTCACCAACTCAGATCCTTCCTCTGACTGAAAATATTTAATTTTCGTAGAGAACAAATTTTCGACAAAGGATTGAAAGCGGACAACTAAAGAATAAACCTCAACTTTGGTTTGAAGTAAAAATAGCCACGTAAATCTGCTAAAATGATATTTAAAAGACATAATATTTGAAACCAATTGCTGAGGAAATTTGGGCAAGAACCCCAGACATTGGTGGAGACAGTGTGCAACGGAGATGGTGCGGAAGACAAAGAAGTCGAAAATGGCAAAGTGGAAGATTTTGTAACACAACAAGTAGGACATGAAGCCATTTTATTAAAATGCAAAACTTCAACATTGAGACTGCTAAATACATTGCATAAAACAGAACTACCCGGATGACCTAATCTTTTATGCCAAAAGGAAAAGGGAGATGAAGTACAAACTAAACAAGTAGGTGATGCAGCATGGTCAATGAGGTAAAGTCCATTCTTATTCCGCCCCTGCAGCAGTATGCGACCCAAACTGGCTTCCTGAACACAAAAACCATTAGAGTCAAAATAACAGTGCAATTGTGGTCAGATGTTAAACGGGAAACTGAAAGCAATTTTTAAGAGAAGTGGAGACGCAAAGGACATTACGGAGAGTGACCGAATTGTTCAATGGAAGAGACCCAATAGTAGAGATGGGCAAATCTGAACCATTGCCGAGTATAACTTGATTTGGACCTATGTAAGGGACATTGTCTGGGAACTGGTAACCATCTGAAGCAATGTGGTGAGTGGGTCCCAAGTAAGTGTACCAAGCCGAGTCTTGATTTTGATCTTCTAACAAATCTGACAAGTGGGCCTACCAGTGTTGTTACGTCTATCTTGTTGTCCATGACCTTGAGGGGCACCCGAGTTCTAACCACGGCCACGGTTGGATCTACCACAGTCTCTATTGTTAGAATGACCTCGACCTCCTTGTGCAGCGAGATTGGCTGAAGGGTTGCCAAAGTGTTCGAGATGGGAAAATTGTTGTGGCATCTGTATGCAAAGCACTTTAGTAAGCAAAAGATTTTGCAGAGAATAGAAGTTGTGAGGTTCGTCTCGCTTGTCACTGTCTGGGCAAAGGATTCAAATTCTTGTCCGAGGCAGACAATATAATGCGTGATTGTCTGGTTGTGGGGTGGTTGTCAGGTGGCTGTTCGGCAGCAGAGAGATCATCAATGATCTTCTTGACATTGTCGAGATAAGCCTACATTGAGAGGGACCCTTTGAGAAGGGTCTGCAATTGGAACCGAAGAGGTTTAGGCGAGACTGAGAGGTGGAGGCATAGACGGTCTTAAGCTTTTGTCACATAGCAGAAGCATTAGAGAGGCCAATAGTATGGCCTAGTGCAGCTTCAAAGAGAGTGGTGACAATCCAACTTTGAACAGTTTGATCGAGTAAGTACCATTGGGTGTACTTTGGATTGGGAACAAACACGGCCAAACCATCAGCAGGAATATACTGAGAAGCGAGTAGTAAGGGATTTGTTGACAATGCCCATCACTTGCTGACTGTTGAGCATGGGAAGCATCTATTGTCACCAAAGCAAATAATTTTGGTGATCCAATTTGATGGAGACATAATGTGAGACGCTCGAAATTGTCGGGTTATATTGCCCATGAGCATAACCGAAATCAAAGTAAAGGCCTCGGGGTGGCGGGACCATGGGTGCATCATGGTTGAAAATAGATGTGGTCGTAGAGGACGTGGGAGATTGAGAGCAGACCATTATAGCAGACTTCCGAGAAGGTGGAAAAGAACAAAAAATATTTTCGGGAAGAAGGGGAAGACGAACTAGGTTTTGTGCCTAGTGTTGGCCTGATACCGTGTAATGGATGTAATTGTTGCATTATTTATGAGTTTCATGTGTACATGTATAATTACACAAAGGTGAGACTCCGAGTCAATTTAGGAAACAGACTCAAAATCTTAGTGACAAAGAAATACTGATTTACAGAATTTACAAAGTATGGTAACACTAGGATTGTCTTCTGATCATGACAAGTCCTGCCAAATCTATGAAGAATCTATATTTCCTAAGATGCAGCCCACTTTAGAGAAACAAGACCTGCCGAAATTTTCATTGATGCAGCTGACAGGAATTTGTTTCAGTGAGGCCCTAATACCATGTTGTTTGTTTAGGTGGGGTTCAGACAGGAATTTGCCTTGCAGTAGCTATGGTGGTTACAATATTAAGTAGGATTTTCTAGGTCAATTTTTGCGGTGTGATCTGGCAGGTTTCAAATCATTGTTTGTTTCTTTTCATATCAGATCTCTCATAACGCAACAGTACGTAACTAAAAGATGTGTTTTTACATGTCGTTTTGTTTCATTGGAGGCGAGTTGGCCACTAGTGAAAATTGTATAGTTGTATTAGGTCTATGTGGAATATTATAGGCACTAGATAACTGATACCAAGTTTCAAAGATTTTTATTAACTTACCCTCATTTATATCTGTGTTGTAAGAGTGAGGCCACTGGCAATCTATCTAATAGGGTGAGCCATAAAAACAATTTATGTTTCGGAAGAGTGGGAATGATCCAAAGGCGCTTCCATGGGGTGAACAAATTTTCTCCTGATTTAACGTTGATAGTAATAGTAATAAATGTGCTAAGACCCAACCGAATAAAGGTCCACAATGGCGAGCCCCTATTTGAGAAATTTATCAAAATGCTTTTATATATTTGCTATTGGTATTCACTGATGTAACATGAAAAAGTGTATATTTTTAAGCTATTAATTATTTATTAATTGATTGTCTATTACAGGGGGTTAGTCGTAGGTGAAAGTATTTTTAGGGACACTGATGTCCCTGAAAATACCACTTTCACCCTTTAGTCGATGTTGAATCATCGGGGACATTGATTTCACCCTAAAATTCGGGGAGACTTGTCCCGCTCCCAGGGGTAGAATTATCAACTCCCTTGAATTCTCCCTGCCGAAAGAACAGCTCAACGCACGGCTTCACAGCTCATCGTCTTCGTTCCTCTCAGTCTTTCTTCTTTCTTCTTTTCTCTCATCGTTTCTGTCTCTCTTGGCTTCTCTCTTTCTATCTTCTCTCTTTCTCTCATCATTTCACCCTGTCCGCTTCTCCGCTTCTCTCTTTCTCTCATCATTTATCTCTCTTTGATTATCTCTTTCTCCCTTCACTCTCTTTCCCTCTTTGCTTTTCCATCTCTTCTCACTTCTCTCTTTTTGCTTCTGATGTTCAGGAGATTATACGGTTGTGATAAGAGGTATGTACCGCTTCTCCCTTTCTCTTTTTCACTTCTCTTGGTTTTTATATTCTGTCGAGAAATAGTTTTTCTGGAATGCAATATATAGTACCATAGCACAAGAGCTAGCCATTTTTCCAACAGATTTTTCCTCTGAGAAATTTTTGCCATATTGGAGCAAAGTTCTTGATGCTTTAATATTTGAGAGGCTTTTTGTGTTGTCTCTGTGATTGACTACCAAAGTGGGTGTGTTGTGATTATTCTAATGAAAACAGTGCAATCGAGTTCTTGTACCTTTTTTCATGGGCGGGGCTGGATTTTCTTGTATTTTGTTAGGGGATCTATTGGAATGATGATGCTAGTGAATATTACCTACTGCAGCTAGCATCTAGTTTTCATGTTGACAATCTGGAAGCCTGAACATGTAGATCAGGATATGCGCCAAATGCAGGATGATTTTCAAACAACAAACGGTGACAAAGATGGTAGGCATTTTTTCCCACACCTCTGGATCATTGCTAGAGAGGGAGGTTGAAGCTTTCAGTTTCTCTATTTCAATGATGGTCTCGTAGTCATAGAAGCTTAAAGAACCTCTCTTGTCTCGGTAGGGTCTGCCTCCCTCCCTCCCTCCTCCTCTGCTACCTTCTGGTTCTCTTCCTCTTCTTCTGCCATGCCTAGTTAATTGGTGCAATCCCCATTTAAAATTTAGGTTTCAGCCCCTGTTTGACACCAAACAAAGGCATCAACGTTTTGCAAAGTTCATGCAGTAAAAAACCATGCCTGAATCTTTGATTGCTCCACTTCTTATGAGTACAGAATTGAATGCGTTATGGTTTTTTCTTCTAATAGCTTTAAGTTAGTATGTAATAGTAATGTATGAAATGTAATTTTTTTTCTCTACAGATGTCAACTGTTCAGCAAGAAAAGAGAAAAGTGTCAGTAGTAGCCAAGGAGCACAAGTGAGAGGGGCTTACATGGCATGGAGGAAGAGAAAACTTAGTGATGCTTAATTTATTAGTAGAGTTATTAATTTAAATGTTTTATTAATATATGGATTTGATTTGATTTGACTTTTTACAATATATTTAGATTCAATTCTTTAAAATACAACTTTTATACATATAATTTAACCTTAATTTAATTAATGAAATAATTTTATATCTTTTTGTTTTTAATATCAGGAAAACAAATTATAGAAATATTTTTTATAAATGACTGAAATTTATTAATAAGTCTTTGTCCATATAACAACATCTCCTAAATTCTCAATGTTTTAAACTAATAGAAATATTCAAATTCTCAATGTCTACAATTAACAAGAGAAAGTTTTCTCATATATTTCACTGTCAGGAACTCCAATGTCTGGGATAATAAATTCCTTCGAATTCCCCTAAAATATCAATCCGGCCAGTTCGACCTGGTTTAACTAGAACTGGGGCTTCGAAAGGTACGGTTTGCTTAAAAACCTGTACAAGTTTAAAAACCGGCGACCCGAGCAGTTTTATTGGTTGGATTACTGCTGAACTGTTAAACCCATCGAAGCATTTGAGCCAGTCTAGTTACCGTTGGCCCAAACTGTTTAAATTTATGAACTTTAAACATAAACCAAATAAGGAAAGCGATGAAGTCACTAAACACAATGCAGATCTCTCCATTCTCGACTCGATTCAACTGGGATTTTAGGACACTTAAAGGGGAAGTTTCCTTATTGTGTATTCTTTGACTTCAACTTTTGAAACAAGGATGAAGTCTAGGTTTTATTCAATAGTGTACACACCTTTGCTCTCAAACCAGAATATTGCTTTGCAAATATGGATACCGAGAATGAAAGAGGTAAGTCTTTTGGTTTTGTTTGATTTTGGTTTGGTTTTTTTTCTCCCTTTTTTTATTTTGTTTTTTCGAATTTGAAAGATTTATTACTTCTGATTTTGTTTTTTCAGTTTTTACCCAACACACTCGTTTGGGCTTTGCAACGATTGGCATAGTCCCGTGCTAAACTTCTTCCAAACCAGTGAAGGTAATGATTATTTTACTTGTTCTTAAGATGAAAAACTAGTAATTACTGAAACACTAGTAACCTATTCTCTTCTACTTTTGCATAGAATTGGATTCTATTTTGAGTGTCAGAGGAATCTATGGTTTCTTTTCTGAGGATGCTACTTCATCCTAGCTCTAGTAGGCCCTCGTTTTAACAAACGAAAATTTTCTATGACATGAACTTAGGCTACCTTAGAGGAAGAAAATTCATGGTTTAGATTGAATATTTCCCAACAATCAAAGTTCTGACCATGCCTTATGTTGAGCATGTGAACTAGTGAGCAGAGAATGTTGCAGCATTTTTAACGCATTCATACAAAAAAAAGGAATAGAATAGAGCAAAAAAGGCTTAAGGACCTTGTATATGTCCATTATAAATTGAGATTATTGTAAGTCAATGAAACTAGGTTTGAGTTTACAAATTTTTATTTATTTATTAGTTGATCTTAATTTATAATTGTTGTTGTTGGAAAAAAAATCTAGTTAGAAGCTATGATCCATTTCTTTTGAAGATATGGATTTATTAGAAGATTGGATAGCAGAAATAGATCCTCCCATACTTCTTGATATAGAAAATCAAATTTGGAAAATGTCCAACAAACTTTAGTACAACTTGGAGAACAAGGTACATTAATATAAACTTTGCATGATTAAACACATGTAAGTTATTTTCAGTTACATATGTTAATTTTTTTTTTTCATATTTGCAGTTATTATGGATAAAAAGCAGGATGATGAGATTGTTAATACAGGTGAAGATGTTGAAAGAGATGTATTTCGTGACAGAAATACTTAATGTTTGGATTCTCAAGAAAATAAAAGATTTTGGAATAGTTTAGCATTTTGGAAGGATATTTTATTCCTGGAAGTTAATTCCATTTGATTTTTAAACATTATATTATATTTAGATTATGCCCTTTAGCACTTTTAATAGTTTTTGTATTTAAAAATTTGTTTTGTGAATAGAGGAATCTTGTTATGGTATTTTTAAATGAGATACAACCATACTCGGTTCAACTATTAAATGAACCCGATTGAAACTATTTAACCAAAATCGGATGTTTCATCAGTTCGATGATGGGTTTGGTTTTAGTTGCTTTACTGTGTTTCAAGCGTGGATTCGTAGCCAATGTAGTCTAGAAGCGAGTGCAAAAGAAATATTGATAATCGGAGCAAATTCGAGTGAAAGAGGAGAATTATGCTGGAATACAAGTTGAACATTGTAGTATAAGGCCATGGCAGCCATGAAATAAATTTCCCTTGATTTATTATTTATGTAGTTTACATATTCATACATGTCTGTAAAACTGAAACTTCAGAGAAAAAATCATGAATTAAGGATCTGGTTAACACTGAATGTTTTACAAGTAAATAGGACCTGAGCGAAAGACCTAATAACGGAAGAGGAAAAATTTTAAAGTTTAACACCCTCCCGCAAACTCAAAGGGAGTGCAATGACGTGTAGCTTGGTCCGTAGAAGTTCAAAAAAGTAACTTGAAAAAATTTTAGTGTTAACCTCGGAGCTCTTGATACCATGAAAGGAAAAAAAAATTCCCTTACATATCTGTAAACGAAGATAATTTGAATTGAGGATCTGGTGAAGACTGAATGTTGAGCAAGAGAAGAGGATTTGAGAGGAAGACAGTAATGAAACATTAAGAATTCAGAGGTTTAACACCCTCCCTCAAACTCAAGGCGGTGCAATAACAATAAGCGTGGTTCACAAAAGTTCAAAAAAGTAGGTAGAAGAAATTTTGGGATTAACCTTGAAGCCTTGATACCATGAAAGAAAAAATATTTTCTCTTAATTAAATTGTTTACATAGTTTACTTAGTTATACATGTTTCCGCAATGGAAACTTTTAAAAAATATAGTGTGGATTAATGATCTGGTGAAAACCAAATGTTCATCAAGAGAAGAGGATCTAAGAGGAAAACCTAGTAATGGAAGAACAATAATTCAAATGTTTAACACCCTCCCACAAACTCAAAGGCGTGCAATTACGTTGAACTTGGTGTTAACCTTGCAGTTACGATACCACAAAAGAAAAAATAATTTCTTTTGAATGATTTTTTACACTGTCTACCTATTTATACATGTTTGTACAACAAAAACCTTCATAAAATATAGCGTTATTTGAAGATCTAGTGAAGACTGAATGTTCAGCAAGAGAAGAGAATCAAAGAAGAAGATTTGGTAACGTAAGAGGAATAATTTAGATGTTTAATACCCTCCCACAATCTCAATGGGGTGCAATGACATTGAACTTAGTGTACAAAAGTTCAAAAAAGTAAGTTGAAGAAATTCTTATGTTAACCTCGGAGCTCTGATACCACGAAATATAAAATATTTTTCATTGATTTATTATTTCATATTGTTGGAATTATAGTTTCAAAAATTTATTTTATGTAATAAAATTACTATGCATTATGGGCATGTGACCCTCTTCTAGATACTTTCTCATTGGATGTTTAGTACAAGAAATAATGGTCAGCATATCCCATGTAGAGGTAGATTTAATGGGTACATTTACTTAGGGGACCCCTTGGGAATAAAGAGACGTATCTCTCCCAAGGGTCATTAGTCTCACATTGATGAGAGTCATTAGTGTCATACCTATTGGTATCCATAAATCCTCCAAGGTCATACAAGTGAGGCGATGGCTATGCACACCCGGTCTGGCTGAAAGGAGCCACACTTATTCCTTGTTAAAGCAAATTCCGAAGGTTATCTTGTGCACTTCAAATTGTTTTATATTAAAGAATAAAATATACTCTCTTGTTATCCTTCTTATTTCAATTTCATCATGTGTATAGTTTTCAAGCTAAAATGATTTTATGAAAATTATTATTTCTATTTTCATGATAAATTATATCATTTTTAAACGTAAAGTTTAAAAAATACAAGTGATCTTGCATCTGCTCATATCATGAAGATAGGTCTTATTTTTCTATAATTTTACCCATTTTTTGTATTTTCGGCTATTTATTTGTGTATATATTTAGCCTTTTAGATTTGTGTTTTATGCTGCTGCAAGCACGGGCTAAATCATATGCACGCGGGTCTGCATGTGTGCGGGCCTAGATACGCACGGGCTTCTATGCGTGGGCCAGTTGGGCGTGGGTCTGTTGGGCGCGGGTCTGCTATGTGCGGGACTGCTGTGTTCGGGCCTGCTATGTTCGGGCCTGCTATGTTCAGGCCGCATTGTGAGTCTTTCTCCCATTGGTTTGCAGGTGGGCATATTGCTTTGTGCGGCCAGGGTCAATATTGACCCTGAACCATGAACCGAACCAGTTTTGCACATATAATGGGTCAGAATGTGTTTTTATGCTTTTAGTTTTTTTCTTTTTTCTTTAATTTCTTTTTAATATTTTATTAGTTATTTTTGCTTTACTTTGTTATGTATTTACGTATTTGAATGTGTAAAGTAGTTTAATTATATAATTTGCTAAATCCTCAAAAGCAATGTGAATTGTATATATTAAATTATTTTGTGTGTTTATTTGTGAATGATTTTGTTTTATGTGTAATACTAATTATATTATATGATTACCAAAATTCCCAAAGGGTAATGCAAGTTGTATAATTAAATTTGTATGTTGCAAATTAATTCATTTCAATCCCCAAAGGGTAAGTATGAATTCATTTGTTTGTTTGCTTGTTTGTAATGTTATTGTTTGTGAATTATGTGTTGGATGATATGCCTAGTAATTGTCATGAATCCCAAAAGGGCAAAGAGATAACTAGATGATTGAGGTGACTGTATTATTATGTATTTTCTCCCAAAAAATGAAATATTCTTTGGATGACAGGAACATTAAATAGTGGACATAATTTTGCTCAATCCCTAAAGAAAAATGAACTTGCTGTAAAAAAATTAAGTGAACTGGTCACAAGATGTTGACATGATGCTACAAGGCTATATGTTTGATAAGATTATTAAAGTGGATACTCCTCAAATACCTTCCTGAGTAAACTACCCCAACAATATGAAATAGTATAATAAGTGTAAAGTTGGGCCAACGTCTATCCCAAAATGACTAGCCGAAGTTAGGAAGTCTCTTTCTAAATAATAAGCCAGAATTGTTTCTACTCGTTTATCTATGTGGGACTAAACTCTAACACTAACCTGCACGGTGGGCCTTCCTTTGGGCTCTTACACATGGACAACTAGGGTGGAGTCCCACGTACGAGCACCCACTCTGATACCGTGTAAAGTTGGGCCGAGAGATATACCAAAATGACTAGCCAAAGTTAGAAATCTTCTTTCTTACTAATAAGCCAGGATTTTTTCTAATCTTTTAGCAATGTGGAACAAAACTCTAATAAGAAGGACCTCAGAAAATTCAAAAATGGGATTATGCGGATGAAATTTCTAAGTCACTTCTTTGTGCTCTTACTGAAAATCTCTTAATAACTTGAGACAAATTATGGAAAGAGTTCATCTACTCAAATAAATAATTTATGACAAAAATTTACTCGTACCAAGTGTGATGAAAACACTGATGTGAGAAAGCATGTAAATGACGTGTTTGCTATGGTAGATAAGTTCTAGTGTCAAAGTAGACCAATGGATGAAGAAATTAAAGTAGTCACCATTGAGAACTCATTACCAAAGTCTTTCAAATATATTCAAGATTTTTTTCCTCTGTCCAAGATGAAGTGGACAATTTTTTAATTGGTGAATAATATTGATAACTAGTAAGAGAGACTCAATTCAGGTTTTGAGTTAGATAAACCGTAACCAAGTGCTAATATAATTTTGAAGCCAAAGAAAAAGAATTTTAAAAAGGAAAAAAAGAGTTGAAGTCATGCAAATCAACGTGTATGACTTTTTTCTAATAAGCCAGGGCATATTAAGAAATTTTAAAGAGCCTTGAAAATCATGCAAGAGGGACAACAAGAGAAAAGTAGTAAGTCATTCTCTCTGGAAACTTGTACTATTTTTATCAAAACGTTTATTTGGTAGGTTGATTCTAGTGCAACTATTCATGTATCGAATGTGTTGCTGGGCTTCTAGGAGCTAAGAAAGAATGAGGAAGGTGTAAGCTTTATTTAAATGGGAAATAATGAAAACACCATTGTGGAAGGCACAGTAATATACCTACTAAAGCTGGCACATAATAAGTTTTTTTTATTTAGAAGATTGTTTTTATGCTCCTATTAGATGAAGTCTATCATCTGTATCTTGTCTTGAGAAACTTGAATTTACTTTTTTTTTTAAATGAAAATTTTCTTATGCCAAAAGATGACAAAGTTATTTTGAGAGGTTTTCGAAATTCTGATTTATATCAATTGCAACTTAGTGGTAATATGGTGTTTAATGATTATAATTCTTCAGAAATTAAGGAGAATGAATAATATTTATGGCATCTACGACTAGGGCACATAAAGAAGGACTGAATTTCCAAACTTGTGACTCAAGGATTTTTACAGAACCTGTCACAGAATCATTTTCCTACTTATGAATGTTGTATTAATGACAAAATGATGGAAATACCCTTTTTATCCAAAACCACAAGGTGTTCTCATATTTTAAATATTATACCTTCAGATATATGTAGATCTATGAATGTGAATACTCAAAATGCTCATTCTTATTTTATCACATTTATAGATGATTTTTCAAGGTATGGAAGAATATATTTACCTCAAAGGAAAATGTCATAGGGCAGAAGATCAAAACATTGCACATCAACAGAGTTGGAGAGTATTATTCGGAGTTATTCTCGAAATTTTACAAATCCAATTGAATTATCCATAAGTTTAGCATGTATTATACATCTAAACAAAACAGAGTAGCTAAAAGGAGAAACCAACCCGTTCTGGAGTTGGTTTGATCTATGATGGCACTTGCAAATTACCAACATCCTTTTGTGTGTTTATTCGTTGGATATTTTGAATTTTTAAAAGGATATAGGTTGTATGATCCTAAGGAGAAAGTGATTATTGAAAGTTGACACATAAAATTTATTAAGGATAGTTATGATTGTGATGAATCTTTGGGAACAAAGTTTCATTTGGAAGAAGTTGTTGAAATATTTTCTTCTGAATCTACTACTAATATAGAGAATTTCACTCAAACAAATATTCGAAGAGGTACTAGAGAAGTAAAACCTTGTCAACTTTTATCATCTTTTGATTTTTGTACAAATGCAAGAAAAACTTATGAAAATATAAGATTGAACGAAGATGCTAGTAGTCCTACCACTTATGAGGAAGCACTCATTGATGTGGATTTTGACAAGTGAAAGTTGGCAAAGGAAAAGATATGGACTCCATGTATAAAAATAAAATTTTGATACTTGTTGATCCTCCTACATTGGTTAAACTAATTAAATGCAAGATGATTTTTACAAGGACAAGAAATTTTGAAAGAAAAGTGGAATGATTCAAAACTCGTCTTTTTGTCATGGGTTTTACCCAACAATATGGTATTGTTTATGATGAAATGTTCTATCTGTTGCACATATACATTCTATACAAACACGCTTGTCCTTGGTTGCATAATATGATTACGGGTTGTTCCAAATGGATGTTAAAACTATTTTCCAAATAGTAATTTGGATGAGGAAATTTATATGTAACAACCTCATGAATTTATTAGCACTAGAACTGAATCAAAAGAGTGTAAACTGGAAAATCAATTTACGGTTTAAAACGGTTGAATATCAAGTTCAATGAAGCGGTCAAGGAGTATGGATTTACTCAAAATTCAATAGATCATTGTGTTTATATGAAAATAGTGGGAAATCCCATTGTTTTTTTTACTTTACACGTAGATAATATTTTATTAGCGAGGAATGATATTTAATTACTCCAAAGTATAAAGAGATGGTTGTTTCAATTATTTGATATGAAAGACGTTGGGGAAGCTTCTTATATTCCGGTATTAAAATTCTATATAATAAAGCTTTACGAAGATTGATTTTATATCAAGATAAATATATAAACATTCTTCTACATCGGTATCATATGTCCGAATGCATTCAAGGTAAAGTACCTCATGATAGCACTAAAAAGATGAGTCGGGTGGATTGTCCTACCCGACTTAAAGATATATTTCTACTGTGGGAGTTTCATGTATGCTCTTGTGTGTATAAAACCTGATCTTGGTTTTGTTGTTCAGGTTCTTAGCCGGTTTCAGGCTAATCTTGGTTTCACTCACTAGAAAAGAGTTAAATGGGTGATGCACTATCTAAAACGAACAAAGTCACATGTTTTAACTTATCAGGTGGAGAAGTTAGAATTGATTGGTAAGAACTTACTCAAAATATCAAAAATGTATTGATCTTGCAAGTGTACTTTTGACTTTATCATTATGTTTGGTGGAGGTGTCATTTCTTGGAAAAGCAAGAAGCAAGACTGTGAAGCGTAATCAACCATGGAGGCAAAATATGTAGCTATGGACTTAGCTACAAAGGAAGTTATCTATCTTCGCAAATTCTTGTGGATTTTTGTAGTGGTAGACTATGTGGAATGACCAGTTTCTCTCTTTATAGCTATCACAAAATATCTAATGTGTCACTCCAAGACTAAGTATATTGAAGGGAAATACCACTATAACTTAATTGATCCACAGACCAAGTGTCTTCCGTGACCAATTTCATTGTCCATGTGGGGGACATATTTTTAATTTTTTCTTCATTATGAGACCAAGTGGGATAACGTTGTTTTATATGAATTATGGTCTCATTGATTTGTAATGTCATGAGTTTGTATTTTATCTTTCATGGAATGATATTGTAAATTTAAATGAATGCATATGTTTTTGTGTGATTATATGAGTATTCATTGTATACCTTGATATAATACTCATGTTGGTATAGAGCTTTACTGAGCTCCTCAGGTATTGAGTATGCTATGGACAGTGGAATGTGTTGAAGTCCAGCTTTTCTATAAAGTATATACTGGTATATATATATATATATATATATATATATATATATGGAAGGATCTCAATAGGAAGTTAGGGTTGATGTATAAATTATTTAAGGTATATGGTATTATTTAGGCACAATTACCTTAGTGGCTAATACTCGAACTGGTATAGAATTTTATCCTGAGTTTAGGTCCGAGTATATTATGAATGGAGTCTACTGAACTTCAGAAGCATGGATTTGGTTTATTCCCTAGCATTGGATATTTGTACAATAGAAATATGGAGAGAAGATAGTGTTAATTAAGGAACTAATGAAGACCAAATGTTCAGCAAGAGAAGAGGTTCTGAGAGGAAGCCCGTTGTGTTGTTTCTTACTCGGGATATGACTCTTCTCCACTATTTATGACAATATTTGGGGTGTTTTAAAGGGGGTTCTTGCATGATGTTTGAATTGTCGTACAAGTGAAGATCAAGCATGAATTTGGGAGTTGTTTCAGATTTGTCGAATTTTATGTGTTTTTTATCTTTTGTAAAATTATTTTTTCCTTAGAAGAACACTACTGCTCTTTGTGAGAAGAGCATATTTGATTTTGGGAGGAAGTTTAAAGAAAATTGAGGTGATCTTGTATCGTTATCTACCACTTCGGGAAAGGTGTTACAGAGCTTTAGGAAGGTAAGGTGATTGAGGAAGGCTCGAATAAAAATCGCTAGTGAGTTCTTTAAAGAGGCAACAACGTTTGAGAAAGAAGAGTATATAAACTGCATAGGATCATCTTGAATGTAACTCTTTAACTATGACAGACTCTTCATCAACAGGGAAACTTCCCCTACAGAAATAGGTGTTGTTGCACTCAACAATGTAAACATTTCTCTATGCCCTTTATTATCTATATTAACGTGTTATTTGTAAGTGTTGTAACTCCACAAACAACACTTACTATAACACCAGCTGATATGATTTGTTTTTGAAGCCATGGATGAGTAGCAGAAATTCAGTCAGACGAGTGATAACTAGTTAGGAAACCTCTAAAATGGTGGTATTCATAAGATTGGGAAAGGAGAAGAATAAAGAAAAGAAGGGAAAAAGAGGATAAAGTGTAATAAGAAGAGATCGAAAAGGGAAGTAGATAAAGATAAATCCAATATATTATTACTGCTTACCTTTAACATATATAGCTATGAATTACAATCAGACTGAAATTTTAACTCCTTTGGAAGCTAGAGAAGTACGACCATAAGCAACGTTAAACTCCTAGAGATATTGGACTCTTAGATGAATTACAACCTTAATGAACAATAAACTCAATAGATACTATGACATGTAACTACAATCATTTTCAGCTGGTTTGTATCCTTTGACTGACGTTATGAGAATATTATGTCCTAAATTGGGGGAGTTCCAAATCTCATGTGGAATACAATGGGAAACTAGAGAGATGTCGGTAGAAATTTCTCTTCAGAATTTTGTTCCACAAGCAATCCACTACAATTCACAACATACGTTCTTCTGAGGGAGAAGAAAAAACTCTTTAGTGAAGAACAGTGTTGGTCCTTTTAGCCAAATCAAACAAGGATTATGCAAGGGGATAAAGGTGCGATATCCTTACATAGTCTTCTTATTTTCCTCATTTATAATCTTTTTAAGGATAAGTTGCAAAGGCTAAATAGTCAACAAGACGGAGAAACCACATGAAATTTCAATTGTGATTTTTACTTCATCTAATTTTGTTATTTATTATAACTCATGCTTAATTGAATCTACATCCATTGGTAAAGGTTGAAGGATACTTAAGAGAGCGTGGCCATAGGATGTCTTATGTAGACCGTGGAAGTTACACAAAGAGATATGCGATCGATGGGAGCTTATATGAGAGAATATAATCTCTTAACTAGGAATTACAAATCTCATGTGCAGATTAAAACTGGAAATTATTATTTCCCAAGAATTCTCCATTTGTTTTTACTTTAAATGTTCTCTTCATGGAGAAGGAAAATCTCCTTTGTGAAGAACAATGTTGGTTTTTTAGCTGAATCAAAGAAGGAAAGTGCAGGCCCGTAAAGGTGTGATCTTCTTACACTTTTTTGTTTTTTTTTTCCAGGCATGAATTTAAAGGTTGTGTAATCTACAAAGAAAATTAAAGGCCTGAAATCAGGTTTGATTCATTATAGCTCGTGCTTAATTGAATCTACAATGGTATGAGATCTTAATTACAAATTTTTATATTATTTAACTGTGGATGAAGTTCAAAAATCGGAAAATACAAAATCATATTACTATATGTAAGAATATGGAATGCCGATTCTTATTGATATACGAATTTCATGCTAAAATCACAAAGGAAGTTCATATGAAGAGTTTTCCAAACACTTAAAGTATATGATCAAACTTTGCGTGATGAAGTTGGATAACATTCACTTAGTGTTGCAGGTACATGTATTGAAAGTTAATATATTACCTTTTTTTTTGGCAAACGATTTGCTTTTGATGTATTTGGATTATTTATTGAATAATATTTGTTTTGCTTTTTTCACATTCATGTGTGTTTGATAAATATATTATATGCAGGGTATAAGAATAAAACAAGGGGGAAAATATGGGAAAATAAAAAAATCCTTATTTTTTACTATGAATTATTCCCTACGGTTCACCCATAGGCAATACTTATTGCCTATGGTTTCTAAACCGTAGGCAATAATATACCTTATTGCCTACGGTTCACACAAATTTGATGTTTAGAATCTCAATATTGCCTACGGTTCTCACAAATTTGATGTTTAGAATCTCAATATTGCCTACAGTTTAACTGTAGGCAGTAAGTATTGCCTACGGTTTTACCTATGGTTTAAAACCGTAGGGAATCACTATTTTTTCCCTATGGTGAGGCAATAAATATTGTCTACGGATTTACCTACGATTTTAAACCATATGCAAAGACTACTTTTTCCCTAAGGTTTACCCTACCATCGGCAATAACACTATTGCCTACGGTCTCAAACCGTGGGCATAAAAATTTGTTTTCCCTACAGATGCAACCGTAGGGAAAGAGTACTCCCTTCCCTTTTATCCCTGACACATTATTGCTGATGGGGAACCATAGGGAATCTTTTCCCTGTGGTTATTTCCACTTTTCCCTACGGTTTTAAACGGTAGGGAAAATGGCTTTTCTAGTAGTGCAACATGCATCTGATTCAGGTTGCTCAATAGGCTTCTCTTCAAGTGAGAAGCTGACTTCGAGGGAATTTTCAGATATGGGAAGAAGAAAAAAGAGGGATAAAAGGGAAAATGAGATATGAAACAGAAATTTCACTTTACTCTTGATTGCCTTTCCCTGGGCTTTTTGGTAGGACGCCTAGGTCGGGCTCTTGTATCTTCTTCTCCAGCAACTTCTCTTCTTCTTTAACATTGTCTTTCGTTGTTTCCTTCGTTCCCTGGAGAATCCTCGGAGTGTCTCCCTGTTTAGTAATAGTCATATCAGTCCCTCCCTCTTCGAAAATCACCTTGTCCTCAAGGTGAAATGATGGATAAGCAACATGGAAGTCGTCAAAGGACTCCCAAGAAGTCTCCTCAAGCAAGTAACCCAGCCACTAGATCAGCACTTGAGGTTGATGTTTGCCATTGGATAGACTGGTTCGAGTGGCACAAATGGCCACAGGTGTTTCAACTGGTTTGTTGCTCTTGCTGGTTGGGGAAGGTCCCTAGAAAAATTAGTAGCAGTACTTGTAAAGGGTTTGAGAGCTGAGACGTGGAAAACCGGATGTATGCGACTCCCTTCTGGTAATCCAATTCTATAGGCGACTAGACCAACTTTAGCTGTGACTGGAAAAGGCCCATAGAACCTTTTAGTGAGTTTGTAGTGGCACTTGTGAGCAACCTAAATCTGCCTATAGGGTTGTAGCGGACAAGCACTACATCACCTACCTCAAACTGAAGTTCTCAGCGGTGAGCATTCGCCTTCGAAGTCATTCGGTGTTGAGCAGCTAATAAGTTTGTCTTGAGTGAGCGAAGGAGTTCGTCACGAACTATGAGTGTTTCATCCAATGCTTGGATTGAAGTAGAGCCCCGTGTATAGAGAGTAATAAAAGGTGGAGTCCACCCACAAAGAACCTGAAATGGTGACATCTTGAGGTTGATGTGATAACTAGTGTTATAATGAAATTCGGTCCAAGCAAGTAGGGAAACCCAAGTAGTTGGCTTGTCCTGAGTGAAAGAACGGAGATATTGCACTAAGCCACAATTCACCACTTCAGATTGCCCATCTATTTGTGGATGGTAAACAATGGTCATTGAAAGAGTTGTGCCACTCAGTTCAAACAACTTGCGCCAAAATGAACTTATGAATATTAGATATCGGTCTGATACAACTGAATGGGGAAACCCATGATGCCTCGCCACTATATCCACAAAAAGATCTGCTACCTTGGCAGCAGTAAAATTTGTAGGTAATGCTCCAAAGTGTGCTGATTTGGATAAGCGATCCACTACTACCATAATGATGGTTAAGCCTTTGGAAGAGGGTAGGCCAGTCACAAAATCCATTGTTACATCTTCTCACACTATTTTTGGAATGGACAAAGGCTGTAGTAGTCCTACTGTCACCCGCGTGGAGTACTTGATCTATTAGCAAAGGAGGCAAGAAGGTATATATGATACTACAGATCGCCTCATGTTTGGCCAGTAGAAGTTGGCTGCCAACCGGACCAATGTACGCTTGACTCCAGCATGTCCCCCACTAGGTGTATCATTAAACTCACAAATAAACTGCTCACACAATGGGGAGCTCGGGCTTACAACATAACGACCTCAAAAACAAACCAGTCTATAGTTCTGGCGGAATTGTTCCCTCTTTGTGTTGCTGATGGAATGCAATTAAATATGGATCTGCTGCATTATCTTGTTGGAGCTTACTTAGTAAGGAGAAGGTCGGCCAGGACACAAGAGCAAACCATGAGGAGTGTACTTCAAAGTCACTGGAGGGCCACTCAGCTAGAACTCAGGACAAGGCATCGGCAACACAGTTAGAAACGCCCAGTTTGTATTCTATGCGAAAGTGAAATCCTAGAAGCTTACGAACATAAGCTTGCTGTTCCGGTGTTTGAATAACTTGCTGGAGTAGGTCTTTTATGCTTCTTTGATCCATTCTAATGATAAAGAAATGCCCCAAAAGATATTGGCGCCATTTGAGGACTGCTTCGTGATGACGTGGAGTTCTTTAATGTAGGTGGATAAAGCACTAAGCTTTGGACCAGTCTTCTTTCTGAAAATGCAATAGGTTGTCCTGCTTGCATTAGTATGGCCCCAATGCCCATGTTAGAGCATCTGTCTCGATGATGAAATCCTGAGAGAAGTCCGGAAGGCGTAAAACAGGTGCTGCCATCATGGCTTGTTTAAGTGTTTCAAAATCTGGCAATACTGCTTGGTTCCACTTGAACGCCCCTCGATGAAGGAGGTTGGTTAAATGTGCTGCAATGCTAGCATAATTGGCAGTAAAACGTCTATAATACCCTGTGAGGCCCAAAACCCACGAAGTTGTTTCACATTAGTTGGGACAAGCCAGCAAGCCATGGCCTCAATCGTATCTAGATCATCATGAACTCCCTCAGAAGAAACAATATGACCCAAGTACTCAATACAGTCCTGGCAGAATTGGCATTTGGATGGCTTCACATAGAAATGATTAGACAACAAACAACCTAGAACTAAATATAAATGCAGCCAATGATTTGATGAGCTATAGATCAAAATATCATCAAAGAAGACGATAACAAACCTGCGAAGGTATGCTGAAAAGATCTGGTTCATGGCAGCCCGAAAAGTAGAAGGTGCATTGGTCAATCCAAATGGCATAACAAGGAAGTCATTGTGTCCTTCATGGGTTCTAAATGCTGTTTTATAAGTGTCCTTAGAGTGAACTCGAATCTGAAGATATCCCACACGCAAGTCAAGCTTGTTGAAAATTGAAGCACCCCAAGCTCGTCTAGTAGCTCATCAATCATAGGAATGGGAAATTTATATTTGACTATGGCAATATTCAGAGCCCGATACTCCACACAAAATTGCCACGTGCAATCTTTTTTCCTACCAGAAGAACTGGTAAAGAGAATGGATTGTGACTCGGTTGAATAATTCCTTGCTCAAGCATTTCACGAATCAATTTTTCCATTTCTGATTTCTGATAATGCGGATAGCGATAGGGTCGAACATTAACTGGTCTGGTTCCATCCACAAGATGTATGTGATGGTCAACTAATCGGTGTGGTGGATGCCCTTGTGGGGAATGAAAAATACTGCATATTTATGGAGTAAATCAGCAAGAGATGGTGGGATCTCAGTGGGCAAGGAGAACTGATCCGAGAGTGTAGAAGGACACTCGGAGTGGCATTCAGCCAACTTAAAGATACCAGACATTTAATCGTTGCTTACTAGTGCTTGTAGCTGATGTAAAAATACCGAACTTGGCATAAGAGCGGTCTCACCTTGCAATGTTACTGGTTTTTCACTCCACATAAATTCCATAGTAACAGCTGAAAAGTCGTGTGCACCTTACTGAGTAATTGTAGCCAAGGAAATCCCAAAATAATATCAGGCCCTTCAATAGTCAATACAAAAAGGTCAATGGTATATTCTATACCTTGGAGAAGGAGAGAAGTATACTTGCAACAAATTGGCACACCAGAAAGCTCCCGACCCCGTAGCAACACAGAAGCGAGGGATTTGTGTGATCGGTAAGCCCAATTTTTCCACTAAATCTGGCTTGATAAAATTGTGGGTGTTTCCACTGCCAATAAGGACCTGAAAAATGGAGAGGACCATATGAACCAGAAACTCACAATGAACGGCCTTGTAGTTGGCTCGGAAGGGCATGTAAGCTAGAGATATTGCTGGAGACATCGCTTGAAGGTCCATCGTCGGTGTCTATAGAATCATGCGCTGCTAATTCCTCCCCATCTTCTCCCAAGAGGAGCAAATACCTGCTCTTGCACTAATTGTCAGGACCAAATTTTTCATCACAATTATAACAGAGACCCTTCTCGTGTTTGTCTTGCAATTCCGCAGGTGAAACACGGTGAATTGGGAGTGCCAGAGTTGGCAGGAATGGGGAAGTCTATTTACTAAATAGGAGAAAGGAGACGGAGGTCGAATAAATGTCGAACCTGTCGGTGAAGTAAGTTCAGGAGTATCGATGTGGACAAGGCATTATTGAATCTACACCGGGAGTGAACTAAGAACGGGATCAGCACCATTGTTGGATTGAGAAGAATTTCAAAGTTCGGCCTGTAGATTTGCTATACTGTGGAATCAACAACAAGCATATGTTGCTGCAACATATGGTGAATGGAATCGGCATGGGTATCAAGTTGTTGCTGCATAGTCTGAAGGATTGAGACTGATTTGCCGTCAAACTTCGATTGCAAGGCAAAAATAGCTTCAAACAGGTCAATGGTAGGTAGACAAGTCTCAATAAAAGCATCAGTTATACAACCTGCGTGTGATTCAGGTTGCTCAACAGGCTTCTCTTCGAGTGAGAAGCTGACTCCTTAGGAATTTTCAGATATCGGGAAGAAGAAAGAGGAAGGATAAAAAGGGAAAATGAGATAGGAAACAAAAATTTTACTTTACACTTGATTGCCTTTGTCTAGGTTATAAATTTGGCTAAAAAGCATTCTTAGCCTATTGGCTAACAACTCAAGGGTAAAAAGGTAATAGTAAACAATTGCCACTTAGTGTAAATAATCTTCCAACCACCTGGGCCTTCTAGTAGGACGCGGGCTCTTGTATCTTCTTCTCCAACAACTTCCTCTTCTTCTTAAACATTATTTTCCTTTTTTTCTTTCGTTCCCTAGATAATCCTAGGAGTGCACCTTGTTTAGTAATAGTCGTATCAGTATACTTTCTTAAAGTATAATTATCATTGTAAAAAAAATATTTTGCCCTTCGGACTAGTTGTGTATGTCACTTAAGAACGCCAAATAATAATTCTAGAAAGTATACGACAATCTCAACTTATAATTTGTATGTTTAAATCCTAAATAAACTACAATTTGTGGTAAAATGAGTGCTTGAAAACTGAACCCACTCGGCCGGTTCGACCGGGTTCAACCAAAACTGGGGCTTCAAATGGTTCGGTTTGCTTTAAAACCCATAAAAGGTCAAAAACCAGTTGATTGGCCGGTTTTAACGGTTCGACCACTTAAACATAAAATAGACCGGACCGGTTGAACCGGTCTAGTTTCCATTTTAGCACTTTTAAAAGTTTTTGTTTTTAAAAATTATTTTGTATATAAAATCTGTTTTTTAAATACCAAACCGACATGGCCGGTTTGACCAGGTTCAATCGGAATGGGCGTTTCGAATGGTTGGTTCGCTCCAAAACCCGAAAATGGCTAAAAACCGGTTGACTGGCCGGTTTTAAATGTTCAACCGCTGAATCGTAAAAATGACTGGACCGGTTAAACCATTCTAGTAACCGTTTTTAGCACTTTTAATAGTTTTTGTAATTTTAAATTGTTTTTTGTATATAAAAATCTTATTATGAATTTTTTAATGAGATACAACTCATACTGGTTGAACCACCGATTAACCCAAAACCGGTTGAACAAAGATCGGATGCTCCAACTGTTCGATCACCGGTTTGGTTTTTTAAAACATAGGGTAAAATTGTAATATTGTGAAATGATGATCTTTCTCTCATAGTTAATTAATGCATAATTAGTCATTGTATGTCAGAATCTTGTCATATTAGAAGATAAAAACAAAAAAAAAAAAAAAAGAAGAAAAGAAGAAAAAGAGGAGAAAAAGGAAAAAAAGAGAAAAAAAAGAACAAAGAAAAGAAGAATAAAAAATATATGTATTGTTCAAGACCATTTTTCTAATAAACAAATATTGAATGAGGCATTAGTAGGCATATATATTTCATATGTTAAAATAAAAGTATTTTGGTCTTATTCTAAGGTCCAACAACATAGATCAAAGAAGTTTAACTCCCGCAAAATTGGGGTCAAATATTACATTTTGATAACCATGGCAAAGTCGGTCAGTCAATGAAGAAAATCAAGAATGTTGATCTAGAGGTCAATATTAATACAACCATCAAAATGAAGCCAATAGATGAAATTAACTAGTTGGACCTGATCTAGTGGGAAAGAATGACATTGTGGGCTGTGGCAAATGGCAATACCAAGACGAAAAATGATATATGCACCTTACACTGTGCATACACTTTGTGCACGCCCCTCCTCCCACTACCATTGAGGGGAAGTGCATCTGACTCTCTTCTCATCTCTCTCTCTCTCTACTCTCTCTCTCTCTCTCTGCTATCTGCACTCTCTCTCCACTCTCTGCTCTCTCTCTCTCTCTCTCTCTCTCTCTCATCTCTCTCTCTCTCTCTCTCTCTCTCTCTCTCTCTCTCTCTCTCTCTCTCTCTCTCTCTCTCTCTCTCTCTCTCTCTCTCTCTCTCTCTCTCTCTCTCTCTCTCTCTCTCTCTCTCTCTCTCTCTCTCTCTCTCTCTCTCTCTCTCTCTCTCTCTCTCTCTCTCTCTCTCTCTCTCTCTCTCTCTCTCTCTCTCTCCATTTATTCAAATAACAATCTTATTGAAAAACTCTTATTTACTCTGAATTTTTCTATCTATTGATTTTTTTCATCCTAACAATTGAAGCTGTAACTTTGGTAAGAGCAATGCCAACTTAGTAATGCTTTTTAATAGTTATCTTTATAAATTCATATTATTCTTAACTTTATATGTTTAAAGAAAAAATTTCATATAACTTAAGTCAACATTTAATATTTTTACTCCAAATTTATTAAGATAGGTAAAAAGTGCAACATTATTTTGTGTAAATTACATCTTGATTCTCAAAATTTTAAATTTATCAATAATTTAGTTACTAACTTTATATCATTTTTGTTGACTTACGTGGACTCTAGATACATATTAATGCGATTTCTTCTGAATTTGTTTTCTAATAATTAATTATGGGGGAAATGATAATTTTAAAATATTTGTAACATACAATGCTTTATTGGTATAAATTTATTAAAAAATTTATGTAGTTTTACATATAAATTAATGGAAAAAATTTCAAAATCAATATTTTTATTAAAATAAAAATCATTTTTTCACTTAGTTAAAATATTTGATTTTAATGTTAGATGTCCCTTTCAAAATTTTCTAGCTCTGCCACTACACAGGGACCACAAAAAGGGCCTCCACCCAAGTGGGAAGGACTATGGAGCCAACATTACCCCCTCACTTTGAGCCTTAAGAGGGGGAGTAGGAGATTTCTAGGGAAAAAAAACAAATGGGGGTGGTTAATCCACCGTGCGTGCCTGTAAATAATCATATACACCTCGTGTTCCTTTGGAGGGACCTTTTGGGTCGCAAGCATTAAGGATCAGAGACTCACTTCAAACTTTGTGGAACTGTCACCAGTGGAGTTGACTTATTACTGCCATGAAGGAACAACAAACAACTAGCTTTCAGCTCATAACACAAAAAATAAAATCCGACCCCACTAATTCCAACTCGTAAATATTTTCTGTATTTCTGTCCTCTACAAATACTTTGTAAAAACAACATGCTCTGATTTCATGTTAAAGATTGTGGCAGCTTTCACTCTAACACATATAGCCGCCGATTAAGAGCCATATTAGAATAAATAAAGAGTAATGCTAGCTGAACCTATCAAACATACCCATCCCATGTTCCGGCCAATATGAAACACGTAAAAATTCATAAATTCTAAAAGATAACATTTCAAATTGGCTGGTACGCTAGAATGGGTAATGCACTTAGGTGCAACTAGCATGTTCATACTCTAGAATCTTGAAAACCCAGTGTTTTTCTTTTTACAAGATAAAATATGCCAAATCGAGAGTGACCCTCACCCTTATCTAGTACAAGAAGTGAACATTGATAAATTGAGAATCTATTCTTTTGATCATTCATTATTTTATTCCAAAACTCGAGTCTCACTAAGACGAGTTATAATTACAAACTTGCGTCTATAGTTACCTAATATACAAAGCACCTTAAATTAAGGTACAAAAAATAATAAAAATTTCGAAAGAAAAAAATAACAATAATGCTCTCGTATCATAAAAGCTTCTCGCAGTTCAAATGTAGCAGGTTAATCGTGGGTCTGGTGTCACGGGGACGCGAAAGCTTCGTACGCGCCTTCCCCCGCGCGACTTTAATTTCTAATCCCGAAAGTACCCCCGCGGCGACCCTTCTGTTCAAACTTCACTCTCTTCAACAACTCGTCAATTTCTCGCCGCCTCCTTTTTTGTCACCTGACATCCGCGATAAATTGCGGGTTTTAAGGGTCTCTTTTAACGGAGACGATAATTTGCCCGAGATGAAACGTACGTCGTAAGCCGTGGACCCCAACCAATCTTCTGGAAAACTCATCAGCGGGAAAGTGAAATAAAAAAAGAAAACAAAAATCCAGATAACTTATGACACACGATAGAGAGAATTTTCAGGGCATATCGGTCATTTCGCACTTCACATCTATTTATCAGTGAGGCGCGGCGTCCCCGGCGAGACGGGAAGATTTCCGGACAGCGAGAGAGAGAGAGAGAGGAGAAGCGGAGCTTGAAGAAGAAGCAGATCGGATTTTGAGCTTGAGAAAGAGCTAATTTTCGAGGAAGGAATCGCTGAAGAGCCGCTGTCCGTGTTCACAAAATCCGGTTGAATCGAGGAGAGAGAGAAAGAGATCCCAACGAAGAGAAGAAAGGTTGGGTTGCCGGGGATTTTCGCCGGAAACGGCCGTGTTTGGATGAGGCTTTTTAGGGTTTTGTTTTCTGGGTGGAGGGGGGGGGTGTTTGAAAAAGAGGCCATTGACTATTATTGCCTCGCCTCTGCAGCCGTTGTAAGTCAGCTACAGACATTTGGTAGTTTTAGCTTTTCTTTTTTTTTTTTTCTTCGTTTGTTTTTATCTTTGGATTACAGATCCCGACGTCTTTCTCTTTCTTGTTTTTCTTTTCTTTTTTTTCAGAGGGAGGAAAAAACAAGCGAGAAAGATCCACGGATCTGAGCCCCGGGGCTTCCGTTTTTCCCTGTTTTTCTTTTCAGGCGCCCTCCTGCCTTCTTTTTACCAGTAGTAATCCAGACTCCAAAAAGGACGAGAGGAAAAAAGAAGAGGACGCCTTTTTCCACCGGCTTTCCGAAAACCTTTTCGAGGCTTTCGATTTCACAAAAGGCGAGAGAGAGAGAGAGAGAGAGAGAGAGAGAGAGAGAGAGAGAGAGAGAGAGAGAGAGAGAGAGAGAGAGAGAGAGAGAGAGAGAGAGAGAGGGTCAACCGACGCTTTTTTCCCCCTTGGTATTTAGTTTTTTGTAAGGCTTCGACGAGTCCACACATGCTTTTATCTTCGCCTTTTTCTTTTTCCTCTACCTGTCTGCCATTTTATAGCCTCTTGTGTCTGGGAAGGGTCTGTCTAGAGCTTGGGGCGAGGTAGAGCTGCTGCGTCGCATGCAGGGGAGGGGGAAGAGGGAAAGCTAGGGCTTCTCTGTATCTGAGTTTTGGTTTTGTAGGGGTTTTTGTAGAGGAGAAGGGAAGAGAACGAAGTGCCAGCAATCTTCTTTCTGCTGTGAGGGGAGAAGGGGGTTTGCTTGCCTTCTTTCTCTTTCTTTTCTCTGAGAGAGAGAGAGAGAGGAGTTGGAGGCATTTGTTCTTATATGGTTCTCCTGTATGCTTGTGCCTCCTCTGTTCTCTCCATTTCTGTCATTTACTTCTAACTGTCTTTTATTATCCTTTTTTCATTTCTGTGCCAAGTTTTCTGGGTCCTCCTTTTCATTGTTCGGGATCATATTGTTTGTTCGTTTTGTTTGTATTTCTCGTTGCGTGCTGGTTTGCATCCTTGTCCAAAAGGGATTATTGGGTTTTGTGAATTGAGAGGTATGGTGGGGAATAAGTGTCAATAAACGCATTTTTGGTACTTGGGGTTGGGGAGCTCTGAAGAGGACTACGATTTGTAACTCATACTGTAGAGATCTGAGCGGTGGATTCACGGCGAGATTCAAAGGAACAAGGAGAGAAGATCCGAAGGGTATTTCTTTTTGATGAGTTTTGGGGGTTTTCTCGATAACGGTGGCGGTGCAAGGGTCGTGGCCGATATACCTTACAGCAACATGCCTTCCGGGGCTCTTGCGCAGCCACGTCTTCTCTCGCCGGGCATTGCAAAGTCCATGTTCAACTCTCCCGGCCTCTCTCTTGCCCTAGTATGATTTCCTATTTCTCTCATTTACTCTTAATCAATCGCTATTTCGTTTTTGTTCTTCGATGGTCCCTGATATATGTGTTTTAATTTGACACCTTCCGATCCATTTCCGCAGCAAACCACTGTAGAAGGTCCGGGTGAAATGGGTCGAGTTGGTGGAGATTTTGAAACTCAGCCCGGAAGAAATAAGGAAGACGAGTACGAGAGCAGATCTGGAAGCGACAACTTGGAAGGCGGATCTGGCGATGACCAGGACGCTGATAATCCTCCGAGGAAGAAGAGATACCATCGTCATACCCCACAGCAAATCCAAGAGCTGGAAGCGTAAATTTCTCGTTCTATTTCCACCGTTTTCAAAGTCTTCTGTTCCCCCTTCTGTTTGACTGACGAGTTACATGGTTCTTATATTCTCTAAAAAAAATTTTACACTGCGACCAGACTTTTTAAGGAGTGCCCACATCCTGATGAGAAGCAGAGACTGGAACTGAGTAAGAGGCTTTGCTTAGAGAGCAGGCAAGTTAAGTTTTGGTTTCAGAATCGCCGTACCCAGATGAAGGTAAGTTCATTTCCAGTGTATTTCCGCTTAAGCTTGAATGTTTTCTTTTCTTTATTTTTTTTCTTTCTCATTTTTGGGTTGTTGTAAGGTCTCGTGATGTTTGTTTTCGTACGAACTGGCAGACACAACTTGAGCGTCATGAGAATTCAATACTCCGGCAAGAGAATGACAAGCTCCGGGCGGAAAACATGTCGATTAGGGACGCGATGAGGAATCCCATCTGCAGCAACTGTGGCGGGCCTGCCATGCTTGGTGAAGTGTCTCTGGAAGAGCAGCATCTGAGGATTGAAAATGCCCGCCTTAAAGATGAGCTGGATAGAGTTTGCGCCCTCGCCGGGAAATTCCTGGGTAGACCCATCTCTTCCATAACGTCCTCCGTCGTCCCATCTCCGATACCAAATTCTTCGCTGGAGCTAGCTGTTGGAAGCAATGGATTCGGCGGCCTGAATGCTGTTTCATCCGTGTTAACGCCCGTTTCTGATTTCCCCAGCCCGGTTTCGACAACAGTGTCTGCAGTCCCGCCTTCTAGGCCCTCGAATGTGATGGCATATGAGAGAACCATGTTGTTGGAGCTGGCGTTGGCAGCCATGGATGAGTTAGTCAAGATGGCTCAAACTGATGAGCCTCTTTGGATTCCCAGCTTGGAAGGAGGGAGGGAGGCATTAGACTACGAACAATATCTCCAAGCTTTTCCTCGATGCATTGGGAACAAACCGGTCGGTTATGTGACCGAAGCCACCAGAGAGACCGGGATGGTTATCATCAACAGCCACGCCTTGGTGGAAACACTGATGGAAGCGGTAAGAAGGCATTTATTTAGCTTTCGTTGTATGTAGCCATTTCTCTGAGTCTCTGGGTCATCGTACAGTTTTCCTCCTCTCTCCATGGATGTTGCCCACTTTCATAACACCCTTCCAAAAATCAGTACCCGTTTGTCGTTGTATATTTTTAATTCTGATGCATGATGTTGGATATAGATCATTTACTTGTTCCTTAGGTTCGATTTATCAAACCTCTTCGCCCTTGGATTTTTTCGAGTGTTTACTTGTGGTTTTAGGTGATGGCAAGATTTGCTTATTTTTGCCCATTTTCTTCAGAGTCGATGGTCAGAAATGTTCCCTTGTATGATTGCGAGGACATCCACCACTGATGTGATATCCAATGGCATGGGTGGCACTAGAAACGGAGCTCTGCAACTTGTAAGTTTAACATTACTTGTTCCCAAATTTCCAAACGAGTTAACTGGGTTGGAATGGCCGCCTGATTGATTGACATCTATCTACTCCAATATCTTGCTCAGATGCACGCGGAGCTGCAGGTCCTCTCCCCACTGGTTCCTATCCGGGAGGTGAACTTTCTTAGGTTCTGCAAGCAGCACGCCGAGGGCGTCTGGGCGGTGGTCGATGTCTCCATCGACGGTGTCAGGGAAAACCCGAATGGATCTCCCTACATGTACTGCAGGAGGCTCCCTTCTGGATGTGTGGTGCATGACATGCCCAACGGCTACTCCAAGGCAAGCGTTTTCTTCTCTCTTCTCAACTTTTTCTTCTTCGATTACGTGCTTTAAGATCACATATAAAATAAAATTAGTGTTTACATAATCTTCTTCAATGCAAGTCAAAACGAGAAGAAGCTAAAAAGTGGGGTCCTAACTCCAAAGTTGTGTTTGCTATTTCTGGGGTGCTGAAATCTCTCTTCTTTCATTCAATACTTTATTCTTCCTAAAAGCGCGTATAAACAGATCGACTTAGGGCTTCAACATTTTTATATGCATTAGATGCTTCTTCTTCCTCAAATATTGACAGCCTCGCCTAGTTGTCTGTTAATACTGCAGTCACTTGTTTTTCTTATTAAATAGAGATATTAAGTCGATTTCCTTGCTTGAGGAGGTCCCTTTGAAATCCGTTCCTCTTCTTCTTTTATTTATTATTGGAAGCCTCTACTCCTTGCTCGTATTCCGCCCCCTGCCTTCGAACACCTCTCATTTTATCGCTTTTTGTGTTGGCCTCGTAATCTTCTTCCTCCGCGTGTACTAATATCATTAAACTGGCTTATAATTTTGCCTCCTCCCAAGAAGATGCCTTTTCGATATGTATGATTTAAAAATTGCCCTCCTCTGTGGCATGCATGACCTGCTGGACGTCGAAGATGGTCCAGTACTTGAATATGTTCAAGATCTTGATATATATACATCCGACAGTCTGTTGTGGAAACTTTGACTCGTTGCCTTATATTTAATCATTCCTTCATGGACTCTTCAATGAGTTCCAGCAAGTAAGCAAGCAATCGGCTTTGGAAAACTAAAGTTTTATTTTTTTAAATAAACATGGGTATGACCCTTAATAATTTTTTTTTTCAGAAGAGAAGAAGTTTCTCCGTGTTCTCGAGCCCAGTGCGCGGGGACTGGAGACGATGTACTTAGAGAACAATAATAACCTGAATTAGAGAAAGAGTAGTATCGACGAAACTCTTTTAACCAGTCTTCTCTCGTTGTATACTACACGCAGGTGACCTGGGTGGAACACGCGGAGTACGACGAGAGCTCAGTGCACCATCTGTACCGGCAACTGCTAAGTTCCGGGATGGCTTTCGGGGCGCAGCGATGGGTGGCGACCCTCCAGCGTCAGTGCGAGTGCCTTGCCATTATAATGTCGTCCTCGGTTCCCTCCAGGGGCGATCAGAGCACCGGTAATATATATATATATATAGAGAGAGATACATACATACAGAATCCGTAATGTGATTCGTTATATGTATGGAGATCAGTCCGTAGTAATTGTGTTTTTTGTTAATTATATGTGATTTATATGCACAGCGGCGATTACAGCGAGTGGTCGTCGGAGCATGCTGAAGCTGGCGCAGAGGATGACGGACAACTTCTGCGCGGGGGTGTGCGCGTCGACGGTGCACAAGTGGAACAAGATCTGTACTGGGAACGTGGACGAGGACGTGCGAGTGATGACGAGGAAGAGCGTGGACGATCCCGGGGAGCCGCCGGGGGTTGTGCTCAGCGCCGCCACCTCCGTCTGGCTCCCCGTCTCCCCGCAGCGACTCTTCGACTTCCTCCGCGACGAGAGGCTCCGGAGCGAGTGGGACATACTCTCCAACGGCGGGCCCATGCAGGAGATGGCCCACATTGCCAAGGGCCAGGATCAGGGCAACTGCGTCTCCCTCCTCCGAGCCAGCGTAAGCTACCGACCCTGTCCTTCTTATATGTATGTTTTTTTTATTCCTCGTCGTCGTCGTCTTCAACTAGGGAGTAGTGTGACTTTATGCGGTGCTCTGGGCGTATGAATTATGAGGTATCTTTTGGAGTAAGGACAAAGCCCTCTGATGTTCATTGTCGACCTTTTTGAGCTTTCTATCCATCCCCGCTTTACCTTTTTTTTTTTTTTTTTTGTTTCGTTTTTAGACTGGAACAAGGTCTCTCTCTCACAGCGTCCTCTGTTCCCCTCCCTCCTCTTCTTGTCTGAAATCGTTGACGTCAGTGACGACTTTTTTTTTTTAATTTTTTTTTGTTTTCCTCTGTTGGGTTCTAATTTCGTTTTACGATGAAATTAGCGAATTTTTTCGTTGTTGCTTTTTAACGGCGAGGTAGTAGTAGTAGTAGTAGTGTGATTGTTGTTGATTGAATATATATGGGTTTGGCAGGCGTTGAACGCGAACCAGAGCAGTATGCTGATACTCCAGGAGACGTGCATCGACGCGTCGGGGTCTCTCGTGGTGTACGCGCCGGTGGACATCCCGGCGATGCACGTAGTGATGAACGGCGGGGACTCGGCGTGCGTGGCGCTGCTCCCGTCCGGGTTCGCCATACTCCCCGACGGACCCCACGAGCAGCAGCAACAACGGTAGTAGTGGGACGACGACGAACATGTCCATGTCGTCGTCGTCGCCCGCGGGGAGGGTTGGAGGGTCGCTGCTGACGGTGGCGTTTCAGATCCTGGTGAACAGCCTGCCAACGGCGAAACTGACTATCGAGTCGGTGGAGACGGTCAATAACCTCATCTCCTGCACCGTCCAGAAGATCAAAGCCGCCCTCCAGTGTGAAAGCTGACGACGACGACGACGGCGGCGGAGCAGCAGCTGTAGCTACAATAAAAAAAAAAAAAAAAGAAAGAAAGAAAATTAAAGGCCTTTGAGATCGTTGGGGACGGGGGGTGGAGTCAAGAACGAACCGCGCGTAGAATCCTTGCTGGGGTGGTAAGGCGGAAAGTTGGATGTGGACACGAGACGACGTGTTATGATCCGATCTGATGAATGTGTGTTACATCTATCTATCTATCTATCAGAGGTGCTGCTGCTGTCCCTTTAGCACGCAGCAAGGGTGGTGGTTCGGGTATTGACTCCTTTTCCCCGCGAACATCTCAAAGATTATTATTGTCCCAGAAGAAGAAAAAAAAAAAAAAAAAAGAATGGCTTTTTATCCAAGTGATGCAGGGTTTATTTTCGAGTTTATTTTTTCTCGTTTCCTGATCTTTTGTATGTTGTTATAGAGATTTGGATTCTTTAATCTAATCCCTCTCCTCCAGTGGACGTGGTTCATTTTCTGATGAGGGGAAAATGGGAAGCGGCGGGAGGGGTAAGATGGTAAAAGCGGCTGAATAATAGCGTGAGGCGGTGATCAGATGGGCGCCTCGTCGAAGGGGGCCAAACCCCGCATTTAATGCGCGCTCAGGTTATGGGGACGGGTTATTAAATGCGGTTGGTACGTTCGCCAGCCCTACTTCCTGTCGCGAGCTGCCACGTGGCGGTGTCCGTTACTACTCCCCCGTCTCGGACTCTGTGTATCTTTTTATTTTTCTTCTTAGTTTTACTTTTGCCCCTACTCCTATGGCCCCGAGTCGCCGCCGGGAAAGCCCGAGCTCGGGTGCGTCGTCTTAAACATGTGCGTATGTGTTGTTGTTAGGCGAACTTGAATCGATGTGGACCTCATTATTAACGCTCCCGTTCCGTCCTCCTTTTGTTGTGCTGATTACCAACAAAACGGGCTGGTAAAAGTCACTTTTTGTCTCATTAATTAACTTTATAATCTACTTTTCACTTTATATTATTTGTATTTAACTTCTTCATCAAGTTGGTATGGAGACAATTACATGACCCCATTAATAATTTAGTGTTTCTACGTTTCAAATTAAGGGATTGAATTTATCGACTTCTCGGGCATTATTGACGACTGATCCGGTACTTAATGGCTCTAACAAAAACAGGACTCCTTTATATTATTAATTACCACGCGCTCGTGAAAGAGTTAATAATTTCATTGGCGCAGTTTCTGGACCCAAAAAGGGTGGATTCAAAAGCTAGTGTTTGTCAAAGCCACGAAAAGATGATTCTTAGCCATATTTGGGACCACCCTACTACCATCCAAAAGATATAAACTTACTTGGGTCTTCTGTTCACATATTTGGGTCTTCTGTTCACATATTTGGGTCTTCTGTTCATTCTGGCCATACTCAAACACGTTCACGTATGAAGATGTGCAGATAACGATGGAGACCCGCGCCCCACCCTTTAGGTTTAGCAACCTGGGCCATATATATCCCTTCCATTTTTTTCCAACTTTTGCTCCATGATCTCTTCAGTTTCCCACTGACTTGCGATTGTTGCCGTGCTAACTTATAAGCGACAATTGTATTATATCCATGTTCTCCCAGTTCCCCATATTGTGGAGGTTATTGTCAGCCATTACTGCCACATACATACAAATGCTAAGTTACGTTGAAACGATCCTCAGACTTATTAAATGGAAGCAAGCAAAATTTCCTCAATCGGCTCCTTGGACATGCATGTCTTCTGTCTGTGAATCATGCCCCTCCTCCCAGAGTTTGAACCCTTATCAAATTCTTCAAAAGAGACCCATCTTGTGCAACCCTTTGGCCTTGCGTGTATCTCACTCGAAACATGGTAGCTAGCTGTTACGATCGTGGGTGAAGCCGGAGCTTCGTGAGAAGGGCGAAGGAGGCAAGCTACTAGCTAGCTAGCCGAATTAAAGATACGTTTGTTGACAGCAGGAAGAAAATTTCGGTGTGGTTGTTGTGTCAATCGAGTGCATTGACTCTCTGCTTTTTTCTCCATCTCGGAGGCCCAAAGGAAGCGTTCATTGAGGAGGGGCACACTAACGTACCAAGAAGTTAAGGAGAGCTAGCTATAATGTTCCATGGAAACTTGCATGTGGGTGTCTGCATCAAAACGTTGTCATTTTATGGCAACCACTACTACTACCACTAGTACATCTTCGGGGAGTTAATTCCTTTCAAATATCGAATTCATTATTCTCCTCACGATCCTTCCAATATTGTGCCATCTTGGAGATTAACAGGGCTAGCTAATTAACCACCCACATGAGGGTGTATGGACATATCAAATCGATAAGCTTGAGCTTCAACAAATATGGAAAATTTTATTATACACGTACTAATCTCAACAGAGCTGGAGGACAAACGACATTATATATAACATTCTATGACATGATGAACGTCGTATATATATAGGCCGGATTCGGTGTTTGAGTGTAAAATTCTTGACCATGATAATTATCAGCTTATACTGTACACTCAAAATAATTTTAGCATAAGTCAAGCGGGTTTGCGCGAGCTTAATAATTGAGGAGATTTAATTTCCACTTTAATTAGCAGTATACCAAACTTGTGTTTCCTTTTCTGCTAGGCCTAATATTAGACCCAAATTAATTGACCTGTGGAAAAGAACAATCCCAAAATGCAAAGCACAAATGAGTCTGGAAGTATTGGAATTTACAACTCGATAATTGGCAGCTCTTTCTGCATGTAGACAAGCAACAAAGCGGGTTTTGTTCTATTTTCATACCACTTCTGGTTCCCCTTCCTTGGCCTTAGTTATGAGATACTAAACAAAATATTAAGTAATTTCAATAATTATATATATAACGCCGAGAGTATGCGTGCGCTCAACTATAGGTGTGGTAGTGACTTGTAGCTAGAGTTTTTCATTACATATATATAATATATATATGTTATTATTATTATTTCTGGGAGATCAGAGTGATACCAGATCCGTAATTCAAAATATCAATAATATCTATAGTATCTCAACAAACTGAGTTTTAATCAGAATATATTCGTCCAATAATGATGTTAGCAGCAAATGAAGAGCAGTAGTACTTCTCTAACTATCCAAAAATGATGATGCATGGCACAACTGCAAATTTAAGTATTGTACCCATGATCTTAATGAGAGAAATAATTAATGAGAGAAAAATGGGAGATACGTTACATTTAAGCATTAATTTTTAATATGCTGTTTTGTTTCCTATAAAGTGGTCAAATATTTCTCATATGATAGAATTCATTATGTGCAGCAGCTTCAATTATACAGTAGTGATTTACACATTCAAAAAATACAAGCGATATTAATTCTACGACGTTAGCTAGATTCAACAAGCTAGTGTCGTATATATCTCCTCTTTAAGTTATGTTCTTCAAAGGATACTTCAAAAATGCATGGATTCAAATATTAAATCCAGGAAAATAGATTGAAAAGTTAAACCGGAACTCAAATAGGGCTGAACTTTGACTAAATTTCACTAGATCCAACGAAATATTATTAGCAGATGATCATGTTTCTCCGTGTCTTTGCAGAGAAGAAAAGTTAAGCAGAGGGAACAAGGTTTTGGGCCAATTGAAGGCAGTAGATAGCAACGGGCCACCGAATGACAAAGAGATGCGAGAGGGGAGAGAGGCGGAGAAATTAATGGAAGTATCGAAATTGATAAGCTTTGGGCATTTAAATGAATCGTCCTCCAACGGAAAGGGCCAATGCAATGCTCTCACCAACACGCTTTTAAGACACAGAAAATGAGGCAACGACCTTCCTTTGAGATGGGACCCGGGTAGTAAAGAGAGGGATCCTTGGATACATTCAATTTGCTGCTCTTGCTTGCTTTCCTCTCTTTCAGAGTCCCATCTCTCTTCTCCCACGTCTGAGAAAAGAGACAATATTGAAACGTATTGCAGCAAGTGATCATTAACGCAAGACAAGCTTGTGAGTCATGGGTAGTTTCAGAAATCAAAAAAAATATTTTGAGGACTCATGTTTCATCTTCTATTCTGCTTGAGCGACCCTAAAGCTTGATTTAAAATCTTAACCTAAAAGTTAATTTTGCCGGAGATAACCTACCCAGGTCTGGCTTATAAATCCAAATGAGTTATTGTGAAGAAAGTCGGACAACAAGCACGAGCAACTTGGACAAGGATAAGTACCCTCTCAGACGACTGAAAAAACCCATTTATGAGATCTTATTTCTATTAAGTCAGTTGAAACGAAAAATTTCTAAATAATCCATTATTGACTGTTTTTCATTAGCTTCTGTCAGGAAATTAATTTATTCTGTTCGAAGAATGCCATCACGCTTCTTTACATAATGGTTAGCAATTACTTTGAAACCTGCTGGTTCAAGATATAGGATGGGAACTTAATTTTTCAGAATGGACGATTCATTAATCTAAGAAAATGAAAAGAAATTACTACATGTTTAGTTTAGCACTATTTGATGAGACAAAGAATAAAATAATTTAATAAAGCTCTTTCGGGTTTTTAGATGTCAAGCTGTGTTTTCAAAGTATAAGTATATAACAAAGTACTGTAATAGTAGGAGGTTATATTTTTCGAATAATATAACAATCCTTGATCAAAGTAAAATACCTGACTCATTAAGTAGTACTCATATCCAAACACGTAATTTAACGTGAACCCATAGAGCATGTTAATGGGTACCCCATAAGTTAATGATTTGGGTTTGGGCAAAACCCAACAGGTTTCAATATACCCATGAATAGTGGCCCAATTTATCCCTTATCCGTACAACTAAACCAAGAGGAGAGGAATGGTGGCCCGTGGAGGCTGTCGCCCGAAGTGTGTAAGTTGCTATAAGAGGTGTTGGTAGCTGCCGTGGTGGTGTTGGCCACTGATGGAGAGGATGGGAGAAGTGTTGGATCTGTAGAAGCATGAAACACCTGAAAGTAGACAAACTTACTAACAATCTTATAATGTATGAATAACAGAAGAAAAATCAAAACTCAACTGAATGAGATCAGAGAGAATACACAACAACACTACAATATTCAAACTATTTCAGCGATCTCAGATGCACAATCGATGTTCAAAATCTCTCAAGGTGGCGAGACTCTCTTCCGGTGATGTGCACTCGTCACTGGAAGAGTGGAATCGTCGAGAGAGAGAGCCCAGAGCAGAAATTAGTATAGAGTGCTTGCACAAAGGAAATCAAAAAGGAAAAATAGAAATTGAGAGAGAGAGAGAGAGAGAGAGAGAGAGAGAGAGAGAGAGAGAGAGAGAGAGAGAGAGAGAGAGAGAGAGAGAGAGAGAGAGAGAGAGAGAGAGAGAGAGAGAGAGAGAGAGAGAGAGAGAGGGATTCAGAGAGATTTGAGCGACGAAGAGATTGAGCACAGTGATATTTTCCGTACCTCTAGTTACCTGAAGAGTTATCTCCCAAAACCCCTCGGTGAAGAGCCATTCCCGAACATAAACTCCGTTCGCTCGAAGCCCAGGAAGCCCCAAATTGACGAACAGACAAAAAAAAGGAGAAGATAAGATTAGGTCGTGTCCTAACTCAATAAGAGGATCCGGATCCGGACCCGAACTTGAACTCGGACTCGGACTCGGAACCATACCCGGATAGGGAACCATACCCGGACAGGGAACCATACCCGGACCCAACAAATAAGAAAACACAGACAAGTCATTTTTCCAACAATCTCCCACAAAATGACATACAGGAATGAATTTTTATTGTGGGCACAACAAGAGTTGAATACTTAGGTATCAAAATCTTTCAATTTGAATTGATACGTAGTGAAATGAGGCAACAAACGGATCCATCAAGTGAAGTACTTTTAAACTTAATGTATGGTTAAGACCCTCACAACTCGCGTCGAACTCTTACTCACGAGTGAACTTCGTGATATGGCATTGCATTTTTATAAGGCCATGCGCAAAACTCAGGATTTCTCATGAACGCTCTAGAAAGACAAGCCCAAATCTTTCATATGAGGCAGCCACACCCCCACACTCTATCAAGTGCGTATCTCCAGCACCACCACACATAGGGTTATTGACCCTTTAAGAGCAATTAAATGCTCGACCCTAAAAATTTGATGAAGAAACCGTCAAGTCCGTCTATTGGACCACACAAAGAAACGGCTACAGTTTCTCATATAAGAGCCAAAGCTCAGTATCATGCCATAGGGATGGATAAACAATATCTAGAAAAAATTGGCTTCGTTTGACCTTAAGAGGGGTATCCACCATTTTCTGCTTAATGACAGGGCTTAAGGCCCATCCCCTCGACATATCCAGAACTAATTTTTGATTAAACCCTTAGTGAAAGGATCAGATAAATTTCTTTTGGATTTCACATAAACCAAGAAATCACTCCACTTTTCAGAAGTTGTTTAACAACATCGTGTCTAATGTGTATATGCCTCCTCTTGCCATTATACACACTATTTTTATCAACTCCGATTGGTGCTTGAGAATCACAGTGAAGGGAGATAGGAACACTCGATCTCTCCCACAACAACACATCTGCCAATAGGTTTCTCAACCATTCTGCCTCTTGACCTACTAACTCAAGTACAATAAACTCCGACTCCATAGTCGAGCAAGCATGGCAAGTATCTTATTAAACTTCCAAGAAATTGCTCCTCCACCTAGAGTAAAAACATAACCACTCGTGGAACTCACTTAATCATTGTCAGACACCCAGTTGGCATCACAATAACCTTCTAACACAATAGGAAACTTACCAAAATGCAGTCCTAATCCATGGTGCCTTTCAAATATTTCATTAAACCATAAAGTGCAGTCCAATGTTCGCTACTAGGGTTATGCATGTCACGATTTAGTCTACTAATTGCATAGGCTATGCTAGGGCGAGTGTAATTTCATAAGGAAGATCACATTCCTATGCTTTTTGCGTACTCAGCTTGAGACTCTCGCCTTCATTCTTCTTGAGGTGGACTATTAGATCATAAGGAGTTTTCATAGGGAATAGAGAAGTTGAATTTTTTCAACATCCTCTCAACATAATGAGACCGGCTCATTGAGAAACTTTGTTCGATTTTTGTTAATTTCATACCAAGAATTACATCAGTTTCTCCCATGTCTTTTATATCATATTGGGACGACAAGAATGTCTTGGTCTCAATCACCACATTCTCCTTGGTTCCAAATATTAACATGTCATCCACATATAGACATATTATTATATAGTTTGCACCACACACTTTTGAATACAGACATGTGTCTGAGGCATTTACCACATAACCGTTGGTAATTAGAGTGCGGTCAAATTTTTCATACCACTGCTTTGGAGCATATTTCAATCCATAGAGGGATTTATTCAATTTGCACACCTTATCCTCTTGACTTTTAGCAACAAACCCCTCTGGTTGTTGTACATAAATCTCTTCGTCCAAATATCCATTGAGGAATGCAGTTTTAACTTCCATCTAATTCCAACGCAACTAACGATCGTATAGTTGGTATTTTAGTCACAGATGAATAGGTGCCAAAATAATCAATGCCCTTCTTCTGTGTATAACCTACAACGACTAGTCTGACCTTGAATTTATCTATGCAACCGTCAGGGGCTTAGTTTTTGCTAAAAATTCATTTACACTTAATAGGTTTACATCCCTTAGGCAAATCCACTAAGTCCCATGCATGGTTGGACATAATTGAGTCCTGCTCATTGTTAATAGCCTATTTCCAGAAACTAGCATGTATCGAAGTTACTGCTTCTGTATAAGTCCTAACATCACCAATTAAGAACGTTGGAGCCATATGTTCATCTATTTTGCTAGGGTTCTCAATTAAGAATGAAGTAATAAAATATGATCCAAAACTAGTCTCAGTCCTCTTTGTTTTACTTCTCCTAGGTCATCTACATATTCATTCACTCTAGTAGAAGAGCTGGGCAGGGAGGAAGGTGCACTAGATGGACCGGGATCTATGCTAGTGTTTTGTTTTTCTTCCAAGGAAAAGTGTGTTAAAATTTTTTTGCATCTCTAGATTCAGAAATTGAGTTGTCATTTGATGACATGAATCTATAAGCAGCTGAATTTTCTGCATAACCAATGAACACCGTATCATAGGTTTTAGGTCCTATGTTAGTCTTCTTAGGATCTGGTAAACTCACTTTAGCAAGGCATTCCCACACTTGAAGAAATTTAATGTTAGAGGTGAATCCTTTACACAACTCATATGGAGTTTTATCTAATTTCTTTGAAGAACTCTGTTAAGGATATAACAAGTTGAAAGAATGGCTTCCCCCCACATGTGGTCGGGTAACCCAGAACTTACGAACATAACATTCATCATATATTTGAGGGTTCTGTTTTTCCTCTCAGCTATGCCGTTCTGTTGTGGTGCGTTAGGTGCACTAAACTCATGTATAATCTCATTCTTTTCACATAATTCTTTAAGGAAGAGAGTTTCATATTCTCCTCCTCTATCATACCTAACTCTTTTAATTTTCTTATTCAACTAACTTTCAACTTCGGTCTTATACTTCAGAAACATTCCTTCTGCTTCATCTTTAGTTTTTAGGAGGTAAATTCTAGTGTACTTAGAGAAATCATCTATAAAGGTTACATAATACCTTTTACCTCCTTTACTAACAGTACTCTTGAAATCTGCTAAATCTGAATGGATTAACTCTAACACTACGGTTCTTTTGTTCTCAACTAGTTTAAATGACTTCTTAGTGTATTTGGCTTCTACACACACAGGACATTTAGAAAAACTTTTATATCTACTAAGCGAATTAGGTTAAGTTTTCTAAGTCTTTTAATAGAAGCTACATTCACATGCCCGAGTCTCCTATGCCACAAGTTAAATGACTCAGTAATATAAGCCAAACCAGAAGAAGAACTTTCATTGATAACTTGTGATACAACGTTTTTGACAAATAAACTCTCATTGAGATAACCCTTCCCCACAAACTTCCCTTTTGTGGTCATCACAACTTTATCTGCCTCAACTACAAGTTTTAGGCCAGCTTTATTCAATAAGGCACCTGTGTCACGCCGCTAGAGTATGCGAAGCACAATCTTGCTCCTTGCGGCCTAGCCTCCAAGCCCGTCTGGATGCTCGTTAGCCTCTTGGAAGAAGTTTAGCACAAGAACACTCCGTTCTTGATGCAAGAACTCTCTCAAAACTCAAGAACAAAGGGGACTCCGAATTTGGGAGGAAAGAACACTTCTATTGAATGAATGAGTGAGTTACAAAACCCCCCATGGTTGGTGACACCTATCAAGCACTTCTCTAAGTGCTTGCCAACCAATGCCAACTCATGCCGACCCATAGATTCCCACTAACTCTATGAGTTGTTGCCAACTAGCAAGCACTCCCTCCTAGTGCTTGCCAACTCATTGCCAACTCATGTACGCCACCTCACTTGCCTTGTCACGAGCCACCTCATGTGCCACATCGTATAAGTGCCACATCATCCACCTCGTCATCGGATGATTGTTGGTCCCGTGCCTCTTTGTCGGTTGGCTGTCCATGTGCATTTGTATGCGCGTCCGCCCATGTCGCATGTCCGTGTTCCATGCACATCGCGCATTTTGGTATAGGGAAGTCGTGCCCCGTTTCATGCTCCCACTGCCATAAGGTAGACGTGCTCGTCTGTATACGCTCCTGATATGCCTCGACCTCCTACTCGAATTGCCGAAGCTCTGCTGCTTCATGCCAGGTAGCCTCGCTTTCTGGTTCTCTCTTTCACTTGACTAAGAATTCTGTGGAACGTGGCTTGCCTCTTTGACGTACCTCTCTATGAGTTATTACATAATCTACTTTCTTACTAAAACTAGTGGATACATCAAGTGGTGCTCTAGGCTTTACAATTCTTTGAGGGTCTGAATCAGAAAATTAGGGTTTGATATTACTTACATGGAATACGTTGTGAATACGCATTCTCTTCGGTAGTTGCACTTTGTATGCTAGCTTCCCAATCTTTTGAATAATGGGAAAGGGTCCTTCATACCTTTTTATCAAACCTTTGTTCTTAGCCCTCAACAACTTGAATTGTTCCGTCCTCATCTTTATGAGAACAAGGTCTCCCACCTTGAACTCAACATCTCGCCGCTTCAAATCCGCAAATTTCTTCATGCGCTTGCTAGCTTGTTGCAAATATGATCGGGCTAGTTCCGTCCTTTCTTTCCAACGCTTAAGTAGAAGATGAGCTGCAGGACACTTGGTTTTTCCGGAATGATGCTTGCTGGTACTAACGGTTGTTGGCCGGTTGCAAGTTCAAATGGGCTATGCCCTGTTGCCTCACTTTTCTGCATGTTATATGAGAATTGAGCCACATCAAGGAGCTCGGGCCAATTCTTCTGATTTGCACTGACAAAATGCCTAAGGTATTCCTCGAGCAAGGCATTTATCCGCTCCGTTTGCCCATCCGTTTGTGGATGAAAGCTGGTGGAAAGGTTAAGAGTAGTTCCAAGCAACTTGAAAAGTTCAGACTAAAACTTACCTGTATATCTTGGATCTCGATCGCTTATAATCGTCTCCGGCACACCCCAAAGCTTCACCACATGTGATAGAAATGCTTTGGCTGTCTCTTCGGCTGTACAATCATTTGAGACGGCTATAAAAGTCCCATACTTGGAGAATTTATCCACCACCACCAAAATGGAACCCAAACCTTCAGCGCGCCGTAGGCTAGAAATGAAGTCCATGCTTCTGAACTCCCATGGGCGCTTGGGAATGGGAAGAGGGTCCAACGGGCCAGCAGGTCTTCGCCTTTCAACTTTGTGCTGTTGGCATACCAAACAGGTGCACACGTACTCCTCAACATCTGCATCAAGTCCGGGCCAATAGTAGTGCCTAGACAAGAGAGCAATAGTCCTTCTTTGGCCGGGATGGCCAGCCCACAAAGTATCATGGAACTCGCATAGGAGCTCTTTGCGCAAGCCCTCATATTTTGGTACAAATAAACGCTTCCCTTTCGTGTATAGTAGTCCCTCGCTAACCCAAAAGCGTCTTGTTTCACCCATGATTACAGCTTGTTCCAAACGACATGCTGTGGCATCACTCCGCAGCCCCGCATAGATTCGATCAAGTATAGAGGTACTAACCTGAGTCACAGCAGCAATACACGTGAAGTCGGCTTTATGGCTAAGCGCATCGGCAACATTGTTGGTCTTTCCAGATTTGTACTCGATTTCAAAGTCGAATTCCGCTAGGAAGTCTTGCCAACGTGCTTGCTTCGGGCTCAACTTCTTTTGTGTGAGGAAGTAGCTTGAGGCAACGTTGTCCATCTTTACCACAAACTTGGACCCCAATAAGTAGTGCCTCCAGGTGCGTAAGCAATGTACAATTGCTGTCATTTCCCTCTCTTGAACAGTATATCGTTGTTCGATTTCATTTAGCTTCCGACTTTCGAATGCAATAGGGTGCCCATCCTGTTCAAGAACTCCCCCAATAGCAAAGTTAGAGGCATCCGTAATTACCTCAAATGGCTTGCTGAAGTCGGCTAGCTTCAATACGGGTTCCTCCACCACAACTTGCTTCAACTTCTCAAATGAAGCTTGGCATTTGTCCGTCCAATGCCATTGTTGTTTCTTCTTCAAGAGGTCCGTTAGAGGTGCTGCTACTGCTGAAAATCCTCTGATGAATCTTCTATAGTAGTTCACCAAGCCAAGGAAACTCCTCAAGTCCCCAACCTTTGTTGGCACGGTCCACTCGGAAAAAGCTTGAACCTTCTTTTGATCCAATCGAATCTGTCCGCCGCCAATCCAGTGTCCAAGGAAAGACACTTCTTCCAACCCGAAGGAACATTTTTCCCTCTTTACATAGAGGGAATTCTCCCTTAACACCTTGAAGACCTGCTTTAGGTGTTTTACATGATCCTCTAGATTTGGGCTATACACCACAATGTCATCTAAGTAGACGACTACAAATTTATCAAGGAAGGGTGAAAACACTTGGTTCATAAGAGTACAAAATGTACCTGGGGCGTTTGTTAAGCCAAAGGGCATAACAAGAAATTCGTATGACCCATACCTGGTTACACAAGTGGTCTTCGCCTCGTCTCCTTCCGCGATCCGAACTTGGTAATATCCGGATCTCAAGTCCAGCTTAGAAAATACTCTTGCATGCTTCATTTGATCAAAGAGATCAGCAATCAAAGGAATAGGATACTTGTTCTTGACGGTTACCTTGTTTAGTGCTCGGTAATCGATGCAAAGTCGTATAGAACCATCCTTCTTTCTTTGAAATAGCACCGGCGCTCCATACGGTGCTTTGGAGGGACGAACAAACCCAGCTTCTAGTAGTTCACCCAATTGCTTCTTGAGTTCATCCAACTCCTTAGGCGCCATGCGGTATGGTGCCTTTGCATGGGGTTTGGTACCTGGCTCCAACTCGATGGCATGATCAACACCTCTTCTAGGGGGGAGGTGGGGCGGCAACTCCTTAGGCATGACATCCTTGAACTCCTCCAGGACTTTAACAACCTCTTTCGGTGCTGGAGTTGAGTTTCCTTCTTTGTCCTCCACTAGAGCTGCAAGATAGGTAAGATCCCCTTGCTTAAGACCACGCTTAAGCTGCAGGGCTGTTAACATTGCATCCTTTCGTTTTACATCAATTACTTGTGATTCGGAAAGAGTACAAGGCCCACCCTCATCTAGGATTCCTACAAGCCCCAAATATGGCATTACAAATGCCTTACAATTGTTCAAGAAATCCATCCCCAAAATAACGTTAAAATCATCCATGGGAACAATAGTGAAATCAAGAGTTCCTACCCATTTGCCCAAGGAAACACACACACTTCTAGCAACACCAATTACAGCTTTTGCCGCCGAATTTACTGCCTTGATTCGACTATTGTCTACTTCTATCTTCAGTTTGAGGCGTTTTGCCTCTTCTTCCGAAATGAAATTGTGTGTCGCCCCGGTGTCTACCATGGCCTTTGTCTTACTCCATTCAAAGTTAAATCCAAGAAAAAAAGATTTTGTTTAGGCCTTACCGATTGGGTAGTCTTTTCACTACATGTCCGTACAGAGTTAAGCAATGCTATAGAGCTCATGCGCGGTTCTCCCCCATTTTGCTTCATATCTCCTTCTCCGGAAAGAGAGTTCAACACTTTCACCTTTGGGCAATCCTTGGCAAAATGTTCGCCTTCACAAACAAAACATCTTACTTTCCTATAGGACTTACCTTTCTCGGTTTTCTTCTTCTTATCATCAAACTTGAAGCTTGAGTCCTTCTTCTCAGGTTTCTTCTCAAACCTCTTTTTCCTTTCGTTGTCCTTCTGGTCTTTCGTGCTATAGGAGTTTTTAGAACCCACCTCTTTGGTCTTTCGTTCATACTCCGTAAGCCTCTCCACCGTAGACAAAGCTGAGGCCAAAGTCTTCACTTCCCGCCTCCTTAATTCTTGCTCCGCCCAAGGTTTTAATCCAGCAAGGAAAGAAAAGAGTTTGTCCTGATCGGACATATCATTAATGCATAACATTAGAGAAGTAAACTTTTGTACATACTCTCTAATCGCGCCTTCTTGTTTCAAAGATCTCAACTCCTTTCGAGCTTGATATTCCACATCCTCAGGAAACAATTGAGCCTTCAATTCTTTCTTGAAGTTGTCCCATTTGTTGACGGTAGAAGTGCCTAATTCCACATCAGTTTCCCTTCTTCTCCACCATAGAAGAGCATCATCAACAAGAAACATAGAAACAGTACTAACCTTTTGCGTCTCGCTGAGATTAGCATTAAAGCAGTACTTTTCTACTTGGTATAGGAAGTTATCAATGACGTTAGGATCTCTTACCCCATTGAAAGGTTTCGGTTCCGGCACTCTGATCTTGCTTGTGGTTCCATTCGTGTTTGCACCTCCGTTCGCAATGACACGCTCCAACAAGGCAAATCTTGTCCATAACTCATCCATCTCGTTCTTCATCTCGTTCTTCACTTCATCGAGGTTCCCTCGGAATACCGCCATAGCGCTATAAACATTTTCTTCCAACGATTGAACCACTTCTGGACTTCCATTTCCAGAACTAAGGTTCTCACGGACTTGTTCTTCCAATTCCGAACAACAAGCCTCTCCCTTCTCGATCCTATCCTCAATTGAAGAAAAACGAAGTTCAGATTTAGACATTCGTTCCTTACCTTTGAGTTGAACATTTTCAGCCTCTGAAGTTGCCATTGGATTGATTCCCTCTCTGATACCAGTTGTCACGCCGCTAGAGTATGCGAAGCACAATCTTGCTCCTTAGTGGCGTGCGGCCTAGCCTCCAAGCCCGTCTGGATGCTAGTTAGCCTCGTGGAAGAAGTTTAGCACAAGAACACTCCGTTCTTGATGCAAGAACTCTCTCAAAACTCAAGCACAAAGGGGACTCCGAATTTTGGAGGAAAGAACTCTTCTATTGAATGAATGAGTGAGTTAAAACCCTTTGTACATAGCTATTTATAGATTACAAAACCCCCCATGGTTTGGTGACACCTATCGAGCACTTCTCTAAGTGCTTGCCAACAAATGCCAACTCATGCCAACCCATAGATTCCCACTAACTCTATGAGTTGTTGCCAACTAGCAAGCACTCCCTCTTAGTGCTTGCCAACTCATTGCCAACTCATGTACGCCACTTCACTTGCCTTGTCACGAGCCACCTCATGTGCCATGTCGTATAAGTGCCACATCATCCTCCTTGTCATCGAATGATTGTTGGTCCCGTGCCTCTTTGTCGGTTGGCTGTCCATGCGCATTTGTATGCGCATCCGCCCATGTCGCATGTCCGTGTTCCATGCACATCGCGCCTTTTGGTATAGGGAAGTCGTGCCTCGTTTCAACCTGGCACTAAATTCCTGCGTAAGGAGGGTACATAAAGGACATTGTGCAAGGCTAAGGTTTTCCCAGAGGTCAGTTCGAGATTAACTTTTCTTTTACGAAGCACTCCAGCCACGCTTTCATTTCCCATGTAGACTCTTTCATTTTCTGCAGCGTTCACTGAGGTATGAACTAGCTCTTTGTTGGAACATAAGTGTCTTGAAGCTCCAGTGTCCAATACCCAGTCTGTTTTGTTTTTGACTAGATAAGCTTCGAAGACTACTGCAACTGTGGTATCATCAACTTCAACTATGTGGGCTTGGGTCGAAGGCTTTGTCCCATGTTGCTTGTCGTATCGTTTGTGACTTTGGTTGGCTTTGTGGCCAATTTTCCCGCAGGTGTAGCACTTCACCTTTGTGTTTTTTCCAATCTTTTGGACAACTTTGTTGGAGCCGCTCAGCTTCTTCTTCTCTCCTTTGTTATGTCCTTTTCTGCTTTAACTTGTTCTTTCCTGAGGATTCACCAGGTTCAGTGAGGTTAGCTTTTGTGTCCAATGACATATGAGGAGTTTGGATTATCTTTAATGCGATTGGCCTCTTCGGTTTTAATATGACTTATAACATCTTGAAGTCAGCACTTTCTTTTTGTGTTTAAGCGTGTTTCTTTAGTCACTCCAAGATGGTGGGGACTTATCCAACAAACAATCAGCTTGGAAGATATCACATATCTTGTAACCTTCACTAAGAATTTTTAAAGTAAGTTCTCGTATTCATGCACTTGTTCCTTAATGGGTTTTTCATCAACCATTTAAATTAAAGGAACTTTCCGGTTATATATTTCTTCATTCCGGCTTCATCTCCTCCATATCTTTGCTCCAAAATGTCTCAAATTTCTTTAGCTGATTTTATGTTTACAAACAAGTTCATAAGGTTTTTTTTTATGCGAGTTAGTAAGTGTCCCCTCACTAATTCATTGTCTATTTCATATTTGGCATAGTCTATTTATGTCTCAGGAGGTTTTGAAAACAGGATATAAGCAACTTCTAATTGCCTAATGAAGAGACAAACTAATTGGGACCACATTTTGTAATTTGTTCCATCTAGTGGTTGTAACCTAGACAGGTCAACTAATTCTTTATTTCCCATTAGGTGATTTATGTAAACACAAATTTGGTACATCTGAAATAGATGTTCAGTTTAAAATTTTTCACCTAATCAATTATTTCAAACAAATTCGGAAGTTCTAGTAGAAGACTTTAGAATTCAGAACAAAAGATTACAACTGAATCTTGTGGACTACAATCTGATTCTAAGTCTAATCTATCAAAATAAAGAAAAAGATAAATTGGACTATAAACTACAGATTAGTCTATAATTCAATCAATTAGATAACAATAAAAAGGATTTCAATTTAACAATAAAACAAATAACAAACAATATAACAATACTTTCTGATTTCTATATGAAAAACAGTCATACAATTTCATCAATTAAAAAGAAACGAATTTTCCACTAAAATGAAGAAAGTTTCAAAAACTGATGCTACTAAGTAGTAAAACGAATTTAGTCTTTAAATTGAGGGAACTATTTGAAGATAGCAACAGTAACAGATTATGTAGGTGGTGTTGGCCACCGATGGAGAGGAGGGGAGAATGACAGGAGCAAGGGAGGCGAGAAGAAGGAGAGGAGGTGAGTGAAAGAATGCGATTTTCCCTGTATCATGTGATTGTTATTGAGAGTATTTATAGTACATAATAAGTACATGAGATGAGGAAAATAGGAAACAAAAACAAATAAAATAGTTTCATGGGATGGGAAATATTGAGAAACTGAATAGGTTAGGCTAACAAACTAAGAAATATAAGGAAACAAGGCAAACAATATGAGAGATTTTTGGGAACAAAATAATTGTGATCAATCTTAACATCCCCCCATGCTCATGGTTGAAGGATGAACACGAAGCTTGGAGTGCTACACTTCAAACCGTTGCCGATAAAGAGGCTTGGTCGGTTAGTTGAGCATCAGTCAGTAAATAATGTAGGTGAAACTCTTTGGAAGCAACCTTTTCCCCTATAAAATGAATATCAAGTTTAATATTCTTGCTGCGAGCTTGAACCACTGGGTTTAAATGCCATATAAATACAACTCAGGTTGTCATAGAATAAGACTGCGGGTTGACGGAGTGGAACTTTACAAAAATTAAGTAAATGTAAAATCCAAAGAAGTTCCGAGCAGATAAAAGAGAGTGCTCTAAATTCAGCTTTTGAGCTTGATTTGGCTATCGTTGGTTGCTCACAAGAACTCCATGATATAAGGGAATGACTAAGATAAAATCAGTAGTACAATGACGAGAGTCAGGACGGCCTGCCTAATCGGTGTCACTAAAAGCTGTTAGAGAGAATGGAGAAGTAATAGAGAATCCATAATGAATCGTTTACTTTAACAAAATGCAGAATGCAATTTGCTTCAAAAGATGGGGAACCGTGGAGAAGACATAAATTGACAAAGGGAACTAACAACATAAGAGATATCTGTTCTGGTAATAGTAAGATATCGCAAAGCTCCTACAAGTTGCCGATATGCAGTTGGATACAATAAGATTTCACCTTCAGACTTGGATAACCAGTGGCCAGAGTGTGGAGTGACAGCGGGTTTGGCCCCTTGAAGAGCATAATTATGTAAAAGATCATAACCAGTGGCCAGAAGTTTTTTCTACTTCCATACCCAGGAAAAAATGAGGTTGTCTCAGATCCTTCATTGACAATTGAGAAGATAATCCTGAATAAAAATATCCATATGAGTTGAAGAATCACCCGTTAGAATATCGTCAACATATATCAAAAGTAATAATGCATGGGTGGAAGTCACCCAACAAAATGATGATGGATCATGAGGAGAATTAATAAAGCCACATAGTTGGATAAAAGAACTAAATTTAAAATGTCATTGGCGAGGGGCCTGCTTGAGGCCTCAAATTGACTTCCGTAATCGGCATACATAGTCGTGATGGTACCAAATCAATGAATCCATGAGGTTGAGACATGTAGATGGCTACAAGTCGATCACCATGCAACAATGCCTCCCCTTTCTCTTCCAATTCGAAAGTGGAGACAAGGCTGATGAGCAAAGCCACAAAGGCCTAGACAATGATGCCGTGGTTTTTCTTGTCGTTGACTTTCAAGTACCACAAGAGGAGCTCTTCGAAACTGTCCCAATCGTGGTGTCCCAGTGCCTCCACCTTCTCTTCCATTGATGCCTTGGTTGTGCACATTCAATTTGACGAGTAATTTTCTAGAGATAGAGATATAGAGAACGAGACATACATTTGCTAAGTGAACTACAAGGATATCAATAAGATCACTGTGAAATATCGAATCCCCATCCCACGGTTAGACGATATGCTTGATGACTTAGCCGGCGCTCAAGTGTTCTAAAATATAAATCTACAGAGTGGATACCACCAAATTAGAATTCGCCTAGGTGATGAGTGGAAGACGACATTTACAACTCAGGAAAGGTTGTATGAATGGGTGGTAATGCCTTTTGGCATGTCTAATGCCCCAAGCACCTTCATGAGAGTCATGATTCACATTTTTCGTCCTTTCATTGGCAAATTCCTTGTGGTCTACTTTGATGACATTTTGATTTACAACAAATCTGAGGGGCAACATATAGACCATCTTCGTCAAGTCTTGACTACTCTAAGAGCCGCAAAATTATATGCCAACCTCAAGAAGTATGCCTTTTTGCAAAGTCAGGTCCTCTTTCTCGGCTACATTGTCTTGTCTCAAGGAATTGTGGCTGACTCCGATAAAATTAAGGCTATTCGCGAGTGGCTCGAACCAACTACTCTGTCAAAAGCTCATAGCTTTCATGGGTTAGCATATTTTTATTGGAAATTCATTAGAGAGTTTAGCACTAACACTGCACCAACGACCAAATGCCTAAAAAAGAGAGAATTTAAATGGACAACTGCTGCCCATAAGGCTTTCCTTGACATTAAGAATAAACTCACTACAGCCCCCTTGTTGCGCCACCCGGGTTTATCTAAAGTCTTTGAGGTCGCTTGTAATGCATCGGGTACGGGAATCAGCGGCGTCCTCAGTCAAGAAGGTCACCCTGTAGTGTACTTCAGTAAGAAACTTAATGAGGCCAAACAAACTACTATATTTATGATAAAGAATTTTATGTGGTGGTTCAATCTCTCCGTCACTGACGCTACTATATTTTACCCAAGGAATTTGTACTTTACTCAGACCATCAAGCCCTCCGCTACTTGAATTCCCAGTGCAATTTAAGTGATAGATATGCAAAGTGGGTTGAGTTTCTTAAAGATTTTACCTTTGTCCTTATGCATAGTGCGGGTCAGGACAATAAAGTTGTTGATGCTCTTAGCTGGATGTCCCTTGTTCTCGATTCCATGACTACTCATGTCACGGGGTTTGAGCATCTCCATGATGAATACCCCAATTGTCTTGACTTTGGTATGATATATAATGACGTCAGCGACACTTTGGTATGATTCCATGCAGGAGGCTTGGCTGGACACTTTGGTCGAGATAAGACCATTGCCTTGGTTGAGGATCGTTTTTATTAGCCTTCTCTGAAAAAGGATGTTGCTCGAAATGTCTCTCAGTGTCGTACCTGTCAATTAGGCAAAACTCGGGGACAAAACACTGGCTTATATACTCCACTCCCTCTTCCACACTCTCCCTAGAGTGACCTTAGTATGGATTTTGTCTTAGGGTTGCCACGGACTATAGTGTCTGACTGCGATGTTAAATTTGTCAATTACTTTTGGAAGATACTTTGGAAATTATTTGGTACCACATTGGAATTTTTCTCTGCTTTTCATCCACAGACTGATGGTCAAACAGAGGTGGTTAATCGTAGTTTGGGGGATTTGTTTCACTTTTTGGTTGGGGACAAGGCTAGGATGAGGGATGTCATTTTACCCATTGCTGAATTTGCTTACAATAACTCTGTCAATCGCGCCACCGGTAAAACCCATTTGAAATTGTCTATGGCCTCTCACCCAAACAACCTCTTGACCTTATTCCCCTACCCACTGTCTATCGGCCTTCAGAATCTGCCCACCCTTTTGCTAAACACATCCATAACCTACATGCTGAGATAAAACGAAAAATTGCTTTGAGTAATAAAAATTATAAACGTTCTGTTGATGCACATCATAGGTTTAAGGAATTTCAGATTGGTAAGTATGTTATGACTCGTATTACCCCTACACGCTTTTCAAAAAATGACATAAAGCGACTTCATTCCTGCTCCATTTGTCCCTTTTCAGTTACTCGTCGACTCGGATCCAATGCATGTGTCCTTGACTTACCTCCTGATTTGTCGATCGGTCCTATATTCAATGTGGCAAATTTATTTACTTACCGAGGCACATTTGAGCCTCCCTGTTTTGCCTTCTTCTCTGGTTGCAGGTCCCTCTCAGTTTTGGTTCCCCTATTGCCTACATAGCCTATTGCTCTGAGATGTGACTGTGGAAGTTCTTGAAGATATATACATTACTTCTGTGACTGGGGGTGCACACCATTTCCTTTTGCGTTGGAAAGATCGTCCTACCTCAGATGATACTTGGATCACTGAAGACGAACTACGTCAGCTCGCCCCTACTTTGTTGGATTCTTATCTGCAGTTTAACTCACTGGATTTTAGTCCTAATTAGAGTTGAATTAGGAGATTTTGATTTAGTTTATCTTTTATTCAATGTTTTATTACGAATCAAATTGTTATTAGATTTTTTCATTAAGCCTATAAATAGGCCATGGTTATTGTAAAACAACACTTCTTGATTTCTTGAAATACTGAAACTTTCTTCATTCTTCCCTTTTCTCCTTTTTCCTTCCTCTGTCTAGCCTTTCTTTCTCCTATTCTACATCAGCTGAAGGTCTCAAAATAATTTCTTCTTGGCTATTGTGAATAACTTTTATCGGTGAGTCTTGCCTTATATATTTCTATTGTCCCATCTGATTTTTGTTCAAGATGAAATTGTTAGGAATTAAAGACTAATATCTATTGTGTGAATAAAAATCGAAGTCGCATACACAACAAATAAATCAGTATCAAGTAGAAATAAAATCGGATGACACTAAAAATAACGTCAGAATCCCGCCAGTGTAGAAGGAAAAAACCCATGGCAAAATCAAAGAGCGAATCCATTATACCAATTAATAATTACTATGTTTATTAGATTTTGCCCAAACCTAGTATGATATTAATATGATGAGAATTGTTAGATTTTGTACATTAGGGCTTTTTCTGTATTTTTACCCTTTAAGGGTATTTTGATCTTTTGGCCATTGTAAGCATGTCTATTATAAGTACCCCAATTGTTAATAAGAGATGAACCCTTTTTGTATCCATTTTATGTTATTTAACATAGTATCAGAGCCGACTCGGTCCGACTCAGTTTGAATAGGTTAACAAGGGTTCAACTCGTACGCGTCAAGCGATTCGACTCGGTCTGACTTGGTCGTCTTTCGCAAAATGAAACTAGGGTTCCAACCCTGGTTGGCTTTTCTGGAGCCATTTTTCATAAATCTCGGAGGTTCTTGCTCGGAACTTTGTCGAAAACTTCGCCGTACATTTTTTTACTTGGATTGATCTTTGTTTTGCTCAGAACTGTTTTTAGTTTTTGGGTGTTTGTCTTTCTTTGTTGGTTGATCTGCTGCTACTTGGCTGTTCCGTTGCAGTTGAATCGCCGGTGTTTTGCTTCTGTACCGCTGTTTGGTGTCGGTTTGGATTTTGCTCGTCGCCGTATCAGGGTTTTGAAGGTATGTTTTGTTTCATTAGTCGTTGCCGTCGTCGTTCCAGCACCGCTGGCATCTCTCCGGCACCGCCGTCGTCGCGTTGACACCACTATCATCGGTCTGACACCACCATCATTGCTTCGGTAGCGTCCTCACCGCTCCGGCAGTGTCCTCGCCGCTCTGGCACTATGGCCCACACGCTGCTTCGGCTCCGGTGCTATTACTGTCCGGCAGTCTTCTGTCTTGACTGTGCTCTCTGTTCCAATGGACTCAAGGTCAGAAATCTATTTGTTTGGACCAAACCAACCGAACTAGCCCAGCCCAGGTTCATTCAGACCAGGTTAGATTATTGTTGAGCATTGCTGTGTATGGGGATTTATTGGTGAGATTAACTTATAATCTGGGTTTTTCTTTGGCTTCCCTTGCTTGCAACTTGAGTCAGTGATTGTGGGTTTTGCTACTTTGAGACTATGATTTTTCCTCATGCCATATCTGTTAAGATGTCTTCGCTCTAATGATCATGTTCAGATTGTGCTAGTTAAGTTAGATAGGACTAATTATGTTCATTGGGCATCCCTGATGTGTAATTTTTTGAAAGGTAGAAATTTATGGAAGTATGTTACTGGTGATTGTAAATTGATTGATGATTTTACCTCTAAAACTATAGAGGAATGAGATATTAATAATTCTTGGACAATTCCATGGTTGGTTAGTGCTGTTTCATCCTCTTATCTCAGTTTGGAGGTTGAAAAATTTGAGAGTGCGGGAGATGCTTGGTTTTTTTTAGAAAATCAACATAAGGGGACGAATTTTGCTGAACATTATAAGCTTGAAATGGACATTCGATCTTTAAAACAAGCTCCAACTCAATCTATATCCGATTTTTATAGTCAGATGTCTCTATTATGGGATCAGTTAGCAGCTATGGATCCGAAATTTGTTTACACTGCATATACAAAGGTTTTTCATAAACATGTTGAGTGGAAACACGTAGTTGAGTCTATTCGGTCCTCTACGTTTCATAGAAGTCCTTTGCCTTCCCTTGAGGGTGCTTTGTTAGGATTAATAGATGAGGAGACACGTCGTCTTACTGGGGGTCCTATGGGTTCTTCTGTCCGAGATATTGACAGTGTTCTGGCTATTTATCGACGGCTTTCTTTCTCAAATTATAACAAGAATAGTACTACTCGAGATATGACTCAAGTGTGTTGCATTATTGCAAGGAGTATGGACATATGAAATTCACTTGTCCAAAACTCAAGAAGACTCAATGAAACACCCATATACTGCCTAACACATTCATGAGTGGAGTACGAGAAATTAAGTCCCATGTTTTATTTTTAGTAAGTGAGTTATATCCTTCTTGCATTGTTGCACGCTGGCTTGGATTAGGGTCAGCTTGAGCAAAAGAAACAGGTTCAGGTGACAAGGAAGTGGAAATAGAAAGAGTGGCAGAGGGCAAAGGATGACAGATGGCTACATATGGTCGACAGGTATTAATAATGTTTCTTGTCATCATTGGATGAACACGTCCAACAGGTTCATATGGCATGCTTTGTTACTGTAAATTGGAGAGAGAGGTGGGTTTAGTGTGTGAAGAAGATCTCGAGTTTGATAAAAAAGAGTAGATATAGGTAAATGAGCAGGGACAAAAGTTCAAGTAGATGATATAGGAGAGAAATTACGGAGCTATCATTGATGACTTATGTATAGGAATAGGTCAAATCCTGAAATGCTAGTAAACGGTCATATGGCCAGGAGTGAATTTTAATAAAGGAATTTTTGACTCGTAAATAAAACAAGGTGTGAAATGAGAATTATTTAAAATGATAAATCAAGATATTTATATCCTTTGTATTGTGAACTATAACCAATAAAAATGCATATAGTGGTTTTGTAATCTAACTTCTCAATGCCATAAGGTGGAAGGCATGGATAACATAGAGCTCCAAAAATACGTAAATGATCATAGGTAGGAGATTTTCCATAGAGTGATGAATATGGAGTATTGAGTAAATTAACAGAGCTAGGAAGTCGATTTATCTAATAAACTGCAGTTTCGAAAGTATGTACCCAAAACTGCTTTGTTAAATTACTATGTTCCAGCAGCGCCAAAACCTGCCTCAATTATATGGCGGTGTTTTCTTTCTGCTACCCCATTTTTTGCTGGAGTACCAAGAAAATGCATATGGCACATTTTTGAAATACATTATTGAGTGAATTAGCAATAAACACCCCACTGGAGTCACTTTGAATGTATTTAATGCGTGTATTGCAAAGTTTTTGTACCATGGAAATTATAATTGGAAAAATAGATGTAACGTCAGATTTTCGTTTGAGTGGGTACATCCAACAATATCTGCTATAATCATCAGTTAAAACTAGATGAAACTGAAATCCTTCAAGAGATATTTGAGGTGTTGGACCCTAGACATCGCAATGGATAATATGCAAAGGAACAGTAGATCTAGTATCTCTTATTGAAAATGGTAGGCACTGGCTCTTACCAAACAGACAACTCTCACATGGAGGTGCAAATTGTGGAATTGAAAAGAGAGAGAGCTTATTTCAAAGATGATGAAACACACTGCCCATTGGGTGACCAAGACGAGCATGTTATTAGCTCATGTGAAATTCTTGAAACAAAGAGCTCAATAGCTTTATTTGACAAAAGTGGAAGAACATATAAGCCTCCTTTAAGTGGCTTGCTATGTAGAGTTCGACCTGTTTGGTGGTCCTTAATAAAATAGCCAGATCAAGTAAAAATAAAAGACCACTTGTTAGTTCTTGTTTGATGAGAAACCAAGAGAAGTCTTTTGGTGAGCCGAGGAAGTAAGAGAATATTAGATACAAGATAAGAACCAGTTCTTAATGGAAGTAATGTAGTTCCGGAGTATGTAGTAGGACGATCTTTACCATTTCCAACTAATACAAAATTAGTTCTGCTGAAAGGCATACTATTAAAGATCAATCGGTTATGGCATCAGGCGCCCCACAATAGTTGGCCTTATAGCAAGGATGACCACAACCATAACAAACCACCCCAAAATATTTGAAAATGTTGAGCGATTAGAGGAATTTTAAGCATTTTGAGTTTGACAGCCTCGTCCTATACTGGAACATATATGACTATGGCCTATGATATTAAAGTTACGACGAGGAAGCTGATTGGGAGCGGAATGATTAGATGAAATTGTATGAGCCACAAGTGCAAAGCTCCTAGACATAACTCAATATCTAAAACCATTCTAGAGACTACAACAAAAGAGAGACAAACAAAGTGAGAATTTAATGCAACAATAAGAGGAGGCCACACAAAATGCACAAAATAAGATCTTTGTCATCCATCGGTTTCCCAGCACTGGCTAACGGAAGAGTCAAAGACTTCGCATGCTGGAGATAGTCATGAACGGACAAATAACCCTTTTTCAGAGTCAGACTTTCAGTTTTTGGTTGACTTTTTTTTGGCACAAGTGCTTCTGCCATAAGACTCTTCAAGGGCCACCCAAAACCTCTCAGGATGTTTCTTTATCAACAAGTTGGGAAAGAGTTGATTCTGAAAGGGAGACATGAAGCCACCTGAGAACCATTTGGTCCAGGCGTTACCATTTTTCTACAAATTCAATTGGGAAATGATTTGTTAATGAAACCAAGTAATTGTGAGATCGACGTATAAGATAAACTTGAGTCTTTCAAAAAAGGAAATTGTTGGAGGCTAATATGAGAGAAAGCTCCTGGGAAATAATTTACACGACATAGAAAGAAGAGAATGAGTTGGACGAAGAAGCCATTCCTTGAATAAAATTGTCTAATGCTTTGATACCATGAAAGAAAACGATTTTTATTGTATTGTGTTATTGATATTGAGAGTATTTATAGTGAGCAATTAGTACATGTTGTGCGGAAAAATAGGAATTAAGAACACTTAAAATAGTTATATGGGATAAGAAAGAGAGAGATATCAGGAAACTGAATAGGTTAGGCTAACAGTTTGACATATACTCGGAAACAAGGCCAGCTGAGAGATTAGGAAACATAATTGTGATGAATCTTAACAGGGAGGAGGTGAGGGGAGGAGGAAGGGAGGAGGAAGGGAGGAGGAAGGGAGGAGGGCGGAGGCCTAACTCAGATGGAGCATTAACGAGTTCTTGATGGGTATCCAATGGGTACTCTTGATGCTTATTGAGTATCTAAATAAGAACCCAGTAGTCCTATTGGGTACAAGTGTACTAACAATTTGTGTTGGGCAAAGGTTTGGGCAAACACTACTCATTGACGGACCTTAAAAATAAAATGGTACCATTAAGTGGCTAAGAAGATGTTTTTATGTCTCTTTTTATGTTTTTTAATGTTTTAAGAGAGGTGATTGTTGTATGTTTATCTGCCAAAATAAATTAATAATCTACAACAAGAAACAACACAATCTTACCATCTTTATTTTTTTATAAAAATAAAAAAATCACATGGACCTTATGAAATTCATAACCTTTAAGTGCATAACTCACTTTTATATTCAAAGCCATCAGATTGTTTAAGGTCACAAATACCTTATTTAGTCCACATACTAAATTTGTATAATATCGAGGATGACCTAAAGATATTTCTATAAAAATGGTTTCTTCTAAGTCCTTCGAAGAAAACTATATCTTTAATTTGTTTATTGAAGAGGTCAATGAAGACAATAACTATAGAGTTACCCTAATCATATTCGTTTTGGAAACAAGAGCAAAGGTCTCAGTACAGTCATCAGAGTAGTTTTGAATTAACTTTTTACTACTAAGTGGGTTTTATAGCATTTTGTTTTATAATAGTTGGTCATTTGTCAAAGTCAAGATGAACTAAGATCCAAGTATTGTTATGAACAAGAGTTTCAAATTCCATGGCCATAGCTTTCCACCATGGTTAGCGACAAGATGCTTCCTCAAAAGTGTCAGGTTTAATATGCTATTTTGTGAGTAATTTGTGAGTAATTTGATCCTTCAAAAGAATGGCAGAGAGCTAATTTGTGAGTAATCTAATATTTATGTATAATATGCTGGAAAGACAGGAATATATAGTCATGAAACCTAGGCGTACAATTTAGTGCATGATGAAGATCTAGGGAGGATTAGAAGGTTTAGATGGAGTAAAACTTCCTTGAGAAGGCGTAGAAGAACGATTAGCTTTAGTGATTTTTGACGCGTAGGTTTATTTCTATCAGCATGTCGTGGAAGTTTCAAAGGACCTATGTCATGGATAGGTTAATGGATGACTTGGTGGAGAAGAACTCTCTCCCTCACTTAAACTAGGAGAAGTATCTGAAACAACAGAAACATTAACAAAAGTACCACCTCTGGATAAGTGTTTATTCCCTAAAAGGATGATAGAATATAAAGTCTTCTTTGCTGGAAGAAAACCTGACAAATATTTGTAATGGTTGTAGAATCTAATTTATTTCAGATTTGTGTGCACATAACAAATGCAATCAAATTTTTGAAGATGATCATGGGTATCTATTTTCTATAATATTTGTGAATACGAGCATCACTATCAAGAGTTTTGTTTGGACCGTCTATTAATATGGTGTCAAGCATTTTAATAGTGTGACTCCAATATGTTTATGTACACTTGTTTGACACATCAACACTTTAGTGACTATAGAAAGACAATTCCTCTTGTATTCAACTACACCATTTTGTTGGCATTTCTACTCTTAATGTTTGATGATGCACATCACTTGGTTTAATAGAATAGAAGCTCATTTGTGAAAGAACTCACAAAGAGTTCTCTAGAATAATTGGAAAGGCCTGAGATTTAGAATGCATTCAGTGTCCCAAGTAACTTTATAAAATTTGTCAATGAATAAAGATAACCAAATCCTTAAAATGGTGTTGTGGAATTATGCTTCTAAGAGTGAAGGATTTTTGAGATTGTTCAGTATACTTATAGATTTTTTTTTCATCACAGTAGTTTAGAATTATGAAATAAATGAAAAAAACCCTCAGGAAAGGAACGACCAACATGACAATGCCATAAATCCTCGCAGTTAGAGGCAAAGGCCTAAATTTTGATTTGACATTATGTCATTGTTTCCAAAAAATAAAAACACTCATTATATCATCAACAATTATTTCCTTCAAATTATGGTTGACATGCAAGAAAAGTGCACGTAATTCACATGTAAAACTAGGCTTTTGCTCATTCAATTGCTGTTAAAAACTTCGGGGTTGCAAACATTCAGTGGAAGAAACATTTAAAAGACATTTTTGAGATATAGTATCAGGGTATATTATGATTATGTAATTGTTCTTAAGATGACTTTGTAAAAAAAGTAATTCGAACAATAATTATCATTGATATAATTATTTTACATATACTGTATAGGTCCTCCTTGATTGGTAACTCTACAACCAGAAAGAGCTAATAAAAGAAGGATTCTAGGTATAAGAGAACTGAATCAATTGCACTGAATTGGAGATCTGATTGTCCTGGAAAACTTATTATTAACATTCCCCCTCAAGTGAATAGTTCTGGGAACATTGAGTTTCAACACAATGCTGAAACTGAGAGCATGAGTAATCCTTGGTGAAGACATATGCTGGTGAAGACATATGTGACCAGGTATCGCAGAGGAATGTACCAAACTAATAGACAAGCTCTCACGTATGTATGATAATCTAATATAACATGTTTCCATTGAGCATGAAAATCCGTGTTGACATCTATATGAGTAGCTGAGATGTCGTCACACCAAATGGTGTGCAGATCACAAAAGCAGGTGTGTAATTCCTTGAAACTGCAACTGCAAGTGCTCTATACTCCGCTTCAATGATGGAGCTTGTGATGATGGGCTGTTTCTTATGTAGCCAAGATATACGTGGATCACCTATGCAAACACATATCCTGTCATAAATTGTTTATAATCTGGACCCCCACTCAACTCTGAAAAAACTTCAATTCCAACTCCATGTGAAGGCCTAATAAGCACACCTTGTAGAAGATTGCCTTTTTATGTACCTTAGGATGTGCTTAATGAGTTGTTAGTTCTTGCCAGTTAGGCTCTATAAATATTGACAAGCCTGTTTCACCGCATATTATATATCAGGATGTGTGAGCGTTGAATTTTGGACAACACCAACCATAACCCTGTACTCAGTCAGACTCGGCAAAAGCGTGCCATTGAAATTTGAAACATTTGACCTAGTTTGTGTGAGTGTTGTCAAAGGTTTGATGTTGGAGAGCCTAAGCTATTGTAATATATCTGCCATTCATTTGGCTTGAGACAAGTCAAGGCCAGTGGGTGTCAGTGTGACTTTAATTCCAAAAAAATAGTGAAGATTATCCATATCATGTATATAAAATTGATTTTGGAGATGACCAAATAATGAGCTACATTCGGTTGTGAGCTATTGGTCACAATAATACCATCTAGGTAAATCAAAATATAAGTATGGCTGATAAGAGTATACAATTAGAAGAGGAGCCATCGACATATGATGCACTGCTCCCAATCTCCTCTGGGAATGAGGTGATCCACTGATACACACTCATGGGCTTTATTTTATTAGATTATGTATTTAATTTATTTATTTGGGCCTTTTTTTGCAATTTTACTCTTCAAGGGTATATTGATCTTTTGTTGTTGTAATCAAGTGTATTATAAATACTTCAAGTCTTAATTAGAAATCAGCCCATTTTTTATAGACTTTGTCACTTTAACATTGTATCAGAGCTGACTCGGTCTTGACTCATTTCAAATCAGATTTTTTTGGTGATTCGGATTCCACTCGGACGAGTCGAACGAGTCGACTCCTCGTAACTCGTTCTCGTCCCTATTCTAAAATTAGGATTTTGTTCTAGACTTTGCATCCGGTTTGCTTCAATTGTACGCGATTAAGGCTTCGTTTTTTATCGATTAGGGCTTCTTATTCGCATCTGGTTCATCTTTGTGGGTTTGGATTTCACAATTTGCTCGAGATTTGCTCAAGGTTTGCACACTTTGTTTGGGTTCCATCACTGCTGCTGTCTGGTGACTCTCTGCCGCCGTCCGACGATTCGTATCAATTTCCGATGCCGTTCGACGCCTCAGTCACCATCCAATTCTGTATTGTTCCTGTTCAACTTTGTTCGTCGTCGCCACTAATGCCATCTCCTAAGCCATCACTGCCGCTGCCGCCTTAGTCGTCGTCGTGCAACTCCTCTACCTGCAGTCCGTTCGTCGCTTATCGGGGTCGTCGTTTGAGCCACCAAGGGAGGCTTGCCCCTAGCTTCCTCTGGTCTTCTGCGATGAAGAAAACTTTGATTTGATTGAACCAGACTAGACCAGAACGACCCAGATCAGACCGGACTGGACCAGCCCAGCTTACACCTGTTCAGACCACTGTTCAGACCACTGATTGTTGGTTTCACTACTTTGCGACTGAGTTTTTGCTCGTGCCAAATTCTATTAAGATGTCTTGGCTGGTGATTATGTTGAATGTATAAGCCAGAGATGATATTTTGGTCTTTACGACAGGCTCACGATCAGTCTATATCTGATTTCAATGGTAAGATGTCTATGATGTGGAATCAATTGGTTACTATGGATCCCAAGTTTGACACCCATAATGATACAATGATTTTTCACAAATGTATTGATGAAGCTCACTTAAGTTTTTAATGGCACTTCAAGATGAATATGAAATCATTTGATCGAGCATACCTTCTATGGAAGGTGCCCTTTCAGAATTATTAACTGAAGAGACCCAACGTCTTACTGGTGGGCCACTTAGTTCTTCAGTCAGAGATACTGATACTGCCTTTTCTACAACTCACTAACCTCCTTCTTCCACTGAGAGTAAGTTCGGTCCTTCTCGTGATATGAGTCAGGTGTGCTGCAATTATTATTAGGATTATGGTCACATGAAATTCACTCGTCCTGCCTTGAAAATCAAAGAAACCTCAACATATTCCTTCTGCATGGCGCACTACTTCAGCTTCAGTTTCCATTGATGGTTCATCTCCTACAGCTCAATCTCACACCTCTGCACCGATGGATCTCCTAAAGCAATATGTTTACCAACTTATTTGGGGAAACATATTGGTAAACATATTGCTTTACCATTTAATACAAGTGATGTGCATTCTTTAACTCTGTGATATTATTCATTCTGATATTTGGGAACCATCTTCGGTTCCAATGATGGGCCAATCTTGCTATTATGTTGTGTTCATTGATCATTATTCTCATTTTTTCTAAATCTTTATGCTACAATCTTGTTCCGATTTTTAAGACACTTATGTTGAATTCTCTACGATGGTTTGCACTCAATTTTTTAAAACTAATAAAGTTTATATTCTCATGCAGGGGGAGAACATATATCACATAAGTTTCATATGTTGCTTAAGTCTCACGATTCTTTGCAGTAGCTTTCTTGTCCATCATTGAAAATGGGGTTGTTGAACGCAAACACATGAACATCATTGAAACTGCTTGTACTCTTCTTTTGTCATCTTAAGTGTCGAAACAGTTCTGAGGTGAGGCAATTTTGACCTCTATTTATCTTATTAATCGATTGTCGTTTGTTGCTCTGAAGGGTTCTACGCCTTTCACTTTTCTTTATGGTATGTACCCTTATTATTCTTCTCTTCGAGTCTGTGGTTGCACGTGTTCTGTCTTACTTCCTGCATGTGAACATGATAATTTATTTGCTAAATCTGTGATGTGTGTCTTTCTGGGTTACGGTATTGAACTAAAAAATTTTCGCTGTTTTGATCGTCAAGATAACAAATTGTGGATTTTCCGTCATGTTTACTTTCTGGGAAAATGTACCGTGTTACTCTTCACCTTCTTATAAATCACAATGTGATATTTCCCCACTATTGTTTTTTTATTTGTTTTCAGATGACTTGTCTTCTGTCTTCTCTTACTCTGTTAAAGGTTCTTGGGCCGACACCTCCCCTCCCCCCCCCCCCTCCCCCTCCCTCTACTGATGAACTTATTGTGCCTTCTTCCGATTTGCCTCCTATCTCCTCTATTGATTCCTCGCTAGAGGATCTTGTAGGTCAGTCTCATTATCCATCTCGTAATAGTAAACCTCCCGTACTTCTACTTGATTATCATTGTTATTATTCTGCTCTCATTTCTATTCATGAACCCTCTTCCTATAAATAAGCTTCCTCTAATCCTCTTTGACAGGAAGCAATGTCGGAGGAGTTACAAGCTCTAGCCAAAGCTGCTATTTGGGTTCTTGTTACTCTTCCTCTTGGTTAGTCTCCAATTGGTTGCAAGTGGGTTTATAAAATTAAGCAAAAGGTTGATGGGTCTGTTGATAGATATAAAGCTCATTTGGTGGCTAAGGGTTATACAGAGGAATATGGTATTGATTATGAGGAGACGTTTGCTCCTGTTGCTGGGTTAACTTCTGTTTGTTTGTTAATTGCTATAGCCTCAGTTCAACATTGGAACTTATTTCAGACGAAGTGAAAAATGCTTCTTTGAATGCCAACTTTTTTGAAGAAGTTTATATGTTACCCCCACCCGGATTTCCGCATCCATCAGGGCAAGTATGTAAACTTCGACGTGCACTATATAGTTTAAAACAAGTGCCACATGCTTGGTTTTTGCACCTTTTGTTTGAGGATTGTAGAGTATGGTTATCGTAAAAGTTCTCATGATTCCACCTTGGTCACTCGATAGACTTCTCGAGGTATTATTTGCTTATGCTCTATGTTGATGATATGGTTATTTTTGGTGATGATTTGTAGGGCAATTCTGATCTTAAGAATTATTTGAGATCTTGTTTTGAATTGAAAGATTTTGGTCGTTTGTGTTATTTCCATGGCTTGGAGGTTCACCCTTTATCTGTTGGCTATTGTCTTTCTCAGGTCAAGTAAGCTTCTCATTTGCTCAATCGGGCTGGTTTGATAGATAATAAGACTTGTGATACTCTCATTAATGTTAAGCTCGGGGGCTCAAATGGCGAGTTACTTTTTTATCCTACTCTTTATTGACAGTTAGTGTGTGGATTGATTTATTTGACTATTACCCGTCTGGATATCAGTTATGCAATTCATGCAACCAGACAGTTCAAGTCCGTTCCTTGTTCTATTCACTATGCAGCAGTGTTACATATATTGAGTTTATATTCGGGGTGCTTGTCTAGGAGTTTGATATTTTCGTCTGCTTCCCTTCTTTCTTTGTCTGCATATTTTGGTGCTGATTGGGCACATGATGTTACCGATCGACAGTCCACTACAGGTTATTCTATTTTCTTAGGTGACTCATTGATTTCCTGGTGTAGCAAGAAGCAGTCTACTGTCTCTCATTCTAGTACTGAGGCTGAATATCAGGGACTTACTAACACTACTTGTAAACTTGTTTGGCTTCATTGCGATAATAAAAGTACTCTTCAAATTGCTCACAATGATATGTTTAATGAAAAGACCAAACATATTGAGGTTGATTGTTATTTTGTTCGACATCATTGTGTTTCTCGTACTCTCACATTGTTGTAAATACTGTATGAACATTAGACTGCTGATTTATTTACAAAGTCGCTTACTTCATCAAGATTTTTGTATTTATGTTCCAAACTCCATATGTGCTCTTTCGATCCTTCTTGAGTTTGAGGGGGAACGTTAGATTATGTATTTACTTTATTTATTTGGGTTTTTTTTTTGTAATTTTACCCTTCAAGGGTATTTTAAGTTTTTTGCTGTTGCAATCAAGTGTATCATAAATACTTCAAGTATTTTGGTCTTTTATAGACTTTGTCACTTTAACATATTTCAACCCATATACGGATTTATGGAGTCTGCAGACTGCATGAGGCCACTTAGGATCCATGAATATGAAGGTCGCCTTCTCGTAAACTTTTTCCTCCAAATACCCATTGAGAAACACACTTAGTACATCCAAGTTGTCTAATAGACCACTTGTTTGTAACAACGAGAGTGAGGATAATGTGAATATTGATAGTTTCGACAATCAGGTTGAAAATCCCAAAACAGTAAAACCCTTCTCTCCCTTAGAAGTTTTTTGCAACCAGTCAAGCTTTTTTCTATCAAAGTACAATTTGCTTTGTGCTTCAATATGAAGATCCACTTTCACCAGATAGCTTTCTTGCCACATGGAAGAGAAGCTAAGGACCAGTAATTAAATTATTAAATCCATAGCTCATGGTAGCTCCCCATTCTGGGTGCTTAGAGGCCTCAGTGTAGGATGTGGGTTCGAGATTGTTAGTTTGAAGTAAAGGAGGATGTCGAGTGGAGAGAAAAAGTCGAGGTTTGAGGTTACTAGTGATGGTTCTGGTTGTCACTAGGTGTGTAGCATGTGGGGCAATAGACCTGGTGGATTGGTGGGGTTTTGTTTTGTGGTTTGGGTGTAGAATTAGAGGCCAAGGGCGTTTCAAGGCAGGCAGGCTCCGGAGAGCGATGGGTTGGCTGAGGGTTTATTATTGCCAGCAGACAGAGGAGGCTCGGATAACAGAGGAGCTTAGCTCTGAAAGGAAGGTGAAGTTGGGAGCAAGGTAAGGAGTCTGAAGGTTGATCAAGAGGAGTCAGGAGGAGAGCTGGTTTGTTAAAATAAGGGTGAAATAGGAAGAAGAAGGAAGAAAGCACGAGACAGGGAGAAAACTAGAAAACATGGGATAAAAGCAAGGTTTTAAAAACATTACCGAGCCGGCTGATTCAACCAGGTTGTACACAAACCGGTGACTTTACCGGCTGGTTTAAGCTGAATAACCGAATTTGTTCATTAATCGCATGAACCGGCTGGTTCGTTTGGTTTGGCCATAAACTGGACTGGTTTGATCAGTCCGATTGAAGGTAATGAGAACCATCTAAAGGCAAAACTCAAAAAACTACAATGAGCAAACTTAAACCCACAACCTCTTTGTAGGTCTGAGCACCCTACCATTAAGCCACACGGGTCAGCTTTGCTATTTAAACTTCAAATTTAAAAAATATGTTAGCATTATGTTATGGTTCAACCAATGGTCTAACCCTGTCCAACGTGGTTTAACCAAAACCGATCTTGCTACTGGTTCGATACTCGGTTTGGTTTTTAAAACAATGGATAAAAGTGTCTAAAATAAAATACTAATAAAACAAAATAAAAATGGTTTCCACTCTACTCACATCTAGGATAACCTCTCTAGTTTTGTAAAATTGATGGTATTGTGCCTACCAACCCACTTGGGGTGACAATGATTTTGCATTTCCATACAAAATTTTATTCTTATTTGTTCCTTTGGTGGGACTTAACATAACATATATGGGAGTATTTTTTTCTAATGTTAACTCATATATTTCAGCACTAGACGATTTTAAAACTCATAGAATCATCAACTACCTATCGTAAAGCTTCAAATTATGTTGAACTATATTTAGTGTTACAAGGTACTCAATAATATAATGTCTGATATGAACTTCAAAACTTATTTTGAAATTCCAGTCTTTGATGTGTCTAACTTATGCAAGACATGAAGTTTCATTTCATTTTGTTTTAAGTGATGCTCACATACCTCCAAAATGATTTTAAAAAGCATGAATGTCCAAGATTCAAAAGGGCATACACGCAAGTATTTTTACATAGGTAGAATATTTTTGAATCTTTAGACCTTTCAGCTTAAAGCCTGTCCTTCAATTTTACCATATATTTCCTTTAAACTTAAGACCCTACAAGTAGCTTTATATCCTTGACTTTGTACTGAAAGTTTTTTCATGTAATATATTTATCACATGATTTTTTCAAAAATAACTTTGAGCTCTTCTTTGACTTGAAATGGTAGTGGCAAAAGGAAATTCAGCATCCTCCTTGGTTGAAACAGTAGATAACAAAGATTAGCTCAAAATTTGAAGTTCTATTATCTTTATAATTAGGAGAAGTCTATCTTCATGGTTTAGGTTGACTTATGTCAGCAACTGAGATATAGGTAATGTCATTATCACCCCAACAGATTAAAATTCAGCTTTCGAAATTTTTGAGGGGACAACTTTGTAGAAATGGGGTGGCTAAAGTGATGAGGACCTATGACTTTGACTAACTTTTGAGGCTCTACTTCCGTTTACGGAATCTAATATTGTATTTGTATGGATAGTGGTCCAATGCCAAAACAACTTGGGTGTTTTTGCCAAGCTATTGAATATATGGAACCAAGCGATGTCAAGATATGGCTTTGTTTATTAGCTCTAGTGACACTTTCAGTGATGGTTCAGAAGATGACATTTGGCACATGTTGATGAAGCCGTATTGGGAAAAATCAAATCTTGCTCACCCCTGATTTTCTTTTTCTTATTTTTTTTTTCTTTGCATTCTCGTCTTAGCAATGTCTTTATATTCCCCAAGCATACAAGTTGTCATCTGTTTTTCAGCCTTGAAAGTTGAAAACTCACTTAAATTTCCACAAAGCAAGACCTTTTCGGAGGAAGTCTTCATGGCCTGCACAAGGCCGGCTATTGGTGAGGACTCGGCTGTTTCTTCTCTTTGTCCTACCCAAATTCGCAGCCCAGCCGGTCTGAAACGTAGAAGAGAATTTCTTCAATGGCGGCCTGCATTTCGCATCCTCTAAACAGAATTCTGAAAAGAAAACATTAGGACCACAACTTAGGGGGACAAGATTTTTCATTTTTTTGAAGGGGGACAAGATTTTTCATTTTTAATATCAGCATGAAACACAACAAGCAGAATTCCCCATGTCCTAATCTAGCTGACCGTTTCTTCGAATTCCCACCACCAGGTCTAAAAGTTTAATACTCTTAAATATATATAATACAGATCAATTATTTCAGCCACAACAGAGTTAAAATAGCCATCGGAGAGCGCAGGAGAGGAACCAAAATGCTATCGCCCTGCCTCGGACAAGCCACCGGAGCCTGTTTCCATGGCTGCTGCAGCGCGACCTCTTTGCTCACCTTTGCAGATCCTCCAAAGCCTAAAGATCCCACAACGTCCGCAGCTTCCCGCTCCAATTTCGCCGTCTCAACTACTTCCTCCATCTTCCCCGATACCCATTTCACCAACCACGAATCCCTCCCTTCCCTGCCTGAAGCTTTCTCCAATTTCACAGAGGCTTATCCACAGTACGCAGAGACCGAGCAAGCCGATCGCATTCGAACAGACGAGTTTTACAACTTGACGATGTCTAATCAGGTCTGCCTCGATTATATTGGGTTTGGCCTCTTCTCCCGTTCACAGCAACAGACCTCGTCTGCCACTGCATCGACTTCCTCTCCTCCGCCGCGGAGTCCGATTTCGCAGTCCTGTTTCTTTGACATATCCTACAACGCCGTGAGTTTAAGCTCTCAGATACTGTATGGTACTCAGGAGACCCCTCTGGAATCCGCAATGCGGAGACGAGTAATGGGATTCCTGAAAATATCTGAAGAGGATTATGGAATGGTCTGTACAGCCAATACGGCCGCTGCTTTCAAATTGCTGGCGGAATCGTACCCGTTTCAAACAAATCCGAGGCTTCTGACGGTTTATGATCACGAGAGTGAAGCAGTGAGCGGGATGGTAGAAGTATCACGGAGAAGGGGAGCGACAGCTTCGTCTGCTAGTTTTTCCTGGCCTGGTTTGAGAATCAATTCCGCGAAATTGAGAAAGATGGTTGCAGGTAACAGGGGGGAGAAGAAGAGGAAAGGACTGTTCGCCTTCCCACTTCAATCTAGAATGACGGGAAGTCGGTATTCCTATCTGTGGATGAGTTTGGCCAGAGAGAAAGGGTGGCATGTGCTGCTCGATGCCTGTGCGCTGGGACCGAAGGACATGGACACGCTAGGCCTGTCTCTCTTCAAACCAGATTTCTTGATATGTTCCTTCTTCAAGGTGTTCGGTGAAAACCCCTCTGGATTTGGGTGCCTATTTGTGAAGAAATCCAGCAGTTCGGCCATTGAAGCGTCGACCGTGGCTCGAAGCATCGGGATCGTGAGCATCGTTCCGGCAAGACACTTCTCCGACGCACCCGAAGATTCCTCGGGAACGGACTTCGATAGCCAAATTTTGAAATCCAAAGCGCCAGAAGAAATTCGTGGAGCCAGTGCTCCATTCTCTGGAGCTCTTTCTTCGCAAACCGGTGACGGGCAGTGCAGGTCTCTAAGATCTAGCAGAAGGGACTCTGAAGCAGGAGAAACTTCTGAATTACACACTGAGATCGTTGAGTTAGAGAAACCAGATGCAGCACAAACAGGGAAGGCACCCCTAAATTCGGATGAGAGCTTCAAAATCGAGTGCAGAGGCTTGGACCAGGCAGATTCTCTGGGGCTCGTTCGCATCAGTTGTAGAGTCAGATTTCTGATAAACTGGTTAGTAATCGCTTTACTGAAACTCCGGCATCCTTGTTCAGAGAATGGGCACCATTTGGTCAAGATCTATGGACCGAAGATCAAGTTCGAAAGGGGTCCCGCCGTGTCCTTCAATTTATTCGACTGGAAAGGGGAAAAGATTGAACCCACTCTCGTACAGAAACTAGCAGACAGGAACAACATTTCTCTCAGTTACGGTTTCTTAAAGAACATCTGGTTCTCTGAGAAATACGAACAGGAAAAGCAGCAAGTTCTCGAGAACAGAACCAACACGTTAGTTGTCCCAGGTGGGAAGAAGAGGGAGAAATTTTCTACAGGAATCACCGTGGTCAGTGCAGCAGTAGGGTTTCTGAACAATTTTGAGGATGCTTACAGGCTCTGGGTATTTGTAGCAAAGTTCTTGGATGCAGATTTTGTGGAGAAGGAGAGATGGAGATATGTTGCTCTCAATCAAAAGACCATGGAAGTTTGAAGTGAAAAAATTTGCCTGCAAACAGTGGACGAACAATTCATTATTTTTTTTATCTACCGAATGAATAATGATTGAAGATCTTGCTCTTTTATAAAAGCATAAAGACTGCTAGCAGCATTTGAAAGAGCTATGAGATCATTGAATACTCAAATTGTAACTATCTGTACTTTACATTCTGTATCAACTTTTGATTTGACATTGTTTTCTGTAACTATTAAAATATCTCAGGTAGAGAAGTTTCCGGCAAAATGCATTTTTCAATAGGTGAAACATTTGACCGGGAGAATACTTTAATACATTGAGAATCCCTTCCTTGATTCTATATTAGATTCCCTAATTATTTGGCTCGCAAGCATATCTCAATAATATCTTATTTCTAATCTTTATAAGTTTATCTATTCTACAGTATTAATAGATCAATATATGGAATAATTTCTTCCTCTTTTACTTAGGTTTACAAACATATGAGATTGGACAAAACATGGTGAGAACACATTAGATTGCTCGTAACCCATGAGATACTTCCTCACGCTCAATTTCACTAACCTAATTTGACAGGTGGGCAGTTAACAGCATGCTTTTGAGCATTTATGTGAGAGAACATACTGCATTGCTCTAGGACCACAAGACAATTCTTCTCACTCGATTGTACAGCCGTAATTTGACTGATTGCCTGATTCTTTTCAGGCTTCAAAGCCGTTGAAAAAGGACTGATGGATTCCGGGGAGATAAAAGGAGAAAAAAATTTATTGCTCAATTCCATTGCCTTCACTAACTACAGTCACTGACTGCTCAATACCACACCGTCCTCAACATCACAGACCACTAACACGGAACTTACGGCAGAAAAAAAGAAAGGACGCCACACCTGCTTATCTTAGTTACATTTATTCCAAAGCATTGTTCTTACACATGTAATTCCCTTCTCTATAGCTCTGAACAAAGTCAGTAGCTGAAGAGTCCCATATAACTGTGCCATCGCATGTACAGAGCTTTTTATAGTTTTCACCTACTCCAGCACTTCTGGCTATCACAGCAGCAGCAATGCCTGGGTCAGATTTGTGTGCAGTTTCATACAGCACTACAGATCGACCAATGAGATCTGAAACTGTAAGCTTTTCCTTTACAACTGAGAAGTGGGCCTCGCCAGACGCATCAACATCCAGTGTCCCCAGGTCACCCAGCAGCTAAACAATGTTAAAAATTTTAATGGAGAAGGGAACCTTTTTTTCCTTTTTGAAGGTGAAGGAGCCTTTGTTTTTGTTTTGTTTTTTTTTATTCCATTTATGTTAGACAGACGAGCAGTAACAAGACAATAAACAAAACCACATTACACGTGGAGAAGAACGATAGTTGCCAAATAAGGAGAAGATGGGATCCGTTGGCTGCCAGAGGAGCGGCCCCCTGACAAGTTTTCCAGTATTTTGAAAGCAACAAGGAAGCAAAAGAAAACAGTGGAGGACCACATAAGGTATCATGTTAGAATTGACTCAAGGGTGCAAATTTGGATGGGTACATTGTTCGGGCCTTGCTAGAAACTAACAGGTCACCATAGAACAGTCAAGTTACTTGGGATGCATATCAAGGAGGAATCTGAACTTATGGACCAAAATGACCAAGAAACGGAAGAAGCATCCTGTCTTCTGCAAACAATTATGCATGTACACATTATGTGAAGGGAAATGGGAATGATAAAATCATATGGAAGACATGTGGAACAGGCTAATTCGCGGTTTCTTCTTCATACGGAAGTAGGTAGTCCCCCATCTTGTGAAGCATTTCCTACGGGAGGCTGCCCAAGGAAAAATCTTGACATAGAATGAGGTTGCAAAGAAAAGGCCACGGTTGTTTATACCTATGTAGGTTTTGTGGAGAAGCAATGGAAACTAGTGATCACATTCTTCACCAGTGTATTTTACTAAAGAAGTTTGGAGCGCTGTGCTAGTAAAGTTTGGGATAGCTGCTTGGCTCCCAAGCCCCTTTGAATGATGTTGCAACAACTGTTCTCTTGCCCACTACCTCACTACGCGAAAGGCCTTTAGAAAGCCATAGCGGCTGCCATCCTGTGGCAAATTTGGCTACAAGGAAACAGTAGTCTTCAACAACAAGACACACTCAAGTAAGAGAGTAGTGATCATGGCCATGCACGACACTCTCAGGGCTTAAATATTACACTACCTACCTCCTTTTCGTTCATCGACTACCCACAATTTCTGGGGAGAAGTCATCCAATTAAAAGCTCCTGAGAACCACCTATTCTGGTCGAACGGTCTACCCCCCGAGTGTCTAGGCTTAAAGTGAATCCTGATGGTGCTTCAATTAGCAAATCTAGGCCAGTTGGTTTAGGTGGTGTTATTAGAGAGAGAGAGGGAAAACTCCTACTATTATATACTGGACCAGCAGGTCAAAGTACATCCAACGAGGCAAAACTATCCTTCCTAGAGGGACTCTGAGCTTACAAGAATTATTTCATGGCCCTTCTACTCATAGAAGGGGAGTCTGCACTAGTTATTGTCAGGGGCAGTATGAAGAGTACCCCGCCTTGGCAACTTAGAAGTGTCTTTGATGAAATTGATGATATTATCAATGAGATCTGAAACTCTTAGCTTTTCCTTTACACCTGAGAAGTGGGCCTCGCCAGACGCATCAACATCCAGTGTCCCCAGGTCACCCAACAGCTACACAAAGTTAAAAAAACCAGATTATCCTCATTAACTTCAAAATAACTGTAAAAAAGAGAAAACAATGGCTACATGGTCTAATAGAAACACCAATTAGAATGTCAACAAAAATTTTAATAGAGAAGGGAACCTTTTTTTTTTTTTGAAAGTGAAGGGTGCCTTTGTTTTTTTTTTTTTTTTTCATTTACGTTAGACAGCCGAGCAGTAACAAGACAATAAACGAAAACACATTACACGAGGAGGAGAATGATAGTTGCCACATACGAGGAAGATGGGTTCAGTTGACTGCCAAAAGAGTGCCAAGTTTTCCAGCATCTGGAAAACAATAAGGAGGCAAAAGAAAACAGTGGAACATCACATAAGGTATCATGTTAGAATTGGCTCAAGGGTGCAAATTTGGACAGATACATGGTTAGGGCCAATGCCCCTCTCGAACAGTCACCCAGTTTGTTTGCACTTGCTAGAAACTAACAGGCCACCATAGAACATTCAAGGAACTTAGGAAGCATATCAAGTTGAAATCTGAATTTAAGGACCTAAATGACGAAGAAATTGAAGAAGCATCCTGTCTTCTACAAAAATTACACGCACATTATGTGAAGGGAAATGGGAGTGATAAAATCATATGGAAGGCACGTGGAACAGGCCAATTCTCGGTTTTTTCTTACTACGAAACAGTGAACAAAACTTCTATCCCATTTACCACTCCGGGAGCTAGCTTTACCACAGTAGTTTTGCTAGGGAAGTTTGGGGCTCTGTGCTAGTTATGGGATAGCTACTTGCCTCCCAAGCACCTCTGAAATGATGCTGAAACAACTGCTCTCTTGCCCACTAACTCACTGTGGGAAAGGCCTCTAGAAAGCCACATTGGCTGCCATCCTGTGGTAAATTTAGCTAGAGAGAAACAGTAGAGTCTTCAACAACATGACACACTCAACTAAGGGAGTAGTGATCATGGCCCTGCACAACATTCTCGGTTGGGCACAAACATTACAGAACCTACCTCCTTTGCCTTCATCAATTATAATCAAATCTGGGGAGAAGTCATCCAATTCAACGCTTCTGAGAAGCCACCCATTCTGGTTGAAAGGTCTACCCCCAAAGTGTCTCGGCTAAAGCTGAATTCTGATGGTGCTGCAATTAGCAATTCTGGGCCAGCTGGGGTATGTGGTTGTTATTAGAGACTGGGAGGGACAAATTCTACAATCATATACTATACCATCAGGTCAAAGCACACATCCAATGAGGCAAAACTATCCTTCCTTTAAGGGGACTCTGAGCTTGCAGGAATCATTTCATCGCCATTCTAGTCATAAAAGAGGATTCTGCACTAGTTTTTATCTGGGGCTGCAAGAAAAGTTCCCGGCCTTCGAAACTCACAAGTGTCTTTGATGTTAGGAAAGAGTGGCGCATTCCATAGAGCAAAGTACCTCGATTGGCAAATTCAGCATACCTTAGCAAAAACAGGGGTTTCTAGGGACTCTCCAATTGTAGGCCAGAATGTGCCCTTGCAATACTGGGATATCAGATGTAACATATACGGTAAATCATGTTGGACCTATTTGACGACACAATTATTTATTTGAATAGCTTCTTAAACAAATGATTTAGAACAGCTACAACTATTCTATTTAGTGATAATTCAATCAGTCAAGACACAATAACACAATCTCTTTCATATAACTTCAATTGATTAGCATTTACAGAACAATAGTAAACTAATATGTTCCTGAAAAGTAGTCCAGTAGTAATATAATTAAAATATTCTTACAGTTTAATACAGCAACATACATAGTCTAATTTCTATCAGAGAAGAGATCCACTGTTCAGTCAACCAGAAGCAAGAAGTGGATACGGATAAATTTGTAAGTTAATGAATATGTCAATATAATGTTTCTGAACTTAGTAAACAAAACAGAGAGAAACTTACTGCAAGCAGACACAATTAACCTTTAAAACAAGGTTTCAGATATCTTAACTTTATCCAAAATATCAGTAAAAGAAAGTAGATAATTAATTTACTCCAGAAAAGCCTGTTCAGTCCAGCTCCCAGCCATCACCATCTGAAGAGTATCTCCTCCAGAACCCTATATGATGGCTCAGCACTTGCATCAATATTTTAGGAGGAAACTTTTGCCGAAGCCCTTAAATTAACGGTCAGAGAAGTCTCAATTAGATCTGTTAAATGACACCCCGTAAGCCCGAGGAACTTGAGAATTCCCAGCCTTGATCCACTGTCATGCACTCACCTATCAGTCAAATTTCTAAAAGGCCATCTAGAAAAAAATAATCATTGAACATTGGTGAAACTGTGAATGAACCCAAGATAGATGGTGAAGGATCAGTCCAAGAATTTGACCCAGTTAAAGGAACTCCACCAAGACACATCTCCACACCATTAAGGTTGATGTCTCGTACACCTGAGGTAATGGCGGCAAAGAGATGTCGTCTGGGCCTTGAAGATTCGTCAGTGCAGCCGAGGCTGCAAAATCACTGTAAGTCACTAAACTTCCCCTCTCCTGCAAAGAATACTTTACTTGATGGTGAGAAGGAAGAAAAGGGTTGTTCATCTGCTGATGAAAACAGTCTCAAGTTTCTATTTGACACTCTTTTGCAATCAGTACGTACTTGTCCTTATCTTTTTATCAAATTTGTTATTATAGTTATAAATATAGGTCTAGCCAAAGGTTTTATCTCACAATCTCTGCAAAGGCTTAACTCTTCCAATTTGTACGGCTGTAATTGTTCAATGCAAAGGTTTTAGACATGAACCATTTGAAGAGTTTACAGTGCAGTTAAACAAGCTCAACAACATTCTGAGAACATGAAATGTTTATCCCATAAAGATTGACCTTATAAAGAAGATCATAATTGTTATGACTATTGATTCTTTTATCCTTTTTGTTTCCTACAGATCAGAGAGAAACAGAGGAAGGCAATGGAAGGAGAGATTCAGGTTTTGCTGAAGCAGGGACAAGAAAACAATTGACTACCAAGATGCCAAAGCTCTTTGACATGATTCACCTCATATTCCAATCTGCTAAAAGATCTGTTATAACTAAATTTGAGCTTATGAACAAGATTATCTGGCATAGAGTTGATATAACTAACAGAGGTGAGATATAAACTGTTTGACTAAATAGCATGGACATCTCTTTGAACTGCAGCTAGTATCGTTCTTGTGATTTGCAGAAGAAGTTGAAGAACAGTTGAAGCTATTGCAAGAATTTGTTCCTGACTGGATTTCATAGAAGTCTATACGAACTGGAGACTAATCTTCCCGTGAGTCAAGTTCCTAGCTTCAAATTTAAAGCTGTTTCTACAACTTTGATTAGTTTATCGAGATCGTCTAATTTGGGTTATTTTCCACAACATCAATAATACATTGAGTCATGAGGAATTCCATGCAAGACTAGCAGAAGTGGAGTGATCGGGCACATCTACTTTCTGACTAACACTTGTACATGTTCTTGTTTTGCATCAATGTTCAGCTTTTCCTGTAAATCTTTGATCTTGTCAATAAGCTTATTCATTTCAGTAACTGTTTCTTTTGTCCTTGTTTTCCTAGTCCACCTACTGAGAATTTGTGATGTTCTCACTTTTGGGCATCGTAATTTTTCAAGTGAGGGATAGAATCATTTATAAGAACTATGAAGATGGTGTTAACTCCCCTTAATACTCATTTATGGGAAAAGGGGAAAAACTTATGGATGAAGATTATATCTTGAAATTAACTCTAATGAAGATTAATAGTAAATATACTAATTTATACTCTAATGAATGTATAATTTAGAGGTATTACATTATTGTAGAGTTGACTCTATTAGGATGTAGACCGAATAATGTTTCCGTTTACATACTTGTAGGTACTATGAACCGATATATCATGTTCATCCAACGGTTATGAACGAATCATCAATTGGGCGGCTGAGATGAAGTTTTGGGTCTCGTCCTATTTAAAAGAAACGAAAAAAATGAAGTGCAGCAACTAGCAAGCGCCTCGTCTAGTCTATGAAGCGCTCTGCAAGACTGCAACCCAGGCTGCGAAAATAAGGCAGAGAAAGAGCCTCTGTTTTCAAGACTTGATTTCGAAATCAGGGTCTCTCTCCCTCTTCCTCTTCCTGAAAACAAACTTCTCTTCTCATAACTACTCGTGGAAGAAAAGCGGGTTTTCGGGCAGGGGAAGATGTGGAGCGAGATCTTGATTTCTTCCCAAGGCCGATGACTCCATGAGGAATTTTTCTTTTGGTGCATTCCGTTCTTTTCGATCTCCCTAGTGCACTGACAGGTTGGGTCTTTCTCATTCACTTCTTCTCACCCTTTTTTTTCTCTCATTACCTGTTTCTCTTTCGTTTCCCGTTCATGAACGGCGACGTCTTCTTGACGTTGTGTTTTTCTCCTTCACTTCACTCTCTTCTCTGTTCTGGTTTCTTGTTTCCCTTTTGTTTCTTTCCCATTCATCAATGGCGAAATTCTTCTTCCTAACATTCTCGATCCTGCATGCACCAAGTAGTCCCCGAGCCAGACTTTCTTCTCTATCCCCGAGTCAGACTTTCTTCTCTCTCATTTGGTTCTGTGCGTGTAAGTAAGAAATAAACGATGAATGTCTTAATTTGATTCTGGACTGTGAGGTTGTTCCAGAAAATAATTGTACTCCAAATTGGTTTTCGTTAAAACGATTTCATTTCAGTCATGCCATTGTATTCATATACGCTTCATTGTATTCTTGATGAATTTCTTGATTTGGTTCGTCTTGGTTGAATTACTGGAACGGAACCCCTTTTCTGATTTTGATGACCCTCATAAACCCCTTTCTCTTAAAGCCTAAAGATCCTTCAGCTATATGGATTCAATCCTTAATATCGTGTACAAGATGCATGAGATGGAATATCAAAAGAAATCATATATATCTTAAGAGAAAAAAAAAAAGTTTCTATCCCATACAAACTAATCTTTCAATTGTTTGAAGTAACTGAAGAAGGTGGAGCAGAGCAACGAATGAAACAGCTGCAGAGGGAAAGATGCTGGACGCAAGCAGGCTTGATGAGTTTTTCATGGTATGCTCCTCTGCAAAACCCAGCACAGTTTGAAGGGCAGTTGGGCAGTTCTGGAGCAAAGACCTGGCATTCCCCACCACGCATGGCAGCAGCTGACTTGCACTGGATACCGGGAGTAGTGAGAGAGAGGAGGAGAAGAAGCAGAGCCAACGTGCAACTTTGTGTTCATCTTGGCCTAATTACGTACTTCAAGTCTTAATCTTTTATTCTGAATGAGGAAAGAGGTTCAATTTATAGGCTCCCGCAGTGGTTTTACTTTTAAGAGTTATAATCAACTACGAATTTGAATTCTTCACTTTCTTATTTTTTACCCAGTATTCCTGATTGAAGTCTACTTTGTAGTAATTACCGATTTAATTTATCAACTTTTAATTAATATTCTCTAATATATAACTTCTCTTTTAAGTAACTACAATATCTATATATATACACTCCAGAGTCCCGACTTAATCTGTATGTTTCTGAATCTTTCTGTATCTTTCGTAAAATCTTTCTTTCTTGACAGGCAGAGAGGCAGGCAGATCTGGTAAGTTTTTCACCATAAATGAACCCAGATTACATACCTTGAGGGGACTTAATTCCTTTGCCATTTTTGGTGGATGGAGACCTAGAACTGTTGAAACTCTTCAACCCAGATTACATATTCATGCCAATTAGCAGAATGTTACCTCATTTGGTGGTTTTAGTAGGGAGTTATATGTATATATTGCGTTAATGAAGAGAAATTAAGTTACTTTTGTTGATGGAGGAGAGGGACGAGAGGGAAGAAATAATCAGAAACAGAATCGCATGGAAAACAGCAATGGATTCATGAACTATTATTTCTTAATTCATTAATCATTTACATGAAGATAAAGACTGAATACCAAAACAGAACATAAAAAATTTCATGTTAAAGAAGAAAGTATGTTGACTCTATCCCATAAAAATTAATCTTCAATGGACTAAAGTCACTAGAGAAGGTGGAGCAAATCAGCAACGAATGAAGCAGCTGCAGAGGGAATTATCACGCTCGATGCAGGTAGATTCTGTAGCTTTTCGCCGTAGACCCCTCGACAAAACCCATCACATGAGCTTGAAGAACATTTGAGTAATTCTGGAGCGCAGCCTTGGCATCCGCCGCCGGCCTAATTGGAATCTGCCGGCCTTCTCCGGGAGTAGTGCTAAGAGAGATGACAAGTAGCAGAGACAACAACAATAGCAAGGAAGGAACTTGCATTGACTTCATCATCTTCGCTAGCAGCTTCAATCTTAATTTCACGTACGTACGTGCAACTTTTGATTTCTGATTCCAAATGAAAAGAGAAGTTCAATTTATAAGCTTCCACAGTGGTTTGAAGAGTACTCCTATTCAACTACTAATATGGGTTCAACACTTTCCTATTTTCTATGAGTAATGATTCGCACACTGGTTCAGTGCGCGAGTCGGGCACTGATCCGACGTGGATGTCACAGTTGGCATCCACGTCAAAGGACGAGTTGGGTCGTGAACCGGGTTCGACAGTGAAAAAATTCAGAGAGCTCGCGTCCGTGAAAAAGTTCCTCTCTTTCTCTCTTTCCATCGCTCTGTAAAACAAGCAGAGTGCATGAGGCCCGAAACTGATATACAGGTTTGCCCAAATCATGTGCCTTCGCCCCTTGACATCCCACTTTTAGAAAGTGAAAAAAAACCCAGGTGACGGCGAAGGAAAAAAATAGAAGGGAAGGAAAAAAAGAGGGGAAGCGGAGGAGAGAGGGTAATGGAGAAAACCCAATCGACGACGACTTCGACGACCTTCGTCCAGGCCGACGCGCACACCTTCCGGGACTTGGTACAGAAACTGACGGGAGCGAACGAGGATTGCCCGAACAAGCTGCCGATCACCGTCCCCGCCAGGCTCGCCTCTTGCGACGTTGGGGGTCCCCGGCGGTCGGGGTTTAAGCTCCAGGAGCGGCGTAAGAACATGAGGAAGCTGGAGATCAAGCTGGGCCTCACCTCCCTCTCTGAACTTTTTCACGGACGCGAGCTCTCTGAACTTTTTCACTGTCGAACCCGGTTCACGATCTAACTCGTCCTTTGACGTGGATGCCAACTGTGACATCCACGTCGGATCAGTGCCCGACTCGCGCACTGAACCAGTGCGCGAATCATTACTCATTTTCTATCCAGTAGTACTCTTGATTCAAGTCTGCTTAATTTGTGGTTTCCGTTTTAATCTAGCTATCAAGAGTTTCAGTGTCATTAATCAATCAAATTTCTAAGCGTTTACTAAATCTACTCTGGCTCAAGTCAAGTGTACTTCTCTTTCAAGTAATTATTCTTTTTCCGAAGCGGTAAGTGCTCTTGATCAGTTATAGACTTCTCATTCAAGTAACTATTCTTTGTGACAGTAGCCATGACTACTTCACAAACAAAATATTAAGTGGGAACTCGAGATTTTGTAACTGGTCCCCCTCTGGTCTTTATTGTCTTCAAATTGGGAGTAGCCATGACTTTATTTGCTAAGAGAGATTACTAATTTGCAAATAATTTCCTACGCAACCTTGTAATCTTGTTTTGAAAATCATATTTATATTACCACTCTAACTCATGTCACCAGGCAACATTGCGGGTTTCAACTTCTGTTTTTATTTTTATTATTTTTAATACATATTAATTTTATTCCATAACATTGCTCTTACACATGTAATTCCCTTCCTCTAGCTCTGAACAAAGTCAGTAGCTGATGAGTCCCATATAACCGTGCCATCGCATGTACAGAGCTTTTTATAGTTTTCACCTACTCCAGCACTTCTGGCTATCACAGCAGCAGCAATGCCTGGGTCAGATTTGTCTGCAGTTTCATACAGCACTACAGATCGACCTATGAGATCTGAAACTCTAAGCTTTTCCTTTACACCTGAGAAGTGGGCCTCGCCAGACGCATCAACATCCAGTGTCCCCAGGTCACCCAGCAGCTAAACAATGTTAGAAAAGACCATAATATCCTCATTAATTTCAAGATAACTGTTAAAAAGAGAAAGCAATAACTACATGGTATTACATAAACACCAATTAGAATATCAACAAAACTTTTAATGGAGAAGGAATCTTTTTATCTTTTGAAGGTGAAGGGAGCCTTTGTTTTTGTTTTTTTTTTTTGTCATTAATGCTGACAAGACAATAAACAAAACCACATTACACTAGGAGAAGAATGATAGTTGCCAAATACGGGAAGATGGGATCCATTGGCTGCCAAAGGAGTGGCCACTTACAAGTGTTCCAGTATTTGGAAAGCAACAAGGAAGCAAAAGAAAACAGTGGAGGACCACATAAGGTATCATGTTAGAATTGGCTCAAGGGTGCAATTTTTGACAGATACATGATTAGGGCCAATGCCCCTCTCGAACAGTCACCCATGTTTGTTTGCACTTGCTAGAAACAAACAGGTCACCATAGAATAATCAAGGAACTTAGGAAGCATATCAAGTTGGAATCTGAACTAAAAAAGACCTAAGTGGCCAAAGAAATTTAAGAAGCATCCTGTCTTCCGCAAAAATTACAAACAGATTATGTGAAGGGAAATGGGAATGATGAAACCATGTGGAAGGCACGTGGAACAGGCCAATTCTCGGTTTCTTCCTATGGAAGTTGGTACCGTCCCCCCCCCCCACACTCTCTCTCTCTCTCTCTCTCATGTGAAGCATTTCCTACGGAATGCTTCCCATGGAAAAATCTTAACATAAGATGAGCTGGCAAAGAAAGGACCACAGTTGATTAATACCATATGTAGGTTTTGTGGAGAAGTAATGGAAACTGTAGTTTTCACCACTGTAGTTTTGCTAGAGCAGTTTGGGGCTCTTCTAGCAAAGTTCGGGATAGCTACTTGCCTCCCAAGCACCATTGAAATGATGTTGCAACAACTGTTCTCTTGCCCACTACCTCACTGTGGGAGAGGCCTTTAGAAAGCCACATTGGCTGCCATCCTGTGGCAAATTTGGTTAGAAGCAAACAGTAGTGTTATGAGTTAGGGGTAGTTTAGTAATTTTACTAAACTCTAGTTAGTTATTATTTGTTTATTGTGTTCAAGTAGCTTACTTGTCCTCAAGCCATGAATGGCATTATTGTAATTTTGTATTTTTGGATTCTATTAATACATGGTTTAGGGTTGTAGGTTATTAAGACCTTACAACCTCTTTCTCTCCTTCTCTCTTCCCCTTCTACCTATCTCTTCACCTTTCTCTCATCTCCCATCTCCCTTCACTAAATCTAACAAGTAGTCTTCAACAAGAAGGCACACTCAAGTAAGGGGGTAGATCATTCTAAAAAAAAAAAAAAAAAAAACGAAAAAAAAGTAAGGGAGTAGTGATCATGGCCATGCACGACATTCTCAGATGGGCCAAAACATTACACAACCTACCTCCTATTTGTTCATCCTATCTGCAATTTAGGGGAGAGGTCATCCAATTCAAAGCTCCTGAGAACCAACTATTCTGGTCGAATGGTCTACACCCCAAGTGTCAAGGATAACACTGCATCCTGATGGTGCTTCAATTAGCAATTTTGGGCCAATTGGAGTAGGTGGTGTTATTAGAGACAGAGAGGAAAAATATATGAATATTCCCCATTGTTTACAAAAAATGCTTCTTAGTCTCAAAGGTTAGATTCCGTTACATGTACTTGATTCCCATTGGTCATTATTTTCTGTTGCATCCACAGTTTTCAGTTGCATATATATGCATTGATTCACTCTCTAAATAGGAGAGTTTTCTCCCCTATCCTTTCGATATATTTTTTGTAAGCTATTCTACACTTCAAAGAATAGAAGTGTTTTACTCCTACTTGGTGGTATGTCTGGTGATGTTTCATTTTTTTGGAAGGTATGATCGTATTCTGGATTCTTTTTTGTAAGCTATTCTACACTTCAAAGAATAGAAGTGTTTTACTCCTACTTGGTGGTATGTCTGGTGATGTTTCATTTTTTTGGAAGGTATGATACTATTCTGGATTCTCCTATCTATTTCATAGTTACCCTCTACAATACCTGACACTGTTGTTGAGATGCTTCTCTCCCTATCCACCAGTCACTTCCTTTGAAGGATGTTCTTTATCTTCTATGTTCACTAACCTACATCTAATATTGCCTTATCGAAAAAGGTAAGATCCTATAAGAAATATCCGTTATCCAATTTGTTATCTTAAATCACTAATCCTCTTCATATTGCTTATATTTTGTCTGCAGTATTCTATAATCCTAAAAATGTTGAAGAGGTCATGTCTATACCTGTGAAGGTTGTCATTGTTAAAGTGATGCCAGCTTTATTATATCATAAAACATGGCCTTGAAATAAAGGCACAAACCATAACCCTAGCCTGTTACAAAAGAGCCATAATATGTACTACACACATGCAAAACGAACACCATAGAAGACCCTATATTCCGACCCAGCCCTGAGAAAGAACCCCTTTGTGAGTTCGATTGAACTCAAACCAGTGACGGATATGAAGAAGTGTAATTGGGATAAACCATAAAAACAAAGAATTAGAACACTTAGCACAAAAATCACACATTAATCGTACTAATGAATCGATTGGCTACATCACAAGAGCTAAAGCTGTTGGTTTTTAATAGGTCTATGCAATAAAGTATACAGAAAATAAGGAATGTCCGATTACAAAGCTTAACTGATTTCAACGGTTTATACCCTGACTTTTGGAGTTGATTGTGTTGATATTTTCAAAGGGGAGAAAGAGTGATTAGGAAAGCAGAGAGTAAGTGAAGGAGAGGAGTTTTGTCTAACCAACCATAAACCTCTTTTAATTACTTAAAATCAGTAATACCCCTTTACAAGTAATTAATCATAAACTCCCAGAAACTCCATAAAAGTTTGAAATATCAAATATACACCTAAAAAGATATGTATATGACTAGAACCTAATTAAAACCTTGCAACAAAGGGTAATGTTAAATAATTATCATTGGAACTCAAAAACTTATATGGATCGTAAAACATCCTATGATCTACTTAGTTATCTTTGGAGCTCCCCTATAACCATATAATGAAGTTTGCATACTACTACATTGGCATCATCATCAGCCTGTGCTGATATTTCATTAGTCATGGTGTCTGCCAATTTTCTAGTACTGCTTGTTGTCTACTTCCTTGTTTGAATACTAGCTTCCGGTGGTTTGAATGATGAATATTTTAAAATTCAATCTTTTGCAAGCATCTACTTAATACCTTGGGAATGAAGAAAAATGTTCAACAAATGCAATTGTAAGCCGTAGCTTCAAAATACCTCCACTTTAGCTTGATGGAGTGTTGAACAATATAGAAAGTTCTTCTGCAAAACAATATAGAAAGTTCTTCCGCAAAAACAATATAGAAAGTTGTTCCTCAAAAACAATATAGAAAGTTCCTAAAGAAGTCATCCCTCAACTGACAAATCTCATCAACTAATGGAACAGTGTTATTCATGCCCTGGGTTTTTAGACTGTTTTGTTGTGCTATCTAAATTTGAGGGTATTAATGTAATTAGAGTTGACGCCCAAAAAAAGCTTGCATGGTTGGCATCAAAGTTTCTCCTTTCATGGAGAATTTGAGTGTTAAGCAACTTTAGGTAGTTCTAAACTTCTCATTATCTTTCACTGGTTGTAAACTTGTGTTTTTTGCCAATTTAAAGGCACCAAGTCACCGAAATAACATAATAGTTTTACACCAAACCCTAATTTTCTAACAATAAAACTAATTAGTTTTTGAACTACAATAAAATCCCTAAGGGATCATACTTTCTACAAAAATACCATAGTATGCTGGAAATCGAAAAGGACAATAACAGATAATGAATGAGTACGCTAATGTCTATCATTGTTTTCTTTTTTCACTTAGAATAATTTCTTAGTGCATACAGGTGCTAGTCATGAAACAATCTATGTTCTTGCCTTTTAGAATAAAAGAAGGTAGTGGTTGGTATCCGATACTCCAGCCTTAATAATCAACTATATTTCTACAATTTTGTGCATCACATCCACATAACAGTTACTAATATTTGGAATGATAAATCAACTCAAGGCTGAAATGATAGAACATCTAACCTCTTTGGAAGAGACCTGGCCAGTTGGATTAAACACTTGTCCTGTGCTTGCTGCACCCCTTGTCAAATCTCCAAATTCATTTATACTCCAACCATGTTTTTCAGGTGACAAACCACTAAAGTTGGCTTCAACTCTTGCTAGCTCCATATTTACTTGTGCCAGACGAACAACACCAAAAATAATTGGACCTTTGAACTCCGCAACAGCTGCTGAAACTAAAAAATCTACGAACCCAACCAGTACAAATTACACATTGGAATATAATCATCGGCATTAAAGTAATGGACTTTAAAGAAACCATTAGATAGGCTTCAGAGCTCAAGAATTGTGATTTGAACAGAAAAGCAAGAAAATGGAAAAAAAATATCTCAAAACCAGGCATAATATGTGTGCACCCAGATAGGGAACTCACGAAACACTCAAAACTAATACATAACTCACCGTCTGGGACACCCTGACCTATCAATCGAGCTTTTCGACCAGTTTGTTCTAGAGCATCATTCATACTCTTGACGGATGAGGAACCAAGCACTCTCACAACTTGGCTACTCAATTCCACCTCAACACCTTTAACTCCTGAAAGGAAGATACAGTTTCCAATAAGATTAATTTGCAAAAAAATAATTAAATAAACACAACGCTATCTACAATTTACCATCGACCGTCTGCAATTTGTTCTTAACAGCCGAAACACAACCCTCACATTTCATATCAACCATGAATTCCGTCTGCAAAGCACAACAATAATTTTAAAACAGTGCTAAAGGACTCACGAACTATAGACGCCCAAAGGAAACAATAGCATAACCGAACAGAAAAGCTACTAAAAGCTTGTGGTGCTTAATAGGTACGATGAACTTACCAGAAGCTCCGGTAGAACACCATTTTCCTGAGAATTTAAATGGATATAAACAAATCAAAACTTACTCTGGAAAACATACTACAAAAACAAATAACACAAAAAACGGCAGGGAATATTTTGTGAAACGTGAATCCCCAGCAGCTATCAAATGAAACCAAATCAAAATTACAATGAAATTTACTGGCCTGTAGGGATTGAATCCATTCCGTCGAGTGAGAATCCATCTGCAGACCAGTTTGACTAGGAGTAAAATGTGTTACAATTGATGTGTGGTTTCGATAGTGGCTTGGAGGCAGATATGAATAAGAGAGGGAACCTGAGCTTAAATTGGAAGAAAGCACGCTTAATTTGGAAGAATCCAAGGTCAATTTGGGAGGAAACACAGACGAGGTAGAAAGAGCAGCTATTCCGACCGCTACAGGTGCCACCGACGAAGCTGCTAGGGACCTGAGAAAACCCATAGTTGAGCCACTATAACCATCTTCCAATTCGTCTGCCTCAATCTCTTCCATGAAAGTAAGGCACGTAAGGGCAAACCCGTCATTTAATTATTTTCCAGATTTTTACTTTTTTTTCATTTTAAACTTTTTAGATTTATAAATTCATTTTATTTTCTTACCTGTTACTAGTCGTGGATGACTTTGTCTTTCACACAACTGACACAAGTCGTCAAAAGAAGTTGCCAAAGCCACAGCCAGCCAAATTTGAAACTGAAATTTCTTTTTTTTATGTGAAACCAACAAAGTACTGTATTAGTCTCGGTAGGGTTGTGATATCGTCTAGCGAGTTAAGAAAATATACAATCAACCAAGTTAACAAAAAGTGGGCTGCCCTGAAATAATTATTTTTATCCAATTTTTAACAAAATGTGGAACCATGTTCAACCAAATTCGAATTTGCTTCTCGCCTAACTCGCCAAAAGAAGACTATTATTTGGTCAAAGAGTCTGCCACCACATTAGTTTGCCTGTACTAATGACAAAGCTTCACCCGTGGCAAGCTTTATAGGATGATTCGGCACACATTGTCCCAGTGTATCGACCTCCAGTGTCCCTGCTACTCCCCTGAATTAATTGGATTACAAGCTGCAAATTTCCCTCAATAATAACATCATAATTTGAATAACTTAATAAGGCAAAGTGTAGGGCCAGAATCTCAGCTTCATTATTTGTTTTCTTAAGGAGTGGTTAACAAGCAGAAATTAAAGGGGTGCCCTGGGAGGGGGGTTTATTTATTTAATTGTAACTTGCCTAAGGGACATTAGGGGCACATAAGTTATAATTCTTGTAATAATAAAAGGGTTGTTGCTTTTACTTTTGAGGTAGACCAGATTCATCTAAAAAGGCTCGTGCCTCTTCACTCCATCCTCCTCCGACCCCTTTCCCCCCTCTTGTCTATTCTCTGTGCATTTTCTTCTTTTCTCTATTCAATCTGTTCTCAATTCTCTCCAAGTCTCTCTCCCTTTTCTTCTCCTTCCCTCTTATCTTCTACTTTTGACTCTCTTCCCTCTCTTTTCCCCAAAAGTCTATTCTTCTTTCCTTCTCTTCCATTTGTTTTTCATATTTCTCTTTGGAACTTCTCTACAAGGCGACCAAAAAGTGAGTACAATTCATTGAAATTGCTATGTTTTTCTTGTGAAAGATAGGAGGAAGGGGGGTTTATTTATTTAATTGTAACTTGCCTAAGGGACATTAGGGGCACATAAGTTATAATTCTTGTAATAATAAAAGGGTTGTTGCTTTTACTTTTGAGGTAGACCAGATTCATCTAAAAAGGCTCGTGCCTCTTCACTCCATCCTCCTCCGACCCCTTTCCCCCCTCTTGTCTATTCTCTGTGCATTTTCTTCTTTTCTCTATTCAATCTGTTCTCAATTCTCTCCAAGTCTCTCTCCCTTTTCTTCTCCTTCCCTCTTATCTTCTACTTTTGACTCTCTTCCTCTCTTTTCCCAAAAGTCTATTCTTCTTTCCTTCTCTTCCATTTGTTTTTCATATTTCTCTTTGGAACTTCTCTACAAGGCGACCAAAAGTGAGTACAATTCATTGAAATTGCTATGTTTTTCTTGTGAAAGATAGGAGGAAGGGGGTTTATTTATTTAATTGTAACTTGCCTAAGGGACATTAGGGGCACATAAGTTATAATTCTTGTAATAATAAAAGGGTTGTTGCTTTTACTTTTGAGGTAGACCAGATTCATCTAAAAGGCTCGTGCCTCTTCACTCCATCCTCCTCCGACCCCTTTCCCCCCTCTTGTCTATTCTCTGTGCATTTTCTTCTTTTCTCTATTCAATCTGTTCTCAATTCTCTCCAAGTCTCTCTCCCTTTTCTTCTCCTTCCCTCTTATCTTCTACTTTTGACTCTCTTCCCTCTCTTTTCCCCAAAAGTCTATTCTTCTTTCCTTCTCTTCCATTTGTTTTTCATATTTCTCTTTGGAACTTCTCTACAAGGCGACCAAAAAGTGAGTACAATTCATTGAAATTGCTATGTTTTTCTTGTGAAAGATAGGAGGAAACCTTATCAAGTGGCATCAGAGTCTCTCTTTCCTCGGATTGGAAGTCCAATTTTTTTTTCTTTCCTATGGGACAAATAGTTGTGGAGAACATCAGAGGGTTCCCACTACACAATCCAGGTTAGTTCATCCAGTTTTCAGTTCAAGGCCATATTTGGGGTTTTAATGTTACAGCAGTATTTTTAGTCACATTAGAACTCCGTAGTGGGAGAAGAATACACTCCACCACTCCTCCAAATCAGATGAAAACAGCAGAAGGTAGTTCCCCACTTGGGATTGCAATAAAATTTTCATTCACTCCAATCTCTCCAACGGGTTTTCGTTGTCTACTAATGGAGGACAACAGAAGCACTTCAAATTAACATATTGGATCCTCTAAGGATGAGAATAATAGCCTTCCTAAGCACCAACAAGTTCCATCCACAGACAAGGGCATCCTACTTACACCAGAGAAAGAACACGTGGAGTTTTGTTTGTATAACTTGGAAATCAGTTTAAATGAGACGAGAAGGACAATGAATAAGATGGTTGCTGTTCAAAGTGTTTTTCTACGCCAGGCTTTTTTGGATTTGTGAAATTCAGTTGACAATTTTCCAAAGGGGTCGCAAAGATGTCCTCCAGCACATGACCTAGATATGTTTGAGAGGACACCTACATAGTGTTGCCGCTTTCCTGTTACTACTCCTCTCCAACTAGAGATATTGAGGATAGATTGCCCACATTATGTCGATTATGAAGATCCTACAATGTGGATTGCTAAAGTTGAACAATTTTTGGCATACCACAATGTAGAAGATTACAAGAAAGTATCCTTGGCAAGTTATTATTTGGATGGTGGAGGATGACAGCGGTTTGCTAGCATCCATGTCGATATTAGTGCTCTTTCATGGGATGATTTTGCAGACCAATTTTGTACTTGATTTGGGCCGAGTATGAAGACTTCCATGGTGCACTCACAAAAGTAAAACAAAAGGGCATTGTGAAAGGGTATATAGCAGAATTTGAATGATTGTCCAATTGTGTACGAGGATGGCCAATTGAGGCACGTATTGGATGTTTTATCAGGAGGTAAAAATAAAGACATCCAAGCTGAAGTTTAATCATTTAGACCTCGGAATCTCTCAGAAGCTAAGTCTGTAGCTGTTCTACAAGAAGAAAAACTCTATGCTATACGCACTATTTCCTGGACAACAAGAAGACCAGTTATTGCTCACCACCCGAGAAATCCATAGAGAACAGCACTCTGCGTCCTTTTCAATAGCAATCCAGCGGCCCAAAAGCAAGTCAGTAGGAAAAATTTTTAGAACTCTTACTCAAGAGGAAGTGTACAACAGGAGGGCTCGTGGCTTATGTTTTAATTGTGATGAACGATTTATTCCGAGCCATCGCTACAAGAAATTTTAAATTCATCTCTTTGAATAGAGGCTAGAGGAATCAATGGCGCCTTCAGATATGGAAAATGAAGTGGACGCAATAAGTTATTCCACTGTTTCTTTACATGCCTTTTCCGTTACAGCTCTAACTCCATACACTATGTTGATCTTGGGTATGATACATTGCACTCCAATCATTTTACAACTTGATGGTAATTTTCTGTGAACAAAATTAGCCAACCGTATTGGCCTTCGCTTGGTCAACACTAGTGGATTTCGAGTTATGGGTGGCATTGGCCAGTATTACATTTTTCTTCATTGTCCAAACATGTTCCCATTTCCATTCAAGACATAACTATTGTTGTGGATTTGTATGTTTCACCGATAGAGGTGGTTGATGTTGTTTTGGGTGAACAATGGTTCCAAGGTTCGGGGCCAATTGAGTGGAATTTCAGCAATTCAACTTTTTCTTTTACCCACAATGGGGTTGTTGTGACATAGGGGATGGGGATTAACCACCCTCAGACGGAGTCTACTGAACTGAAGGTGTTCTCTCCTTTTGGAGGAAAAAGTGCCTTACTTATGTGGCTGGCACCCATTCCCTCGGTTGCCTCTACTCCTCTGACTATCCCAATTGCACTAATTCCTCTTTTGGAAGAATTTGTTAATCTTTTTCAGGTAACCAAAACTCTTCCTCCACCAAGGTGACATGATTATTATTTACCACTCTTACCAGGAAGCAAACCCACTAATGTAAGACCTTATTGCCATCCACATGCACAAAAGTCAGAAATTGAACACTGGTGTAATTCGACCAAGTACTAGGGCATTTTCGTCATCGGTATTGCTAGTGAAGAAAAAGGATGGGTCATGAAGATTTTTTGTTGATTATAGGTCTCTCAATGCTATAACTCTGAAAGACATTTTCCTATACCAACTATTGATGAATTATTAGATGAGGTCCATGGTGCTAGATTTTTTTGCTAGGCTTGAACTTAAGTCTGGATACCATCCATTTTGAATGGCAAATGAGGACATCTAGAAGACTGCATTTCACACCCATGATGGCCACTGTGAGTTCCTCATCATGACTTTTGGGTTGACAAATGCTCTAACAAATTTCCAGATTCTTATGAATGATTTATTTCGGCTTTCTTTCGGTGGTTTATTCTCGTATTTTTATGACATTTTGATACATAGTCGGGGAATGGAGGACACTATCGATACTTAAGGAATGCATTCGAGGTACTAAGCTTTAACTTTCTGGTCTTTAAATTAACAAAGTGTATTTTATGTGCCAGTTCCATTGGTTACTTGGGACATATTATCCGCGCAAAAGGCTTGTCCGCCAACCCTGAGAAATTATCTGTAGTATCTTCTTGGCCATCTCCACTAACAACAAGACAACTCAGTGGATTCTTGGGTCTAGCAGACTATTACAAAAGCTTTATATATAATTATGGTGTCATTACACTTCTTACGAATCTGCTCAAGAAGAACTCCTTTGCCTGGTCGACTGCAGCACAAACCTCTTTGGACTACCTCAAACAAGTGCTCCTAGCTGCTCCAGTTTTGACACTAACAGATTTCTTAAATTCATTCACTGTGGAATGTGATGCCTTTGCCGAAGGGGTGCGTGATTCTGATGTTACTTCTCCTATGCTGCCTTCTCGGGATGCTAATAGTATTGTCATGCATGAACCAGAGAAGACCATTGCTTGTTGAAAAGTCCGAGTGAAGGGCAGACTGTGTACTCAACTCTTGATCAAGTGGTGTCATTTGCCCGATACTGATGCTACTTGGAAGGATGAATAAGATATTTTGGAACATTTCCCTTCTTTTAAATCTTGAAGACAAGGTTTCTCTGAGAGGGGTGGATTGGTACGAGTCTAATATGTTACTGTTTTATTATATTTTGTTTGCGCTTATAAAGAATTATCTTATTTTTATTTATTTAATTGTAACTTGCCCAAGGGACACTAAGGGCACATCAGTAATTTGTAATTTTGGAAGTAATAAAAGGGATGATGTTTCTACTTTTGAGGCAAACCAGATTCATCCAAAAAGGCTCGTGCCTCTTCACTCCTTCATCCTCCGCCCCTTTCCCCCCTCTTCTCTATTCTCTCTACACTTTTCTTCTTTTCTCTATTCAATCTCTTCTCTGTTCTCTCCAAGTCTCTCCCGTTTCTTCTCCTTCCTTCCCTCTTATCTTCTACTTCTAACTCTCTTCCCTCTCTTTTCTCCAAAAGTCTATTCTTCTTTTCTTCTCTTCCATTCGTTCTTCATATTTCTCTTTGGAACTTCTCTACAAAAGGACCAAAAAGTGAGTACAATTCATTGAAATTATTACATTGTTGCACTTTCCATGTGAAGGATTAGAGGAAACTGTATCAAGGTCCTTTTAATTTTTAATGATCTGGAACTTGTGTGTATTTTATAATCTGTTGGGCCAACCCTACAATACTGTTAGCACATTTATTTCTGGCACACCAAACTTCCCAGAGAGAGTGGCAGCAATGAAGATATGTGTTCGAGGCAAATACTAAGTAGTTTGGGAAGCAAAGACTTTTACCATAAATTCTCTTACTGTGGGATCAGTGGGAGTGGCTATAGTGTGTTCTTTTTCTAGGCCCCACACTGCTCTTGCGAGTCACATTGCAAGAGCAGGTGTGTTGGGGTTTCTATCTCCATCATACACACGGGGAATGTGGTATTGACTTGCATGCCCTCCTGTTTAGCAGATCTGAAGTGGGAGTCCAATTATTCATTAACAGCCACATAACTTTTTTTTTTGTTTGGGGAGTGTTTTCATGCTCCGTAGGTGCATAGGAAATCCCTTGGACTGCAGTAATCCAATTTCTGTCTTGACTTAAGATGTTTGTATGCAATATGATATGCATTTTTTACTGAAAATTCACCATCACTTGAGGGGACCAGATAGGGGTATCTTTCTGTTGAACAATGACATGGGTCTCTAGTATAGAGTCAACTACGTTAGGGGGCCAAAACTCCCTAACGTGTGTTTCATTCCAAGATTTTGTTTCAGTAATAATGTAATCTACTTTCTCCATTGGATCATAGGGACCAGCTCCATTTATTCCTAATTCAATTAGGGGTTTGTCGAGTCCTATCGCCCACTTATCATACCAGAGCGAAGTTTCATTGCCATGGGCCAGTTAATATGTGGTGTTTTCATTTAGGGTGTCAATGTACTTGGAAATTTGTAACCAAACACGGAAGGTTCCTTGTTTATTATTTTGGCAAACATTGTGTTGTGTTTTCTCATACTTGATCTTCATAAACGAGGCCCACAAGGAGTCAGACTTTGAATATATGCGCCAAACCAACTTGATTCGGAAAGATGAGCCCAGGCTCTGTAAGTTCCTAAGTCTAAGCCCTCCCTCTCTATTGGATTCGCATATACTTTGCAATTAACAAGGTGAATCTTTCTATTTCCTTTGTGTGACCATAGGAATTCACGAAACATGTGTTTTAGTTTATCAGTCACCTTAATAGGGAGGTGGAAACAAGTAAGGAAAAGGAGGGGAATATTGGATAAGACTGTTTTAATTAGGGTGATTCTTTTAGCAAATAACAATGTATTCTTCATTCAATTGTTTAGTCTTTTCTGAATGGATGCTATTAGTGGCTCTATGAAACATATGGTCAAAGATGCTCAGCCATCGATACGTGTCCAGATACATCAGAAGATTTTCCAAATCCTCTCAAGTCTAAGTCATGTAGAGGATTTTATACACATATATATGTAGAATATTTCTTTGTTTAGAATTCCTTCCCTCTATGAATTTTTGATTACCTATTCTGTAACCCATGTAACCTATATGTACAACACGTGAATTAATGCAAATTAGCTCGGAAGATTACTTCTCTCTCATAGTATCAGATCCCATCATCTAAACAACAAAGCATGGTGTCTGATTCTTCTTCCTCCTCAAACCCTCTTTCGTAACTGCCCTAAATATCTTTCCATCTTTGCGCGGGGTTGCCTATGACCTCGGTGCATCCAGAGGTCACATTGTCCTTACCACAACAAACATCACCCACCATGTCCCAATCAAACTAGATAGAGACACGTATCTCTATTGGCAGCAACAATTTCTTCCCGTCCTGAACAACAAAGATCTCATGCAGTTCGTTGATGGGAAGACCTCTCCTCCGCCAGAACTGTTTCTGAGCTCAGACCAGTCCCTTGTGGTCAACCCAGCATATGACCAATGGTACCAGATCAATTAGACAATCCAGAGTTAGTTTCTTGCAATTCTATCCAACAATGCACTTAGTCGTATGCGAGGACTAACCACGGCTGCAACAATGTGGGAAAAGCTGACAAACGACCATGCAAGCCGTTCTCAAGCTCGAGTCAATCGTGAGTGTCATTACATAGTTCTCCCTTCTAATGATTCAACGAAGAGATCTATCCATGAAAAAGTACATTGACAAGATAAAGTCAATTGTAGATGAACTTGAAGCATCTGGTTTTTCAGTGACCGATCACATGCTGATTCATTACACAGTTGGTGGTCTGGGCTCCAATTTCGAGCCCTTTGCACAGACAGTAACAACACACCTGGTTGGGCTAAAACGACACTTATAAAATTATGCCTGCGCGCAAGTGCACGAGTTGTACCAAGTAATATACTGGACAAGTCCAGATCGATCCCAAAAGGACTAACTACGTACTAGCCAACGAATTCTATATGGTTATATCTGACTACCAAAATTAAAGAGAATTGTCACTAGTATCCTAATGAAAAAACTACAAAGAATACTAAGTATTTGATTACAATAGTCCAAAGTGATACACACCCACGCTAGAGGCTAAAAATATAAGGAGCAGGGTGGAGTGATTTCATGAAACTAAGGGTAGGATTCATGCAATTTAGCTAAGCGTGCAATTCACATCTCCTTAGTGGGTCTGGAATTCCCTACATGTAACCCTCTTTCGAGGTGCTACGACCGTGCCCCCCTCCTTAGCCTGATTTTCTTTCTAGGTCATAGGCCTAAATCAAAGGCCCATGAAAGATACTCAGCCTAAAGCGACCACGCATGTCCGTATACTCAGTTCAAGTCCACCGGCGCACCCCTCACCTGCCCTTGCTGGTCTTGCAACAATTTGGGGATCACACGCAGAGTGGTGGTATCCTTTCGTATTACCTTTCAGTCTCAACGAAACGATAAGATGAACATTACAAAGGTCGTCAATCTTTTCATGTTAAAGCTCCCCAACAACGACTCACACTAAATTAAAGATAGATTGCACTTAAATAACTAAAATAACTAGGATTACATGAATCCAAAACCCGAAATCACATTACATCACTCATCCTTAAAAGAAGTTTAGCTACACATAACGTGGAAATCCCAATCCATTTAGATTAAATACATGATAGATAGGAAGAACGAAGATAAAATAGTGGCAAAAGACTTCCTTTTTGCCCTTGAACTTCTCCCTCTTCCTCCTTCAACGCCCAAAGTAGCTCAGATTCACTCCCAATGTAAACTCCACCTCAGCAGCGTGGAGGCGCAATACCCAAAGTGAGGTTATAGCACATATTTATTGGGGAGTCTGGAAAATTCCTTTTTTTTATTGTGCCCTAAGTTATGTGGCGTCACGTGGCGTGGAGCTCCTCCGATGGTGCTAGGTCTTGCCGTGGAGTGTGGCTCCTTGCGATTATACGACGTTGCATTATGTTGTTCTACACATAGCCAGCGCTTCGGCATTGGCTTCAGTCGCCGCAGCGCTGCAAGTATGAGGATCAGCGCTCCGGCGTTGTCTTCTGTCGTTGTTGCATGGGATCCTAACGCCAGTGCTCCTCCATGGGATCCTGACACCAAGGCATTGAGCCCAGAAAGGTTCTGCTGAGTCCAGCCCTCCTGCGCTGAGTCTAGCGCTGAGCAATTGAATACTTAGTCATTTTTCCACTGCTCGTAGCCCTTGTTCATGCGGCGCCGTAGCTTCGAACGTGGCACCATGAGGCGTCACGTGCACTGCTTCTCTTCAACGTAGCGTCATGCCTTTCCATCTGACACCATGTGGCGCTGCCCTCTGTATTGCTCCAAAATGGGGTTTTTAGGCCGAAAATGTCCAAGTTGCCTCTTTCTCTTTCCATTTGGTGTTTGGTGAATATGAAACATTTTCCTACAAAATCAACACCAAAAGTTAGTGAAATTGCAACACAATTAAATCAAAACTTGGCCTAATAACGTAGCATAATTTCCACTAACTAAATACCCCCCAAACTTAAACATTTGCTCGTCCTCGAGCGAAGGCCTTAATACAAAGAGTCAACCATTTGATCTTGCTGATCATAATGTGATTAGTAGATCATGCAATACTTATTTACAAAATAAAAAATTAATATTCCAATTCATGGTGCATTCCTCCTAGAGTCTTCTTTAATAGTGTTTGCTTGCCTTAGGGAGATTTTTTATCTTTCCCCACTTCTTATTCATTACTCTAATATCTCTCTTTAGGTGCTTCTTTCCATCAATCCACATTCTATGCACTTTGAATATTACAACTAAAATCCCATATGCTGATTTGAAAGTCCGCTTTCCACTAATTGTAAAGAAATGATCCTCAGATCTTTAGGACTTCATTAGGTTGTAGTGGGGTTAGGGTCATGGGTAGGTCAAAAAGTTAATCATCAAGGTTTAAACCATTCAGCATGCTAGACTTAACCAGATTGATTAATTGAGATACCTTTTTTATCTAAAGCTATTCCCCCAAATTTAAACTTTGGCCAATTGGTAGACCACTTTCATTTCACTCTTTATTTTCAATTCGAAACTTTGTACATTGGTTCAGTCATCTCTTAGATGTGAGACTGAATATTTACATTAGTCTTGCTTTGCAAGAACTGTTGTTTTTGTTTTCCTCCCCCATTTGCTTTCACTTGTAGATCTTGGGGACTCTCAATCTCAATCTGTTTTGGTCAAGCAATTTGAATGGGCTTTCATATAAAAAGAAAGTTTGAAATACAAATAAGCTACATGGGAGAATTGAAAGTCGGTTTTCATTTAAAAAAATTTGGTTAAGCATAAGCTCAAAGTTTTGGTTGCACTAGGGAAATTGCATGGGATAGCTTAAGAAAAACTCAAATTGTCACGCTGCTAGATTATGCAAGGCACAATCGTGATATTTAGTAGCGTGCGGCCTAGTCTCCAAGTCCGTCTGGATGCTAGTCAGCCTCTCAGAAGAAGTTTAGCACAAGAACACTCTGATCTAGGTGCTAGAACACTCTCTAAACACAAGAACAAAAGAGGATTCCGAATTTGGGAGGAAAGAATGCTTCTATTTAATGAATGAGTTACAAGCCTCTGTACATGGCTATTTATAGATTACATAACCTCTCATGGTTGGTGACACCTATTAAGCAATTCTCTAAGTGTTTGCCAACCAATGCCAACTCATGCCAATCCATAGATTCCCATTAACTCTATGAGTTGTTGCCAACTAGCAAGCACTTATCCCATGTGTTTGCCAACTCATTGTTGACCACCAACTCTCTTAGTTGTTTCCAACTAACAAGCACTTATCCCATGTGCTTGCCAACTCACACTTGCCACATCACAAGCCTAGTCGTGTGCCACCTCGTGCACCAAGTCATGCAAGTGCCACGTCATCAGCCAAATTCGCATTGGTTGCTCGTTGTAGTTGTATACAAGGAGTTGTGGGATCCCAACTCCATTTTTAGGCGTGCGCATGCGAGCAGCACCAAGCGCGCGTCCGAACCTGGTAGATGCGTATGCGCCTTCGTGCACCCATCCATGAGTCAAGTTGTGCATGCACATTTGACCAAGCGTGCATGCTGGTCGGTTGGTTGTCCATGCACATGTATGTACGCATCCGCCCCCGCCGAGCCATCTTGCGCATGTCCGCACATGGATGTTGCGCATTTAGGCATGGGAAAGTCACGCCCCGTATCACAAATGGTCAAAAGATCGCCTAAGTAATTTCCTTGGAGTCAATTCTCTATTTCGCTTTGAGTTTCTTTTGAAACTGGTTGTAGTCTTCTTAGAGTAAAATCCAAGTGCATAACCTTTAATCAAGCCACAAACCCAGCATCTAGTTAAAGTCATAATTAGTGTGTGGCTTGATAAGAAAAAAAATTCAAAGGCTTGCTCTACTCTTATACCAACTATAACACAAAACCCATCAAAGAGAATTCTTAATTTTTAGTAATGTAAGAGAAAGTGTTACAAGCTATTTCATCATTTCACATTGACATAAAACTTGATTATGCATGATAGAACAGAATCACTTACAGCTTAAGACATGGAATTCCCTACCCCCAAACTTAAATGGAACATTGCCCTCAATGTTTAAATTAAAAATTTAAAAACAGAGGGTGGTGAGGGACTCCCTAGGTATGTTTGTTGGTGGCTCTTCTTTGCTGCTCCATGGGGTTTCAGACTGTGAGTGCAATGTAAAACCAAAAGGTTCATTACTGCATTTATTTAAAAAGATAACAACTAACCATGAGAATAACGGCACATGACAAATTTAAGAGATAGAATTTTGCATTCAATCCAATTCATAACAGAAGAACAGCTAGTTTATACATTCAAACACAATGAGAGTACATTAAACAAGTTTGTTATAGAAATGAAACAGAATCCAATACCGGACGTTAAACCCTTGTTAAATTCAAAACTGATGACTCTTCCTTGAGTCGAATTTATTCTCTCTCACTTTCTTCCATTGTTTCCTCTTCTCCAATAGTGTTACTTGGCCTAGCTCCCCTTGCTGGATAGGGCAAGATTTCCATTTGAGGTGCCCCTTGGATATGAGATATTTGGTTTATGGCCGATGCTACTCTGTCAAACATCCTCTTCATGTATTCTCCATGTTGATCCTGCCATTTGATGATTTGATCCAATTTTTCTTCCATCTTTGAGGGGGCTGGTGGGTTTGTTTTGCCTTTCCTCTTCGGTTCCTTGTGTATTTTGTGCATGTACCCTTCATCAACCGCGCTCCCTGCATAGATGATTTCTTCAAATTCTTCTATCTTCACTCCTGTATTAATACACAATTCCGTGATCAGAGATAGGAAGCAGAAACCAATTCTTGGTTTGTTGCTGCCTCAAATATCTCCCTCTCTATTTCTCCGCCCACATCAACCCTTTTTCCTTTTCATGTTTGCATAAACCATGTATGCCCCTTGGTCTTGTGACTTCTGAGTAATGCATGGTTGGGTTGATTTTTGGACAAATGAAGTATAACCACAACTTCGCTTCACAGCTCAAATCCTTTTTGAGGAAAGACTTACTCAGGAAATCAGATAGCCTACCTCGAATATGTCTCTCGAACTTGGTGAAGACTTCGGCCGACCCCAATATTGCAAAAATTTCTCTTCTAGGCAAGGAAATCTTGCAGGGGAAGGTTGCACGAGTTACAACAAGCTTGGATCTTGGTGAAATGGCTGAAGAATTGCAAGTTTTTCGCTCGGATGTGGCTTGGAAATCAGTTTTGCTATTGATTTCGAATTTAGGGTTTTAGAAGTCCTCGTCGAACGCTCTCAGTTTGTTTTGGGTGCTCGGTGGCGTCGAGTGACTGGGGTATTTATACTTCTAGGTCAACTCACTCAACACCAAGTGGCGTTGAGACACTCTCGCGCGGTGCGGCTTCACTTTTCCCAATCTCGCCATTAACGCAGCACCATATGGCACCAACAACCTTTTCATGGCGTCGCGATGTCGCCTTGTGGCGCTAACTTAGCTGCCATGGCGCCACCTTATTGGACGTGCAGATTTTCACAGAAAGTGAGAGTAGTTTCCGTGGCTTGTTCTTCTCAAGCTTGCCTTTACTCTATCTCCAGAAGTGACTGCCAAAAACTGAAAACTACTTAAGATATTTCATTATTCACCATGCATGTATTAAAGCTCAGCAAGATCTCTTTTTCCGAAGCATGTAACCTTCATGCAATTGCCCAACTTACACTAACTACTGACTTTCGACTCACAATGCTTCTTAACAGTTGTGATTTAAAATTAAAGCATGGAACTACCAAAATTGAGTCTCCTCTAAATTAATCACTATCTAAATTTCTACTTTTCAAAATTGTATTCACAAAAGGCATGGTTACCTCCCAGGAAGGACCAGTTTTTAAAGTCTTTGGCATGACTTTCCAGGATTCCTTCCAACCTATAATGGATCCAGAATTGAATTTGAGGGGACATTGTAACTGACTTGTTCCCTTCTCTGCAAGCTCTTCCCATTAACATTTTCCACAGTTTTACTTAAACTCTTAGGAGGTGAAGGCTCTTTCATCTTCATTCTCGGTGGGGGTCTTAGTTCCTCTTCCACCAGCCTTCTCAACTCCTTGAGCCTCTCCTTCCTGAGTTCATGATGCTCAATTAGGTATGGTCTGAGCTGACTTCAGCTTCTTGTGGCTTTACACCACTCATCCATCTATAACCACCTCTTATCTACATATGGGGGTTTTCTATTAATCAAACAGGGTTTCAATCCTCTTTATGGGGATCTTCCCTTCAAGGCTTCTCTAGCCACCTCTAGAGGGTGCTTCACCCTCTGATTTCCATTCCCTTTCTTCCTCCTGGCTTGACGCATAGAGAAGCTGACTTCTTCTCCACTAATTGATCTCATAGTGATATTCCCCTCTTCTACATCGATGATTGCTCGAGTTGCATCAAGAAGGGTCTACCTAAAATAAGAGGCATTCTTGTGCCTTCTTCCACGTCTATCACCAGAAATCAGTTGGAAAGAGGAGTCCGTTCACCTTCACCATCACGTTTTCCAGAATTTCCCTTGGATTGCCGATGGAACCATCAGCCAGCATTATCTGCATGTTTGTAGGGGGCGGTTCGCTGAGACCTAGCTCCTTGAATATGCCAAAATGCATAATGTTTACACTTGCTCCCAAGTCACATAGAGTGTCCTTGATGGAGTGGGTCCCAATGGTCCATGGTATGGCAAAACGCCCAGGATCTTTTCCAATTTGTCTTATCAGACTTCTGTTCAATAGATTCTACATGGTGTGGAATGTCAACTTGAAGCTTTTTAAAAGCTTCTGGTGACTTATTTTTAACCTTGTCTACCTTCCCCAATTCTTTATAGTCCTCATACAGTGGTGGCCAAACCTTCTTCTCTCTCCAATCACTTTCACTTTACCAATTCATATGGCCTTCTTCCTCAGCTTGTAGGATGGGAGAATTAGTGTTTGATTCTTTTAGATTCAACTGATTTTGGAGCTTATCCTCAAATCTCCAGATTGGTGTTGGTTGGGACTCATAACCCAACCCTTCCTCCTTTCCTTCTCCTTCATACAGGTCAATCTCATCAATCTCAACTCATTCAAAGGGAGATCGTGAGACTATCGTGCCTCATTCAATTCATTACGAAAGGGGATTTGACTTTGCTCCACGGAGAGGAAATCATAATCATGGTCTTCTTTAGGAGTGAACTCTAGATTTACTTCTTCCATCCCCGTTTGGGCTAGAGTCTCATTCGCCCACACTGCATTGCAGCGCTGTACATCTTCATTTTCTTCTTGCTTTAGATTCTCCACCGTATCACTAGGGAGAAATCCTTTCAATATTTCATTAACAGCCTTAGCCAACTGTCCCATTTGGATTTCAATATTTCTTAGGGATGCATCATGACTTTGCACCAACTTAAGCAACAACTCATGATTGGAATTTGGTTTCTGAGTTTGATGTTGATTCGGAAACATTCCTTACTGTCCAGAATTCTAATAATTTTCTTGAGTTGGGGAAGAAGCATTCCAATGCTCATTTCTCCTTCCAAAATTTGGGTTGTTTCTCCGACCGGGATTGTAGGTATTGGAATACGGATTATTTCTGTTATGATCATATTGCACACTCTCCACAATGGATGTGCATACTTCAACTCCATGTCCAGCACCACCACATAATTCACAGCATGCAAATAGACTTGGTGCAGGCTTTGCTTCCCAGGCTGTTATCTTCTATTTCAAGGCTTCCATCTGCATTCGGATGGCTGTTTCAGTGTCTACTTCGTAAAGTCTCACTGCCTTTCTTGAGCTTTGATTCTGCTCAGGCGAGTTCCTTGGCCTTTCAGTGTTCCATTGGTAGCTGTTGGCTGCCATATTTTCCAATAAATCATATGCCTCATCAATAGACTTGTTCATAAGAGCACCACATGCTGCAGCATCAATAATTGTTCTTGTCTAATTCTGCAGCCCATCGTAGAACATGTGCACTTGTGACTATTTAGGAATTGAATGGTGAGGGAATTTCCTTAATAGCTCCTTCAAACGATCCCAAGCTTCATAAAGAGATTCCTGATCCAATTGGGCGAACAAGTTGATAACATTCCTCAACTTTACTATTTTAACTGTAGGGAAGTACTTAGCCACAAACTTCTGCTCAAGCTCAATCCATGTAGTGATAGAACCTAAGGAAGCGAATTTAACCAATACTTTGCCTTATCCCTCAGCGAGAATCAGAACAATCTCAACCTTATAGCATCTTCCGACACACCATTATGCTTGAAAGTATTACAGATTTCCTGGAAATCTGCTTGGTGTGAATTTAGATCACCATTAGGCAATCCGCTAAATTGTACAGAAGCTTGTATCATTTGAATGATTTTCGGCTTGATTTTGAATTTTCAAATAGCAAAACAGAATTTTCACACAATCAATAACACGAACTAGAAGAATTAACTATTCTATTATGCAAGACTAATCTAATTGCACTATACTATGCATGCAACTATGTTAGTCAAATTACACTAACTACTCTAAGCTAGATAATAGCTAAAGAGCCCAAGTCTAATAGCAGTAATAGTCCCTGACAACGGCACAAAAAACTTGGTTGGGCACAAACTTTGTTATAAACTTTGATAAACATTATAAATTTTTGATAGATTCTTTTTCTTGAAATTACTTTGTCAACATATAATCAATCAGTTATACCACAATGGATAATAAGAGAAGAAATCCAATATTGTATATTTCCCAAATTCCATGATATTACCATAAGTTCCTTGCTTTCCATGTTTCTAATTTATCCTTTGGTGGTTCCTCATAGATAAATCCCCTTCTTACGTGCCCAGAGTTTATTGTTCATACCATTGTTATAAAACCTGGTTTGCCTTGCTTGACCCGCTTTGGCTTGGATTTGGAGCCTTTTCAGGTCTGGTCAGTTTAAAAGACCAGTCAAAATTCATTGGCCATATTGGATTTTCCTCTGATAACAAATAATAGTTCAGTGTTTTCCTGGTTGGGTTGAGGAATCAGTCACCTGAACTGGCTTGAAGGTCCCAAGTTCATGCACCTACAAAGGGAGGAAAGGAAGAGAAGAAGAAGAAGAGAAGAGAAAGATAGAAAGAAGAGAAGAGAAAGATAGAAAGAAGAGAAGAGAAAGATAGAAAGAAGAGAAGAGAAAGATAGAAAGAAGAGAAGAGAAAGATAGAAAGAAGAGAAGAGAAAGATAGAAAGAAGAGAAAAAAACGATAGAAAGAAGAGAAGAAGAAAAAAAGAGAAGAAGGTTAGAGAAAAAAGCAAGAAGAAGAAGAAGATTAAAAAGAAGAAAAAATAAAATAGAATAAAAGTGGAGGGAATGGAAAGAAAGGAGAACGTAGTTATAAGGGGAGGGGGCAACAGAATGCTTTACCTCCCTCCCATTCTCTTTGGAACTGGATCTATTGTGCATGTTCCTGCGGGAAAGGCCATGTTAGGCCTTGTAGTCGACGCATGGAAAAGGGAGGAAGGGGAGGGGGAGGGGGTTACCCTCTCCCTGCCTTTGGCCAAAAGAGGAGGGATTGTTTTCCACTCCTTCCCATGCACAAGTGCCAGGAACAACTTATGATTCTCTACAAAGGTTTGTATTGGTTTTATAGGCAACTGTCACTACTTCCAATAATTTGAACTCTAGCACAGGAACATTAGCATGAGCAACAATCTTCAACAATGTTTTTCTTTTCTTTGGCCATCCATTCTCAAGTAGCATTTCCAAATACTCGAAAATTGGCTTTATGATATCCTCATGCATAGGTGATGGATATGCATGATGGTTTATCTAGTGCAAGGGCACTGGGACCAGGATTTCACCAACGCCACTTCTTATGTCATTAATAGCCCATTATAGACCTCTTTTTGAGGCATCATGCTTATTAGGGTTTCTTTAAGTTAAAGATGATATTCAAGCTTGCCTGAACTAGTAGACGTTTAGGTATCAAATCGGATATCAGACGCTTTGGTCTCCACTAGTTTGTTATTTCCCTTTCATTTCTAGTATACAAAGGCCACAAACATAGAAGCAAAATATTGTCGAGAGAAAAAGAAAAAAGCTCAAGAAAAAACAACAAATAAAAAGCTATTATTCTAAGCCATCTTCCAAAGGAGCTTATTATTAAATGACAAGATTGATGCATATCCGTACTCCATATTGATTGATGCCCTTATGTAGGGGTTTCACTGAACCAAATTTACTCATTCTGCCAGCCACATTAAATGTCATGCAACATTATAGTCGAATATGTATAAGATCCTAAATGAGTGATTTGTGCATATTTGAATTCCTATCTATCCATCTTTTTTATCTAAAGCAATATTTTCATTTATGCATAAAAGGTGGGAGGGAGTGTATCTCATTAAGAGTGTTCATATGGTTATAATCATCCAAGATTACATTTTGGGCTAAGAGTGGCCCTTAAGGAGTCATCCAAAAATTACTTACTGCACTAAAGAAGGAATGTTGTTCCGCCATATGTCGACACGTCAAGTCACCCTTCCCAGCCAGGGCAGCTGCTTTCTTGGGCAAAGCATCTGCTGCCCTATTAGCTTCTCTATGCCGGTGTTGCACTAGCACAAGAGGCAGATCCTTCTAAGTCCTGAGGTAGGAATTAACCAGGTGCTCCTGTCTATAGTGGGTTGGCTTTGTTCCCTACATCAATTGTATCAGAAGCTGTGAGTCCCCTTGAATTATACATAGAGTAAGGGGAAAAAGTGTTTGACAAGATTACATGTAAGGAAATTCAGCTTCATTGTTAGTTTTATGTTTTAGCTGCCATGAAGCTAGTATAAGTGGATCTCTGTCTGAATTTCGAATAATGGTTCCACTACCTGCCATTTTAGTCTTCAAGCTTGCTGACCTATTAAAGTTGGCTTTCAAGGTGAGATTTGGGGAGGTTCCCAAAAGACATTATCCCTGTTTTCTTTTAGGTTTGTTTGTTGAGGGAGCATGGTTTATGCAATGTGAGATAGATGGGGTATCATTCTCAAAGATTTTCTTGTTCCATGTACACCAGATCTCCCAGCAAGTGTTAATTGCAAAAATGTGGATACGAGGTAAGTTTTTGCTAGGTTGGGTTATAAATGTAAGAAAAAAAGTACAAAAGTTTGAATCTTGGTGGGTGAGGATAGTTCTTGGCTTGATTTCACTCCATATGCTTTGCGCAAAAGGGCATTTATGAGTAGGTGTTCCACTGACTCTTGATCCAGTCCACTGATTGGGCAGACCCCATCAATTACCATGTTTCTCTTAGCTAACTGGTCGGTAATTGGAAGCTTACCATGCAAAGCAAAGAAAATAAAACCTTTTTGTTTGGGTAATGCTTTGATCTGCCAGATTAAAGACCAGATAAGATCCCTAATCCCATGGAATAAATTTTGCCTCCTGGATTTGTTCTCTGCATACTACTGGTGATATGCTATTTTGACTGAGAAGGCACCATCATTGGAAAGAGACCAAATTATTTGGTTTGTTAGTTTAACTTGTTGGGGTGTCTCTAGAATTAAATTAGCGACATCCAGAGGCCACAATGTCCGGACGTGAGTTTCATTCCAATTATTATCTTTAATAAATAATGAGGAACCTTCTCGATGGGTGATTGTGGGACAAAAATGTTCCTTGGCATTTCAATTAGTCGTTTGTCCATACCCTTCACCCAGGTACCAAACCAAAGTGATGTTAAATCCCATTCTCCAATCTGAAATTTTAAAAATCCTGAATAGGATGGAAAGATCTTTGGAAACCTGGATCCATACTAGAGTGTTTCCATATGTTGACCTCAAAGAGGCTCCATGTGGGGTTGAGCTGTATTTAGACCTCATGAATGATGCCTATATAGAATACCTGGAACTATATATTCTCCCAATGAGTTTAAGACAGAAAGAAGCTCCAAAGCTTTGTAGGTTTCTGAGACCTAATACTCTCTCTCAGTGTGATTCACAAAGAAGTGGCTAATTTGCTATGTGGATTTCATGTTCCCCATATAAGACCATAGAAAATTTCTGAAATTAGTTTTTCGTCATCCAAAATTTTCTTTGGAAGATTAAAGCACATGAGCAGATGAAGAGGTATGCTAGTTAGGGCTCATTTTATTAAAGTAATTCTACCAGCCAGAGACAGGGCTTTGGTAGTCCATCTGGTTAGTCTTTTTTATTTATTTCTAGGATGATCAGTTCATGAGTGTTTTGGGTGGCCCGAGTAGAGGGGATTTTGAGACCCTAATAAAACCCTAATTGGCCTCGCCTTCCCCTTACCGTAAATAGGGAAGGCTCTAATTGAGTGAAAGGCAGGATCTTGTTCTATCTTAATTCGGGTCTCCTTAGTGACACATCTAGAGAAACAATTGAGGACTTAGATGGGTTTATATATTGGCCAGAGCACTCAGCATACTGGTTCAAATAGACACATGATAGAGGAAGTCATTAGCAGATCAGCTACCCCAAAGAGTAACATATCATCAACATAGTGGAAGTTGTAGATAGCCTCCATGTTGGGTAATGGTTTCCAAGGTATTATCATTTAGTTGGTGATGGCTTTCCTAATCCTACCTGAGAGAAGTTCGTTGGCTAAAATAAATAGAAAATGTGACATGGGGTCACCATGTCTAAGACCAAATGAGGGGAATAATAGACACAGTAGGGGTTCTATGTATCGGGACTTGATAGGAAGTTGTTCTAAGATAGGATAAGATGAGTTTTTCACACCCAATAGGAAACTTAAAGGCTTTCCGATTGTGATCAATAAAGGTCCATGGTGTCAAAGACCTTCCTAAGATCAAACTTTGCAAAGACCTTCCCAAGATCAATATTTGCCTCAAAGTCGGCCAGTTTCTTATTTCTGGATTGAAACATCTTTAGAATTTCATGGGCCATCAGAATGTGCTCCGACATTTGTCTCCCCTTTGATAAAAGCAGCTTGTATTGGGGATACAATTTCAGGCAATATTTTAGTTAATCTTGTGGTTAGAATTTTGGTGAGAATTATATAGACCACATTGCAAAGGCTGATGGCTCTGTAGCCAATAAAGTTTTTTGGATTTTCATTTTTAGGGATAATAACTATAAAGGTTTAGAGGTTTAGAGGTTTTGGAGAGAGATTGTTTAGAGGCTTTGGAGAAGATCATCTTTTATTATGGCCCAATGATATTTGAAGAAAAAAGGTTGGAATCCATTAGGCCCAGGGGCCTTCTACAAGCCAATTGAAATAGGGCTGCTTTGACTTCCTTCATTGTTATGGTTTTGGCCAAAAAGAATTGATGACCTTCGGATAGTTGCTTATTTGGGTGAAATGGAGGGGTATTTGGATTTGAAATTTGGGAAAAAAAAATTGAGAGAAGAAGTTAACTACCTCTCTCTTTTTTTCTGAATAATGTTATGCGTATAATACTGTTTGCATACATCTGCGTACAACCCCTCACATGCCATTTAATAATAGAACCTCAATTTCATCTTCTATAGTCACTTTATTGGGTCTTTCAATTTGTTGGATCTTGTTTATATGGGTCTTAGATTTTGCAAAGGAATGGAAGAACCTAGAGTTCTCATCACCATCCTTAACTAATTTCTGTCTAGATTGTTCGAAAATGAGCATATGTTTTCTCTGGGTTAACTTCATTAACCCTGGTTGTAGGTCTTTCTCTTTGTTAGGACATTGTCCTTTGTTGGGTCCATTTGTAGAAAAATTTGTCCTTCAACTAACTTTTTGGAGGTCTCTCTAATTTTTATTTGAAAGTTCTCAAAGGATTTTGTATTGCATCTTGTTAACTTATTTGCTATTGTCTGGAGTCTAAGATGGAGTAGATCAGGAGGGGGACTTGACTAGTTTGGATGACTGATTGATTGCCAAACCTCCTGGACTACTTGATCATACCCTATTCTGTCTTGCCACATTACTTGGAAACGGAAAGGCCTTTTCTGTGGTGCTCTAATGGGAGGGTGTAACATGATAGGACAATGACCTGATCTCACTCATGGAAGGGTCCATGCAATGGTGTTAGGCCAGGCTCTCAACCATCTATCATTTGCCATTGCCCTCTCCAGTTGTGTCATTACCAGGTTTTCTCTTTTCCTTCCATTTGTCAACGTGGACTTTGGACCTTTGTAACCTAAGTCATTCCAACCCCCTCTAGAAAAAAGTTACAAAAGACTTTATTATGCGGATAGGTCAATGTTTCATTTTAGTCTCCAATTAATTGGATAGGGTTGTTTACACCTAATGGAACATTTTCTAATTCTTTTTATGGCTTTCAGCCATATCTGTTATTGGGGCAAAAGATTAATAAGAACTATCTGAATTAGTCCCCCTTGGGGTTGCCTAATATGACAATCTATGTAACATCTTCTAGATTAGTTAATGAAGATAGTACATGGTTCTTCCAGAGGACCCACTGACCACCACTAAGGCCTATGGATGGTCTGACAAAAGATTATGAATAGTGTTTTTTAAGCCAATTATATGTAATGGATTGCTAGGTACTTTGATTTTTGTTTACAAAGTAAATAATGTCAGGATTATGTGTGCTCATGATAAAAATGAGTGCTTCTCTAACCAAGGAGCTTTGGGCACCTCTAATATTCCAAGCTAAAATATTAAACATGACAAAAGGAATTAGGTGTCACTATCTATTGACCTGGCAACTCAGGAAGGAGAGTGGATGCTCCTGACATCATGAGGAGTATCTTGAAGTGGACTCTTAGCTAGTCCAAGCGAAAGCCTTCTTGGGTAAGCTCCTCAATTGCCAGCCTTTTTTACCCTTTACAGGTGTCCAACAGTCCATCAGGTAATGCATCGTCAATGGGGAATCATCAGAGTCAGCAACCTCCTCGACCTACGGGCTAATATGTTCCTTTCCCTTCTCTTGGTTTGTGTTTCCATTTGTTTCCAAATTTAGCTGGTAAGATTTTAACCCCACATTATAGGTTGTCTGGGCTAGCTGGATCCTCCTATATTCCTTTTTTTAGAATGACACGCAGGTGAGTAGGTAGGTTAAAGGGAGTATTGGGGGAGTCATTTGTGGAAGGTGATGTAGAGGAGGAGGTTGAGGTTAGTTCTTCTAGGCAGCCATTTGGGTAGTGACTACCATCTAGGTATGGTCATAGCTCACTTGCCTTTGTGCATGGTTCTGTGGGGACAGTTTGCACTAGCAAAAACACTTCGTCCGCCGGCAGGCAAAACACGCCGGCAGAACATGAATACCCGTCGTCGGATGTTCCGTCGACGGGTAGACACACGCCGTCGGAAAGAGCGTAGGTGGACCACTCTGCCGACCTAAAAACCCGTCGCAGGACAAAAGACCCGTCGCGCGAGACAGAAGTGTTCGCCCGACGCCTACGACCGTCGGCGGAGTAACTCAATCCGCCGATGGGCCGTAACACGTCGGCGGAAGGTCTTCCTCCGACGCACAGAAGTGCGCCGGCACAAAGTGTCCCCCGGCGCCGAATGGTGCGTCGGAGGACAAGTTAAGTTAAGCTTTAAGCCGACGCCTTTTCGGCGGCGTCGGCGCAGACAGCTTTAAGGCGACGCTTTTCATCAACGCGTCGGAGTAAATCTTTCAGCTGACGCGTTCCAAAGCGTCGGGTGACCTTTCAGCCGACGCACTTCAACGCGTCGGCTGACTCTTCAGCCGATGCACCCGAACGTGTCGGCTGATTCTTCAGCCGACGCACCCGAACGCGTCGGCTGACACTTCAGCCGACGCACTCCAACGCATCGCTGAAGAGTCAGCCGACGGGTAATGAGGCATCGGCACAGTATGTTCGCCTCCCGCGACGATTGGTGGCGCGTCGGCGGAATAGTTGTTATGTTCCACCGACGGGTGTCACCCGTCGGCGGAATCTTTTATTTTAAAATTTCATTTTTTGTTTTTTTTTTAGCTGTCCTGTTTTCACTGCACTTCATCAATGTACAATTTTACAATAATGAAAAGAGCCACATTGACAATGAAGATTAAGCAAAAAGTTTTAAGTCTGCAAAAAACAATTTAAATACATAAAAGAACTACATTGTCTAAATTTACAATGGCTATTTTTGCAATGTCATTGATTACATATACGATCGTCAATGACGCGGCGGGTCAGTTTCTCCGTGGCCAGAAGATCCTGCAGAAGGTTAACACATGAACATTAGAGACATATTTTTGTGCTCATCAATTTAAAATAATGTAGAATACTGAAGACAATTCTTACCTTGTGAAATGGCGGTAGGAGATTGAAAAGAGGGGTTTTGAAACTCTGGATGGGAGAAGAACAAGGAGCTTGTAATGACAGGTAGGGAAGCACCTAGAGTTTCAAGTGCATGGATACGCAGTTATGATCTCCGGGTAGCACTTTAGTTCATTTTTCGGGAAGTGGTGAGTGAATTAAATGCAATTTGAAATTGTTGGATTAGACAATTTATGTTAAAGTTATGGTTGAACCAGTAGATTTCAGGCATCATAAGGCTCGACCGATATGACAAGGCTTGGGGATCAATCAAGGAGAGGAGACTATTCTGTGTTGAGATCTGGTGGAGCAGATGAAGCGCAAGCTAGGAAACACTAGCCACACAGCAGATCAACCACAGTTTACAACTTTCAGCAAAATCTCGACACAGATCACCCGCAAAACATTCACAGAAATATGGAAGCACATACGTTCAAGCAGCACACAAAAGCAGAAGACACAACTCAGATTCACACCAGGTAGACATTACCCAACAACTCCATCTGAAGAGTTACAAGTCCCAAAAATCAGAAGCATCCTCATCGCATGAGTTTATTCAAGAGAGCACACGGCACAAGAAGAAGGTCACCACACACCTCTGCCCGTTGGAAGGAGCAAACAGAGTGACAAAAGGGAAATGTAAAATGAAGAAGAGACAGAAATTACATCAACACCTTGCAACAAAAGCAGACGCAAAATCCGTAACCAAACACCCAGTCAGAGAATCAATGGTGCTCCAGTGTTTCCAAAAGAATGAAAGATCAGTAGGTAACCAGAGCTTACACAGTAAAAAAAAAACGCCCTTTACACTACAGGTAAGGTACAATCTGGTTCTCTTCCCAATACCACGAATTTTCATGGCGAAGGTTACAGCAACAGCATTAAGCTGCAAAAATGCACAAATAGAGTTGGACCAGCGTTCCTACAATCGTTACAGTTTCTATTCAATGTTCTCTTCCTTGATCTCTCCAATGTCAATCACATGGATGGAGTCCACAGCGCATCCATACTACAATAGCAGCACATGAAATTTTAAACTCATTCCACTCAAAAAGGAAAACAAATGTCTTCCCTCGGCCTAATTCATTATCTTGGAACTTCATCAAACATGCCCTAGAAAGCTTTGACTTTCCCATTCAATGGCAACATTTGCTACTCTCATGTATTACATCCACCTCCTATCAGATCTTAGTCAATGGAATTCCATCTCGAGCATTCTGGCTCGAGTAGTGTGGAGTCCGGCGGGGAGACCCTATCTCCCCATTCATATTCATTATGTGTGATGAATTGTTATCCTCAAAAATTCAAGAAGCCATATTACAGAAAAATAAGTCCATGGGCTCCTCACCTTCGCGCCCAAAAGTGTGTAATCTGCACTATGCTGATGACACATTATTATTTGCAAGAGCGGGGGCCCAAACAGCCCATCAAATTAGAAAACTTTTGGACGAACATGAAGAAGAAGCAGGGCAGAAAATTAACCCGAATAAAATAAATCTTTTCTTTTCCAAAAATACCCCTCAAGCTCTCGAACAAGACATTTGCAACATCCTACCATATAATGGCCTCCGACACCTTAGGCAAGTATTTAGGGGTCATAATACCAACAACAAAAATTACAAATGCCATTTATGATCCTCTAATCAAGCCAGTCAAAGAACGCCTACAAGGGTGGAGTCGGAAAACACTATCTTTCTCAGAGAGACTAACACTAATCAATTCAGTGTTAGCTAGTCTACCAATACATCTCACCACCTGCTTTGCAATTCCAAAAAAGGCCACACAAGCAATAGAAAAATTATTCCGGGAGTTCCTTTGGAACTACCAAGGACAAAAAAAAGATACATTTGATAAAATGGGAAGAAGCTACCCTCTCAACAAAGCAAGGACGACTAGGAATTAGGGATCTACATTCGCTAAGTAAGGCTTTCAGACTCATATTACTATGGCAAGTGTACGCTGATCAACCTCCTTATGGGTGCAAGTCATGCGCTCAAATATGGCTCTGAGTCCCATATGATTAGCAGAAAATCTAAACAAGTAGAATCGATGCTTTGGCGACAATTGAATCCATTGCTGGAGAGTTTTAATAAACACACTAGACTTCAGGTTAGTAATGGGACCAAGGTATCAATCTGGTATGAGAAATGGGTCCCAGATTTAGCAAAACCATTGATCGACTATGATAGAAAAGTTATTGGCCCTATGAAATTAACATAGAAGGTCTCAGAACTAATTTCTTGGGAAAACGAGTCGAATGAATCTCATGTACAAAGCACTTAGGCCCCGTTTGGCATCGCTTCTTGAGGTGTTGAAGCCGATTTTCAGATAGAAAAGCGGCTCCGCTCCAAGAATTTATGTTTGGATGCACCTCCTCCATCGTGAAGTTCGCTTTGATGGAGTCAAATTCCGTCACTTCGGAAGAGCCAAAAAATAAGACTCTTCCAAAGAGACAAAAATATCTCTTATGTAGAATCAGTCGGGCATAATTTTTAGGCAGCGTTTGGCAATGTATTTCCAACTTTACCCTACAAAATCAACTTTTTTCTACATCCCCGAATTAATGGCCCCGAATCTCTGCTCGTATATCTCCTCTTACCGCTTCCTCCAAAAATTTTATAAATATTTTTAGCTCTAAACAATTATTAGATTTATTTTATTTAATAATATTTTTATATTTTTATTTTATTATATTATTATATTACTTATTTATATATAAGGGTATTATTGTCTTTATATATTTAAAAGTGCTTCTCTATTTGCTAGAGCTGATTTTGTAAATCGTTGCCAAACGTCATCCACTTTATTAAAGAGTTCTTTTTCTTAGGGAACTCTTTTAAAGAATTAATTTGGAAAAGTACTTCATCAAAGAGCGTTGCCAAACGCTGCCTTGGGCTTCAGACGTTGCAAACAGTATTCTACAAGCTCTAAAGACTAGTCCAAAATCTGATAAAACTATTTGGACACAGCGAAAACGGCTCCTTCTCGATTAAAACGGTCTATCACAAGCAAAATATAGAGACCAAACTTCAGCAAAAATGTTATAAATCCGGACGGATTGATCGTATATGGCATAACATATGGTCTACAAATTTTTACCCAAGCACAGAATATTCCTATGGAAGCTGTTACAGGATTGCCTTCCTACAAATGTTTTTTTAAAAGAATAATCTTTCATGCACTCAACAAGTGTGTCTCACAGACCATTAAAATATTATATTTCACGAAACCATAAAATATAATATTTTAATGTTCTTGAGACAACAAGTGCAAGCGCACTTGTTGAGTGCGCGAATCATCGCTCTTTTTAAATAGAAGAGGAATGTCCCTATCAGAAACATGTTTCTGCCATGCCTCGACCGAGTATTCTGAACACATTCTGTTGTTGTGCTCTTTTGCCGATATTGTTTGGAACATATTTATAAACTCTATTCATCCACCCGAAAAAAGGCACGCCATGCGACAATTCCTATGGTCTCTATTCTACTCTCCACCATGGAAATCAAAACCCTCCCTAAAACTCCTCATCGTAGTCATTCTCTGGGAGCCCTAACACCAGAAATCCTATATAGCATGGCCGTCTATTCTGCTCAAGAAATAGCACAGGCAAGATCAATCCCTGATCTGGAAAAGGTGAAGCAGCCGAGACCTACGACGTTTTGGTCACCACCCCCTACTTCATTCTATAAAGCTAATTTTGATGGGTCATCTTTCATTGAGGAAGGAATAGCAGGCAGTGGCATCAGTACCCGAGACTCTTATGGTAAACTACTTATTATAGTTTATTGGTCCCTTACAAAGAAGACAAATAACGAGGCCGAATTACATGCTCTACTTCTAACCCTCGCCCTATTAGATCACCTCTTTCCTATTAAACAGGTTATTATCGAGGGGGACTCTCAGCTGTTGATTATGGCAATCCGGCAGAAAACAACTTGGAATTGGCGATTAAATCTACTGGTGGAGCAATGTCAAATACTGTTTCAGAAGTATCCTACCTACCAAATCACGCATATCTTCAGGGAGGGAAACAACATGGCAGACAGGCTTGCGAAGGAAGGTTCATCGAAGGCTAGAGAAGAACTGTTCCGTATTAGAGTATGGAAGGAAGCGGTACCGTGTTTTTTGAAATCAGAAATATTTTAAAGACTGCACAGAAAATGGGCTGCGCCCATCTCTATCTTTTTTGGATGACTATAAGCAGATAAACTCACTCAAAGACATTACTGCGTTATGAATGCAATTTTTCTTTTCAATCAAAAAAAAAAAAAAAAGGTTCGGCCTACATAAGACGGCAGTGATCCTGGTTAACAATATGAGGATAAAGACATATTTGGAATTTTGCAGTAAGAGGGGGCACAACTTGGAACACTAGTTGATATATAATAAAAAAAAATCCAACCAACAGGAGAAGGGGATGACGATCTTATCTGTTCACGACGGCTTCTGATATTCCCCATGTAGGTGCGTTGCCAATTCTCATCATCTGGAAACTCGATCACGTTAATGGCTATGGAGGGGATGAAGCTTCTCAATGCCTAACCCAGAGGGTGTGCCTGTTGTTTTCGAATGAGTATAGTCGATTTACTTGTATGACTACATATTTTAGGACGGAAAATATTTGGCGTTCCGTCAATCCGTCTGTATTTCTCTTGGATACCTATTTTTGCCATTGTGTAAGAATTCAGCACCTATCTTGCGTGAATGGTGATCTCAAGCGCATGAACAGATAGAGCTGAGGAGTATAGATATGAAAATTTCTGGTAGCATCTTGTTTTGCTGCAAGACCTTTAGTTCACTAGTTATAGGGTAGAGAAGAGAGGAATGGACAGGCTGACAGGGCTTGAGTGCTCTCGGTATTGTGTTAGATAAAAGAGGATGGATTAAAGTAACTTCTATTGAAGATGGATTACATACAACTTGATCTGAAGCATGTGAATGCTGATTCACAGGGGTGTGGAAACATATATTTAGGAGTAGATACATGAACATGTGGGATATAATAGAGGATTTCCTTCTTATATTGCATCTCTCCAATTTTCTGTAGTATGGTTGCCAACTTATCTGGGGTTGTTAAGTAGTGGTTTTTTTTTTTTTTTTTTTTTGTTCAGTAAGGTTGAAATATTGCAAGCGGGATTGCTATGGAACATTTCTTTGCTTTGATATCTGGTGTTTTAGAGTTGTAGAAATAGCAGGGTTGCTTCGTTCCATTGCGAGAGACATTTAACAAATCTATTGTAGAGAACTTGGGCTGCTTGATTCAATCTGAGAAAAACCTTGATCGTGTTTGAGGGTGGCTGAGAATTCCTGTTGGGGAGAGATGATTGTGAGGATTGTAGAGAAGATTTGGAGGTTGTCACTCGTGTCAATCCGTTCTGGTTCTCTTCATAGTTCACTCCATTGGGAGTTTGTGGTCCTCTTTCAAGGAAATTGAGGCCCTTTCATATATCCACGCATATCATGGGTTCAACTCAAGCTTGAGCTAATGCAGGTTTGAGTTAGCAGGTTCAGCTTTATTTTTGACCCCACCTTAGGAAGCCTTGACGTAAAAATAGGAGTACTTGTTCAAGCAAAAAGTTGTATCCCAATCTTAAAGGGAATAACAACCAACTTGTGGCTCAATACAGTTGATTATCTACAACATCCAATTTTATAGGCTGCAACATTATTTTCTATAGAGCAGTGATATAAGTACTGTGGCTTTTTATATATAAGACTTTACATCCTGACGTGGCATCCACATTGCAATCCAGGTAAGATATAAACTCAGAGATAAAATTTGTAATATTTTATTTTTTAATAAAATATTATCTACCTATTCTCTGGGTAAACCCTAAACCCTAGATTTTCTCTTACCTTGACCGCCAACTATGCAGCCACGTCACAATGTAAAACCTTGAAGTAAAATCAAGAAGTACTGATATCATTTTTCTTTTTATGAGGCCCCCAGCCATTTGCTTCTTGCACCTATGTTGGACATTCTAATTGATAAGAACATGCGATGTGTCACGGGGTCAGAACTTGGCTCCAAGTTCGGCACCAATCTTGGAGACATGTCAACAGTGGATGACCCTAAACCATTTGGCGATCGCTTGGATGACCAGCAAGAGTGCCAGAGTTAAGAGGAGCTACTCCTTAGAGGAGTACTTCAAAATGCAAGAGAGATGGAAGGAGATGGAAACGGCAATGTAAGAGAGAGGGAGACGGAGACGGAGACGGGGAGGGAGACGAAGAGGGAGACGGAGAGAGAGCAAAACATAAACTTAAGGAAAAAGATAGTTCATTACTCTAAACACGTAGGAGTACAAGGAGAGGAGTACAAGGAGAGCCATGTTCTCAACCCTTTAGATAACTTAACATTGAGTCTAGTTCGTCTAATGTCCAACGTAAGTAGCTGATTACAATGGTTCCCAACCCAGTTTTTATAGAAAATATTCTAACAAACTACCCTAAAATGAATCCTAATCTTCTTGGAATCTCCATCCTTATTCGGAAGGGCTTGAATTGTGTCAACTTAGAGTTTCCATGTATGAGGGATCCTTTGAGAACTTCTATTTGAATTTCCTCTCCCTTGCGGATTCTCCCAAAGATTTGATTGTGGTTTCCTCCTTGAGCTGGATTCTCCAAGATATGGCTCGATCCAAAATCTCCAATTTTCCTATTGAAATTTGCTTCATGCTCATCCTAACCATGGTTTATAGTATCGATACGTATCTGTCGATACAGGCCGATACGTATTGGTCTCCTTAAGGAAACAAGATATGGGGGCCGTTTCCTTTTACAGAAAACTAATCCCATATCGTCTGGTATTGTCCCGTATCGACAAGTTTCCTAATGTATCAAGGAAACTTGTCGATACAAAACTCCAGACCTTCCATCCAGATCGAAATTTGGTGAATCACAAAGTCAAAAAGTTGATTGAAATCTCAACAAATTAGGCGTGTTTTGTTTTTTCCGACATAATCTATCCCCGTCTGACGACGAAAATCTAGGTGGAACAATTGCCGGTGATCAGCTGATTGTTTCACAGTGGTCGCCGGTTGTAAGGGCAGCTGGAACGCCGATACAGAGAAACTAGGTTTTCTCTGCAGCCGGCGTAGGGAGGTTAGAGATGACCTCCCATGGTCCGGTCCCGAATCAATGAAGCAAACTGGTTTGGTCCGATTTTGCAGTGGTTCAATAAAAAATGGTTTTTTACTTTAAAATATCTGTTAAATGCCTTGGTAAAGTCAGTTTTGGATGAAATGTGGACCATAGGCAGAATAAATATTTTTATAATTTATGGTATATTTTTTAGAATTTTATAATATTTATAAAATGCTCTATTTATTCAATATTGTTTAATGATGGGTTTGGTTCGAAGTGTTTACATTTCCATTGAGTTGATTTAGTAAAAAAATACAGATAAATAAAAAATTGAACAAATAATTTAAGTAGTAAAATTTGAGGATACTTATCATATTAATTGTGATATCTATAAATCATATATATTTTACTCAAAAACAATATTATAACCTTGTTATACAATACTATGATCATGGTGCAAAAGAGACACCAAGTGTTAGTATTTTAGGCAGTTATATCATTTTTTTCAATTATTTGTATCAATGAAAACATAATGTTTTTCATATTAATAATATTTATAAATATTTATATTTTTCCTTATTTTTTATAAGTTTTCTTGTAATATTCATATTTATTACATGTGTATCTTAATGTATCCATGGTGCACAAGACTCCGATCATGGTGCAAGAGAGAGATTGGGTGGTTATATTTTGAGCAATAATATATTTTTTTATATATTTGAATTAATAAGAATATTATACTTTTTATATTAATTTTATTAATGAATATTTGTATGTTTCTATATTTTTATTAAGTTTTATAAAGTATTAATACTCATTATGTGTATCTTAGTGTATCCATATGTATCCACTATACGTATCCATTTCCATGACCGATACTTTGTGTATCTGGGAGCGAATAGAGCATAATGTGAGTCTCCCAAGTGGGTACAGGTCCGTTTCTCCGTGATGCAACATGACCACACTGTTGGCGTTAAGCACGCGGGTGCGCGCATGTTGCCCCATGAGTGTGCGTGCATCTGCCTATTGGCCCATGAGTGTGCGTGCATCTGCTTATTGGCCCATGAGTGTGCGTGCATCTGCTTATTGGCCCATGAGTGTGCGTGCATCTGCCTATTGCCCCGTGAGTGTGCGTGCATCTGCCTATTGCCCCATGAGTGTGCGTTCATCTTCCTATTGCCCAATGAGTGTGCTTGCATTCTTTTTTTTTTTTTTGTGTGCGCTTGGTGGCTGTTTGACGCGCGCTCTTGCGCATCTGCAACCTCGTTTAGCCTATCTGTTGGGGCCATTGTGCCGCAACCCTGCATAGGGGTTTTTTCATGCGCGCATCTGTGCTGCTTGCTTGGGGCACTCCTGCCACCACATACACATGTAGTTCTGCCTTATGCACTGCTCGCCGGCTTTGCTGGCGTTGGTCCCAGCTGTTGCTAGTTCCTTGGGCGCCTTCGAACATTTTGGCCTGTGTGGTCTCATGTATTCATTTTGTTCTTTAACTTTAAAGATAAGGTTCATTTAAAGGGAGTATAATGATGTATAGAATATCTAGCGGGCATTATTCAATTTCCATATATTTAGGGAGTAATTGGTACTACTGAATTATTAGGGATTTAATGTGAGTCCAAGTATAAGAGGGACTTAAGTTAAAATTTTATGGCTTATTGATTATTGCAAATAATGGTTTTGCCCAGTGTCTAAAAACCGACGAGTAGCAAGGTCGGTTTTAGTTCAACTCGATTTGACCTGGTTAGGCCATTGGTTGAACCATGGTAGGACTTTCCTTTACTTTTATAATGTTTAGGGTACAATATTAGATTTGGTTGCTCTGGCCCAATGGTAGAGTACACTATCCAACTTTTAGAAGGTTTTGGGTATGAATCCCACCCTCTTGTGTATTTTTTCAGTTTAGCCTTGTCGTTTCTCTTCTCCTCCAACTGGACCAACCAGACCGATCACACTGATCTGGTTTATAGTGGAACCAGACTAACCAGCTGGTTCACATGGTTCTTAAGAAAATCTGGTTTTCCAGCTTAAATTAACTGGAAAAGCCGTCGGTTCGGGTTCAACCTGGTTGAACAGCCCAGTTGGGTCCGATTTTTAAAAGACTAGTTTTACCCACCATACAAAGGTTAAACTCTGATTTCCTATTGTTTGTTCTCTCTATTTCTTGCTCTCATTTTCTCCTCTCTTTTCTTTCCACCTTCCCAATCACATGTTACATAGCCGCTATAACTAATTTTCCATTGATCCACGCCTCCATATTAATAGACAATACCCACCCCACCCCGTTCCCACTATTATCCCCACTCTTTATCCTTCATATAGTTTCAGTTTATATATTTTTGCAAGCACGGGCATGATCACTATTTGTACATATGTGTCACATGGCCGGATTGACCAAGACCCGAGCTCGATTTTTGAATCGAGTTCGCTTCAAGTGTGTTCGAGGTTAGTCAGCCTAAATCTACCCAAAACCTCAATGAAAATAACAATAGAATAAGGAAAATTTTAATTTTATTTATTCAACAACATATTGGCTTCTCTTAGCTACAATTTCCAATGGTTTAAACCACAAAATAACGACCTATTTAGAGATGTCCAACTAAAGTATAAAAGGACATGAAAACCCTTAATAAGATAATATCTTATCCTATTTAGATATCTTATTTAAGTTTAAATTCAAATCCACCTGTATTCAAACAATTTATTTGTCATTCAAATTTAAAACTCTATATAAATTCAAATAGTTATTCATCCTTTGTCCGCCACAGTCCATTTATCCTCTTACTCCTCCGTCCGCTGCACGGTTCAAGATTAATTCGGCTCGGATAGAAATCCAAAGTAAACGGCCTATCTCGATTACTGGTTGACTCAGCCTATTGCCCCTGTCTTTTTCGTGCCCTCTAACTCTATGCGGCCAATTATTAGTTACTAGAGATATTGTTTTTTTAAAATTATTAGTTATCAGACATTGTTTTTTTTTTCTTTGAACGATGCCTAAAAAGTCAACCTAGAGGTCTCTATAAGCAATCATTTATCCAACTATAGTAGTTTCGAGGACGCATAGTGGGGTGCCAAGGTACATCACGCCCCACGTGGGCCCAATCAAGACTTACCCATCATATCAACGGCTACAATTAGGGCTCTTAGTCAACACTTAGAAAGATCAGCCATCGATAGTAAAACCGATTTCGCTTAAACGGACAATTGGTTGAACCGTAGGAGGTTGTTATAACTCTAATGATTTCTAGAGTACTAACATAATAAAGCCGAACAATGTTACTTAATAGTAGAGTGTTCTATTCAAATTTGAAGGTTATGGATCCAAGTCTTACTCCTAGCAAGTTTTGGGTTTTACTTTTTCTCATCTCACCACCTCAATCAGACAGACGGACCGAGGTGGGTTGAACTAGACAAACCCGCCGCTCTGTTCTTGTGCAAATCCAGTTCATATGCTTAACAAAACTGGATAAGCACCAGATCGAGTTCATCGGTTGGGTCCGTTTTAAAGAACAATCTCTGATTTTAGAATTTCATTAGTTCCAGAATGTAGGGCACCGGGAAGGGAAGAAGATCTCTCTACGAGGGCCGTTAAGCACGAAATTTTGGCTTTTGTGTTTTGACCACGTTCGAGGTCCACAAGTGATTTTATTAAGTCCAAGTCGCAGAGTGTTCGAGGGGTGGGTCCAGCGAGCGAACTTGACACGTGCCGCGCCGCCATTCGTGTACACTTTTCAATGTTAAAAAGGTCAAAAACCCCAACGGACATGTCGAAAAATGAAGAGCTTTCACGGACTCTGGGGTCTGATCGTGCGGGTCCCACTCTCACGCTTGCCAGCTCACACCCAATTATTTGAAAATCTCTGCTGCAGAGTTTTTTTTGTTTTTTTTTTTTTTCAAAAAGTCTTCCGAGTTCCGACCAAGAAAACAAAAAAGGAGTTACGCCGCATCCTCTTCCGCCTCTCTCCTCCGCTTTCCTCCTACCCTACCTTTCTCTTCAGCGTTTTCGGCTCGAATTAAATCCGGCGTTGACGTCCGGATCGGGACTTCAGAGCAGCAAAAAGAGCTCGCATTTAATTTTCGGAAAAGGGGAAATTAATAAAGCCATAAACGAATAAATGCATGCAGCTTCAATCACCGGAAATCCGTGACGGCGCCAAACTTGGTGGCCTCCTTTTTGCTTCTCTGTTGTGGGTTTAGCTTGGAACAGGAGGCAGAAGGGGAAAGTCCGTCTTGAAGGAAGGTATTCTATCGGATACTGGAGGTGAGTGTTTTTTTATCCTCTACACATTTTTCACTGTTTTCCGTCTTGTTGACGGGATCTAAAGTTCGAGTTTCTTGTAGAAAGCTCTGGGTTTGCGAACTTGCGCTGGTTTCTGTAAAAAAAAATATATATATATTTTGGAATTTAATCTAAGTAATCTGGGGTTTTTGTCGTTTTGCTGGATGAGGTAATCGTCGGGGTTCTTGGGTTTTCGTTTGCTTAATTTAAGCGGGGTTGACTGTTCCTGTTCCTGCTGCTTCTGATTTCTGTGTTTACAAGCTGGAGTTCGTCTTTCTCTGTAGAAAAATTCTGTAAAGTTTTCTTTTTTCAAATTTTTATTTAGTTTTGTTCGCCCCCGCTTGTGGATCTAGCTAAACTGTTTCTCATTATGGGGAAAAAATATGTATCGTTTTTCTGATGTAACTTCATTTAGGTAATTTCCTTACTATAGGCTTAAGTTACCGGACTGTTCCTGAGTTCAGCATTCTTAATTGTTTGGATGTCAGCTAGGGACGACAGTGGAGACAGATTGAGCTGTCTTGTGGAAAGAGATTCACTTGTTCTATGTCTTCCTTCAAAATCGTGTGATATACGGTGAACATCTCCGTCAAAATTCAACTACTAGTTTTGACTACTGCTGCGAGACTTTCTTCAATATCGTTTTCAATTTTGGGGTTGATTGTAGTTTTGGTTCTATTATTTCGGGCAGATGTATCAGCGTACCAAGAGGACAGCCTCTTGAAAATTTTACTGACTCAGGGTTTTCCTGTCGTATGGTTGGGTTGTGATTGTGAAGAGTGAAGATGAGGGTCATGGGGTTGTTATGAAAAAAATATGGGGCTGAAATTGTAGGATACGGACATTGGATTGGTGTTGTCTGGTGGAATCCGTTGGAGATTTCTATTCACAGTTTTAGTTTTGGTATGGCTGTTGCCAAGAGCAACAGCAGCCCATCTTCACCCTTGCGTTCTGACTGTGATAAAGTCTGTAGCCTCACGGACACTGTTCTGGATTCCAAGCAATCCTCAATTTTTGAAGATCGTTACGTGTTGGGAGAGCAATTGGGCTGGGGCCAGTTTGGTATCATTAGGCTGTGTTCTGACAGGCTGACCGGTGAGGTATTTGCTTGTAAATCTATTGCCAAGGACCGTTTGGTAACTCCAGATGACATCTGCAGTGTAAAACTAGAGATCGAAATTATGACTAAATTATCTGGACATCCTCATGTGGTAGATCTCAAGGCTGTCTATGAGGAGGAAGATTACGTGCATCTGGTAATGGAGCTTTGTGCTGGCGGTGAGCTTTTTCATCGTTTAGAAAAGCAGGGGAGATTTCCTGAGTCTCAGGCCCAAGTTCTTTTCAAACATCTCATGGAGGTTGTCAAGGACTGCCATGACAAAGGCATTGTTCATAGAGACTTAAAGCCAGAAAACATACTTTTGGCAACCAAATCACCATCATCACCCATAAAACTTGCAGATTTTGGTCTTGCTACTTATATCAAACCAGGTAAGCGAGTAACTGTTTAATAATACTCTATTCCTGCTCTCCTGATTCCTATCTGTAGATCACATAGTAACTGCTTGTGAAACATTTATAGGGCAGAATTTGCATGGGACAGTTGGGAGCCCATTCTATATAGCTCCTGAAGTTCTAGCTGGGGGTTACAATGAAGCAGCAGATGTCTGGAGTGCTGGTGTTATCCTTTACATTCTTCTCAGTGGAATGCCACCCTTCTGGGGAAAGACAAAATCAAAAATTTTTGATGCCGTCAGGGCTGCTGATCTGCATTTTCCAGCTAATACTTGGGATCATGTATCTACATCTGCCAAAGATTTGATTACCCAGATGCTTTGTAGAGATCCAACACAAAGGCTTACTGCTGCACAGGTTCTAGGTAATCATAAAAGGACCTTGAATATATGATTAGACAAAATTTTACTTTTGTTGCTCTATGAAAGTCAAAAAGTTTGTCAAACTTATTTTTCTGCAAATATTACAAAGAGGTTTTGCACTAGTCTTGAAAAAAAAGGACTTCGTGTCTCCGTGCTTCTGTTGCTTCTACATGTTATTTGTAATTCCCTGCAGAAAAGCTCCATTCCTCTTATGGAATTCTATATATTCTTTACTACATGGTTTTTTCCCTAATATCTGAATTGTTTGGGATGCTTTGTAGAAGTCGAATACTATTTTGGAAGTAGATGAGGGAAAAGTTGTTTGAGACAGGCACTAAGTGCTTAGACCCCAAGAATAGTCTTATGTCCAGCGTAGGGTTGCCTCTATGCTGCTTTATATGTAACTTAAGTGAAATGGTTGGAGAAGACAGAAACTGCACATGAACTCCAATAACTCACTACCTACTGCTATGAATGAAGTAAAAGTTGAAATATATCATTTATACTACATCACTAGCTACTTCCTGCTACTGAATTGACCTAGCCGTGGCAGGAAAAGGACCAATATAGTCTAGATTTTATTCAACACTTCCCCATCAAGCTGGATTATATATATCAAAGAGCCTCTTATCTGTTACATATACTCCCGAAATACCTCTCTAGTGCTTGGTACACACATAAACAATCTAATCAGAGGACCGAAGAAAAGGATTCTTGATATGGTAGTCAACTTCAATATGCTTCATATTATATTTTCTCCCCTTTTATGATTTGAACAGTAAAAAATTACTGCATCTATGTTCTTTCTGCTTGCAAAATCCCAGGAAATTATGGACTAGAATTATCTTGTTATATAAATCATGAAGCCAAGCCAAGTAACTAAACTAAATCTTCTGAACTTCTTCCCAAGTTGGAGTATTTAGCTTCAGCTTGTTCTAAAATTTGCTTCTTAGTCCTTCAAGTATGAAAAGAAAGTCCAATTTGGTCTTTCACAGTATGTTGGTCTTGAAATATTTGTGGTCCATTGGCTTCAACGACTTCAATTTGGGGAATGCGATATTCAGCTATTTAGCTTGCACTTGTGCTTCCAACACATGAACACTTTCTTTGTCTCCCTCAAGTTGGGAATTGTATAATATCTCCTCTTTAACATAAAAAGATGACAACAACAATATTCTTCCCTAATCTCTCCTTCAATGACAAACCATTTCAAGCATTGCCTAGAATGATACTCAATAAACAATCACTCTGTTGGGTACCTAACTAACATGCCAAAAGCTTCAGAGCTGATGGAACACGGAAAGCTAGGCCCTTAAACCTCCCATACTAGGCTGGCCCAACCCAGCGCCCATACCCCAGGTTGGTCCCCACAGGATCGTAACAATCCACCATGCTTCCGTGCCGACGTCCACGGCAGCCCACTCTATGACGGCTTTCACTCTGGACCAGGTAGCCCTTTCCACCCTTGTGACTGCAGTCACTCAAACAAAGAGACTAACAATTACCAAAACATGAGAGAAAATATCTCGGCATTAGTTTTGGATTAGACATTAAAATCTGATAGACTTAAGGAAAATATTTGGCATAAGAGGTGAGGACCTCCTGTGGCATCACTTTTCAGCTTGCACACACACACATTTGCTAGGAAAGTGGCTTTCCTCCGATCCCATTATCGTCCTACCTCTCAAGACAGATGTGTTTGCTGATGTCACATTTTTAAGATAAACCACTCGTGTCTGCAACTCCCTCCAAAATGTTCATTGACTTATATATCACAAGCCGTAGTGGTTCCCATGCCCATGGGATTAGCGCAACTCCTGCCATCACAAATAAGCCCATACGACAAGACATGCCCAAACCTGCAAAGCCCCTCCAGGTATACACACCCCGAAAGCCTCTTACCTTTCGACTCTTTTGAGAAACCTTCCGCCAGTGATCTAAATCTTTCTATATTTGTCCATGAGGGTGTTCTTTAGTTCATACTTAACTACACAAGCTATCCTACATCTACCTTTGTGTCATTTGACTTGTTCTCTCCCTCTTTCTACCCTACTTCTATCTTTGTGTCATTGGACTTGTTCTCTCCCTCTTTTTAGACTTTCGTTGTCCTATTGTTCTGTTCCTTATTTTGTACTAGAAGCTCTCCAGTCACCCGTGTGGAAGGAGGAATGGATGCTGAGATGGTAATAGGAGAAGGTTTATATTACGCGACATCCAAAATTTGTTTCTTAGGGTAAACTCATAAGGTATATTGGCTTCAGAAGGCTGTTTATGACCTGTGAAGTCCACAAACATGGTTTGATGAATCCAGCAAGGTTATTATGTCCTTGGGGTTTACTTGAAGTGTTCAATCTTTGTTCATAAGGAATAGAGCAACATATATTGTGGTTGTGCAAGTGTATGTAGATGATCTTGTGTTGTCCAGGTTCGCTCACATGGGTATTGAAGATATCAAAAAGCTCATAGCATCTCATTTTCAGACCAAAGATTTAAGGTCTCTTAATATTCTCCTTGAAGGTGCATTGGAGTAAAGGTTGTCTACTACTAACACAAGGAACTATTTAAATGACATGCTTAGTGTGTATGAATTGCTTGAGGCTAGATCAGTGGATACCCCAAAGGAATCAAATTTGAATCTACATGAGAAAGGCAATGCAAAATTGAAAGATAAATCAATTCTGCCGGCTGGTAGAGAAGATTATGTATGCAACAATTACTAGACCAAATATATCTTCAGCAGTAGCAGTAGCGTGCTCGTTTATGCAATCCCCAGAGAAATCATCTTGAAGTAGAGCATATTCTTAAATAGCTAAAATCCGCTCCTGAAAAGTAAAAAGCAGACTCTAATGACTTGGTCTTATGTTAAAGTTTAATATCATACAGTGGCTCATACAGTTAGTGAGCAATTCCTTGACTGATTTGAAGCTTTCTATTTTATTTCCCATGTTTATCATGTGTGATAATCACACAACTACCTTTATTGCTAGCTAATCAGTTTTTTATGGCATGTTGTAATTGACTGCCAATTATTTGAGAAGTTGTGGACTTATTGTTACTCCATTTGTATGGTCAATTGATCTGCTAGGAGACATTTTTTACCAAGCTTTTCAGAAAGAAAGAATTTGGGATTATCTTTTTTAACTAAGCTGAGGCTTCTTAATATAGGTGCTCTAGCTTAAGGGGGAGTATTAAAAATACTGTACTAGTGGTATCTTGGTAATTTTTCAGTAGTCATTGTGGGGTAGTCTACAAGTTGCTGTATGTTAGGAGTTAAGTCATTTTTTTTTTCCTTTAACTGAAGTGATCAAAGTTCTCGTCATACAAACTTCAGATAAAGTCCTAACCCTCTGTGGAGACATGAAACACCCTCTACTAAATTCCTCATGTGACCACTGAGATATGCTCAAGTTCACTATGAGTATTTAATCTCCAATTTTGGTTTAAGTCTGATTTGTAGTTACAAAACTACGAGAGGCACTGAAGTAAAGGCAATTCTGTTCAGTCATGTAATTGCCCCTTACTGAGAAGTCCAGAAAATCTAACCAGACATTTCTCAGATCCATGTTTCCTCCCTCCCTCCCTTCCCTTCCTCTCTCCCTTCCCTTCCTCCTCCCTTCCTCCCTCCCTCCCTCCCTTTATCCTTCCCTCCGCCTCTCCCAATTTCACATTTTTCTGTTGTGATTATTTCTCCAAGAGTTACCCATGAATTTACATCTAGTAGCAAACTGCAATTAAACCATAGAGGCAGCAATCTCAAAAATCGACAGTGTGCCCTAGCCAATTGATGCAGGGAAAGTGGGTCCCATATAATATGGGATATTATTGGTTTGATACCATGTAAGGAAGTGGGGGGAAAGGTGCTTTAGAGAGAAACTGACAGATAAGAGTGCAGCAATTGAGACTCCAAGCGTAGTAAATAACTAGAGTAAGTTGTTTTGAAAAGGAGTAGGCCTACAATTTCGATCATTATATCTCTACCACATGTTCAATTTATTCCTACTGTATAATAGAACTACAGCAAACACGAAATGACCAAAATACTTCTAGTTTTTACCACAGTAAGTTTGCACCAAGTAACAATTTTAGACATAGTCGTACCTATTGTTGATGAATGCTTAGTATAAAAGTAAAGTTGTCAACTATGTTTTTGTCATGCGGGTGATCTGTCTTCACAAGTTGTTTTTGTGGACTGACTTGCTGAAGATGGTATCTGGCAATGTTTCTATGACCTTCTTGTTTTGATCTTGTTTCAATCTGTTTTGTGTTTTTTGCTGGACACTGTTGTACCTGCATTGTGGCCGAGTACTTCGTAATTGCCTGTTTAAGTCAAGCAACTGGCTTTATCCTTTCATACAATTTCCTTGTTTTTTGTTTCTCAAAAGGATGTGGTCCTAGATATTTGCTTTTTTTAAAGTTTTGCTGTGCTTGCTTTCTGCTGCAGATCATACTTGGATGAAGACTCGTACACATTCATCTGATGGACCATCCAAATTTGCTAATCTAAATTGCAAGCAATTGGAATTGAGTTGTGCATCTTTCTCCACTACGCTTGTATCTGGAAATTGCGATTTTAGTTTCCAGACTGGAGCCCCTGGTCTCATTGGTTTGCAACTGGAGAGTTCACCTGCTTTCTCTTGTAAATCATCATTTTCGTCCTTTCTGGTTGAGCCCACTCCTCTGTCAACTGCATCTGGGTTTTTTTCATTTCATAGCTGTGGTAGCACTAATAGCATAGAATTCTCTTCCCCAGTTTCCTCCTTCCCTAGCTTTACATTTTTCAGTCCAGCTTCTCCTAACGTGAAAGAGGACCAAACAATCTTTCCTGCCAATAGGTCCATAATTACTGCAATACAGAGAGGTAGAAAATCTGCTTATTGCCTTTTATATCATATATGCATCTTTCCTGTTTTTCTGCTGCGTTGTCTACATGAATTAAATTATTGTTTGCTAGAGTTGCAGAGGGAATCTTCGAGGAGCTATTCAAGCCAGCGGATTCTACTGAGTGTGTCAAACACGACATAAAACAGGCAGAGAACAAGGGTTCAGGAAGTAGAACTGGACCTGGTTCCTTTTCAAAAAGCTTTGTCATTCACAATAAGAGAAACCGAACAATTGGATTGGGCGAGATGGATCAGTTGGATCTCATGGTGACTGAGTCAATCTTTCGATGGGCTTCATGTACCAATGTTCCGAGTGCACCTTCTCTGAGGTCTTCTCTTGTGTGTTGATGCAAGCTGGTTTGTCAATTATCTTCATTCATCTCTTTCGAAGCACTGAGGTGCGATCACGGGAATGCAGAGGAGACGAGATACTGTGGAGAGATGTTGAGGGTCTCACATTGTACAATCTCAGAGGTTGTATTTGGAATATGTTGGCTTTGTCATTTAATTGTATGAAAAGCGTGTTTGGGTTCTTGCCGGTGTTTAGGAAAAGGTTTTTTTTTTTCTGTTTGGACTTTTTTGGTTTTAAGGAAGAGGAAGTCGTAATTTCACCCACATGAGTAGGTCTTTCTTTCTTCAAGAGTCCTGGTACTAATTAAGAACTTGACAACCATTATATTCTGCCCGTTTGAATGGAAGTGTTGGCAAAGCCTAACAAGGGTTTAGACAACCATTTCCTTGAACATTTCAGGGCACCAGGAGCTCCCTGTCAATGGGGGCTGCCAATTTATCTGTTGACCAGTTTTCCCGTCAGCGGGAATAAACACGGAGATTGTAGGGTTCCTTTGTGATATTTTCTCCCGTGTATTATGAGAGTGCTTACCAATTCAACAAGCCATTTTAAGTAGATGAAGGAAACCTGAACCTTTCCATTACGAAGAAAAGATTTGAAGACTGCGTTGTGAGTTATATTTGGTCAGCTAGAAGTTGTAATTCTATAGAAGACCAAAATCTGAACGCAATCAATGGATTTCGCAAATTTCAAGATGCGAGTTATTAAGCATTTAAATTAGGAACTTCGACAAGACTAAATACCCTTCAATTGAGTAGTTAAAGTGAACCTACCTTTCACCTCTTTGAACCAACTCTCTCAGCCATCTTGAACCAACTCTTGAACTCTTTAAGCAACGTTTTTGACCTGCTTGAACCAACTCTGGAACCAACTCCCCCCGCCACTCCACCACCTCTACACAGGACCACATCCAATGCTTACTACCTAAGTTATTACCTACTGAATTTCTTAATTGGACGCTTATGCCTCATTTCTTATGTATTCTCCTGCTTTCAGGAGGAAAGAGATGTGCAGCGATTCTTTACGGAATAAAAACATTCATGTGCTTTTAACGTTCTGCCGAGGTCAATCATTTGTCTTAGTTTAATTGTTTATCAAATTTAGATAATAAGATGGTATTTCGGAGTATGTTAACATGACTACTTTTCTCATTCTTCGGAAACGAAAATAATACATGTGATATATCAAATCATGACCGCTTGAGAGCCAACTAGTACGAGGTAATTTTAGCTAACAAGAAGACCCTCGAAGAGAATTGAGCCTTCAATGGGCGCTACAACAACTAACAGAGAAGCGTTTCAATTTTCCTCAAATACCAATATAGATGAAACCAAAAAATCAGAATGGGTGAAAGAAATTGATGATTAATCAAGCCTTGTGCTTTCCTTTTCTGAGTCTTTCTAACTCTTCTTCAGCTTCTGTTAGTTGTGTTCTTAATGCACATACCCTCGTCTCTAGTTCCTCAATAGTCCCCTTCTCAAGGGGTTTGTATGGGGTGAGAAAATGGCGGGAGAATTCTCTCAGAGCTTCAACACCACATACCTAACAAACCCAACGTATCAATGGAAATGAAATAGCACTACGCTTCTTAGCCTTGCAGAATACCACAGAGATGGTTTGGTCTTACCTCTTCCGGAAGCAATGGCAGTTTAGTGATGTGGAAATCATCATACAACTCATAGAATTGGTTCAGGTACTTCTGCTGCATCCGCATTCTTGCTTTCAAAAGCTTAGATTCTATTGCTGAAATAAGTACAATACTCTGTTATTAATTATTATGGATAAGTGCAAAGCTGAAGCAGCACAGATACCAAAAAACTTATTGAATTTGCCCAAGGATGAAAGCTCTGGTACAAATAGAATGCAACCATACAAAAAGCACCTTCATCAAAAAGTACTTGATTAATGATGATATTGTGTGTGCCAATCTCAAACTTTGAGAGTTCTTGCACCAACCTCTCCGTTTCATAGAGAGAGAGAAACTCCGGAATGCAGACACAAACAAATGTTGTCAAGTCCTGTGAAAAAAAGAAAAAGAATGAATGTTCAAGTCAGCCATATTCAAGGCAACTTGTACACAGATAACTCACCAGTTTCAAAAATGAAGAACTCAAAAGGCAACCAGATACAAGTTTGTCCACTTTAGCAAAAAGAGTTTATTTTTCAAGCAAATTACAAGAGCACGAGCAAATTCATTATGGTCAAATAACTCTGAATGCAATCAATATTTTAAAACAACTAAATTAAATTCCACCCAGAAAAGAACAGTACAATAATAAGAACTTTCCTGTCATATATGGACTAATACAATTTCCACACTAGTCTTCTCTGAAACTATACCATTTTCACTATATTTGATTGACGACATAAGATAAATTATGCACTCATTCAATGAAGAAACGACACTTATTTTAGCAGAATTCAGAGAACAATCTACACGATGAGCAGATCATTAGATGATAAAGTCATACCGGGTCCTTGAATTGTTTATGCACTTGCTCAGTCACACGGTAACTTGCGTGCAGATAAATTACTATTTTCCAAAGAAGACTACCTCAGAGGCAATCATATACTAACTGAACAAAATTTATATCCACTTTAATATATTTAGAATTTATTATTAAGTAAAATAAAAATACACAAGGTGACTCATGATGGCCAGGCAACTCTGATGATAATCCATTTTTTACTAAAGAAAAAGAATTCCATACATGACCTAGATACAATTTCAGAATCTTTTATAAAACTAGCCTATCAATAACTAAATAAAATTATTTATAATAGTTCAATATTCAATTGAGAAACATGAGATGAACTATGCATGCACTCATCATAAAAAATGATGGCTAATCAGTCACAAGTCTACACAGCACAATAACGGGTGATAAACTCATACCGGGTCTTTGAATTGCTTATTTACTTGCTCAATCACATCTTTCATACCCTCAAGCTTCCCTAGGATTGCATCTTCGCCAAATTCATCATCAACGCCAAACATACGAGTCATCTGGAAGCCATAAACACATGCAAGTTAGACATTGATACAGGTCTAGAGTAGAATAGGTAAATCTTGTTTGTCAATATTTTAGTTATGTTATTTGTATTAGTACTCACGTTTTAGGTGTACCTGGGGACTATTTCGTATTCCTAGTACAATGAGAGACTTTATTATTGTTTAGGGTAAAACATATCTTGAAAGATAATCGTAAAATGCCACTCTGAAAACAGCACAACTTATCCTAGAGACCAGAAATCAAAGCAATTAGTCTCATATTAATTTGAACTCTGTTATTCCGAGCAGCAGTCTTGGCATCCTTTTTTTTCTCGGAGCAGACATTTCATCATAGTTTGAAGCTCGAATTTCACACGGTTACAAGTTTCTAACATTTTTTATTTCTGGTTCGATTCTCCAGTCTCAGCTACTCCACTTTTCCATCATCGTGCACCGCCATTGTGGAAAATTGCCAGTATATTGTCAGCTGTCCCATACAGCCAAAGGACTTCCGACATAGTGCAGCTCAAAGAAAATTGCAGAAACCTCAGGGGAGAGTCAAACATCAATGACAACCACAACCACGCAATGTTATGTAGTGGAAGCCATCATCTTTCCAACTTCATTGCCAATGAAGCAAAGCAAGCAAAGCTTGAGCAGCATCAGAGTTTTCAACAGACAGACAGGAAAAGTGAGAGTATGAGCTTCCCCAATCTTCCGACGGATTTGATTATGAAGAAAAACTCTGAACAAACCAAGAGTTCTTTTATTGTCTTTGCATGGTGCTCAAGACTGCTACCATCATTGCACTTGACATTCAAAGACTTCATACTAAATTTAAGAGACGATTTTGCACAACTATATTTTGATCACCCAAGGTCCAGGATAGCTGCACAGTATTCATTCTCTTCACCACCAGACTACAACTCAAGTGCGGTGTACCCCGAAGATCTTTTTGTTTTTGTTAGTGTTGTTTGTTATGTAAGGTTATAATTGGCAGAGTTTCAGGTAGATTTCCATCTTCGTACATACACCACTTACTGCAAATCAAGGAACAGAGGACCAGTTCAGAATCATTTCCATATTTCTATTTCCGAAGCCTGAGTGCAAAGTTTGAATAAAGAATGAGGCGTAGTCAAGTTCAGCAAATATACCTAAAAATTACGAAAGACCCGTCCATAACTGAACTAAAGAGAACTTATAATTTGGGTCTTATTCAGTTATGTTATTTATATTAGCAGTTGCGTTTTGGGATTTGGTTATGGTTTAAAGATATTTTTAGTCTATTTTTTAATTTGTAGAAGATTAAAGCTTTATTAAAATTATATAACTGTGGGATCAGTTCAAGAAAATATATATATATCATGTCTACCAAACGAGGGCAGAGCATACTCTCTCGAAAATATCTCTAATCTCAAAGTGGCACAAGTTTTATCCCCGATATGAGAAACCATATCATTATTACAAACCAGATGCTCAAAACAAAGTAACTGTAAGTACAATTGGCAAATTAAATAGGTCATTTGAGGATACCACCAAACAACTGGAGAGAGAAAATAAATTTTATATCATGCAAAGAAGTAATTGACTATTAAAACAGGGTAACACTAGTCCCACTAAAAAATCTATTCAGCCTTCCCCTCAACCCCTTTTGACCTCCCCCAATGATTCTGCTGCCCAATTTGGACAAGTTACACCAGTAAGCAGCATAAATGATAATTTCCATCCTCCAACTGCCACAAAAAACCCCCCTCTTACTTCAATCAGATTGATCAGCTCTTCATTTACAGCTTACTCTAGAAAGAAAACCCCTTCACCCTCTCACCCTCCTTTTAACCATGCTGATCAATCATCTAATTCAGTGAATGGTCCATATGACCAAGTGAAAAATGATGACGAGAAATCAGTGGATGCTGAAGAAGGAGAACAGTTCAAAGGGGAGGAAAATGAAAATGAGGAGGAAGGAAACTGTGATGATGACTGGAGTGATGAATGAGACAATGCCCGGTTTGAGAGCACAAAAAGAGAAAAAAGATCAGAGAAGTACTCCTGGGTGGCTCAACTCAAGAAGCAAAAACAGCAAATGTCAAAAGAGGAGTATCAAGAGAAGCTGCAGTATGCAACAAAAATGGATGAGATAGAAAAGGATTTCCGTGAGAATGAGGTTGCCTCAAAACAAAGAAAAGTGCAAAAGGAAAAGGCAAGGAAGTGGAAAAATCATCTAGGGTAAAGAGATGATTATAGTCTCATGGAATGTGAGAGGAGTCAGAAGCTACAATAAAAGAAGTGTTATCAGGAGTTTAATTCAAAGAAGTCGTACACAAATCATTTTGTTCCAAGAAACAAAGCTGGAACAGATTTCAGATCGTATGGTTAAAGAGTTAGTTCATTTTCCCAGGCCTGATTGGAAAGCAAGAAATGCTAGTGGAACAGCCGGTGGAATTTTTGTGTGGGACCAAAGATTCATTGCTATCCAGAATTTTGATGTTGGGGAACATTATATTGCTATTAATATCAAAGATCTTATCTTACTAATAACAGATCTTGGTCTCTTTTGGAGTGGTTTATGGACCAACTACATACTCTAGAAGAGCTGGTTTCTGGATGAATTATTGGGGAATGCTCAATCTCTGGACTGATCCTTAGTTGATTGGGGGAGATTTTAATGCCATCCGAACCAGAGATAAGAAGTCCCCTATGGCTAGATCCCTCACAGCATCTATGAGAGGTTTTGTTGGACCTTCCTATCTCTGGGAAATCTTTTACATAGAGCAATGGGAGGAACCCACCAACAATGTCTAGACTAGACAGATTTTTGTGCAGCCCTGAATGGCGGGACATCTACCCACGGATAACATGAAGAGTGATGGATAAAACAGTTTCTGACCGTTGGCCTATTATTTTGGATTCTAACTCAGAGAATTGGGGGTTATTCCCTTCAAATTTGAAAATTATTGGCTGAAAGATGATGATTTTATACCTCGGGTGGAGCTTTGGTGGAATCAGATTGAGGAGAAAGGTCCAATTGGGGGAAGATTCTTTTGCAAACTGAAGACTCTTAAACGCAAAAAATCATGGCATGGGCAAAACAGCTGAGGGACACCCAAAAAGAGAGGAAAGAAATTTAATTTACCAAATTGCTGCCATTGATCAGTTGGAAGAGCAAAGAAACTTAAGTAACATGGAGATAGCTACAAGACTGAATGTTGTGACTGAGTTTAGCAGCATCATCTACAATGAGACAATTCGTTGGAGGCAACGAGCAAGGCATAAATGGTTACTTGAAGGGGAAAATAATACAAAAAAATTTCATGCTATAGCTTCCAATAGAAGAAGGGTGAACAGGATCAGCTCACTTCTGGTAAATGTAACTGCAACTACAAATAAGTCTCTAATCATTAGCAACATCATAAACCATTTCACAGTTTTATTTACTGAGGAATGCCCTACCAGACCGAGAATTCCTTATATCTCTCCTCACGAATTGAATCAGGATCAGGCCACTTCTTTGGAGTCACCGTTTACTCAAGAGGAAATCGATGCTATTGGTGAATACATGCCAAAAACTAAAGCACCTGGACTAGACAGTTTCGATGGGGTGTTTTTTTAAGCATGTTGGGAAATAATCAAGGGAGAGGCCACAAATTTACTCAATCATTTCTATCAATATGGGTTAACTAGCAAAGCAATTGGGGCAACTTTCATTGCCTTAATTCCCAAGAGGCAGTGTGTGGAAGAAATTTCTGATTTTAAACCCATTAGCTTGGCAAGCAGCATATACAAAATGATTGCAAGAATATTGGCTGGGAGACTGCAGAAGGTTATGGATCAAATTATTTACCCTCAACAACATGCTTTCATTAAGGGCAGAAGTATTATGGATGCAGCCATGCACACTCATGAGATTCTCCACCTCTTCAGCAGGCAAGGGAGCCAAAAATAATACTGAAATTAGATTTTGAGAAAGCTATCGAATATCATGGGAATACCTCAGATATATGATGCAGCGGCTCGGTTTCGATCAACGATGGAGGAAATGGATAATGACAAGTATATCTTCTGTTAGATACTCTATAATAATCAAAGCTTGCCTTCTAGGGATTCCCATATATTATTTATCTTTCCTCGACTGCCCTGTTTCTACTGCTAACACTGTGGAAAGATTAATGAGGAGTTTCTTATGGTCTAGTGCAGCAGAAAAATCTAAAATACATTTGATAAACAGGGATGACGTATGTCAAATGAAAGAGAATGGTGGATTGGGAATCAAAAGAATTAAGCAAACAAATATTGCACTCCTTACAACATGGCTATGGAGACTGAATGTTGCTGAAAATTTAATTTGGAAGGGGTTGGTCACATCAAAATTGGACAGCAGACCTAGATATTGGTGGTTTGAGAATTTAAGAACTAGAGGCCTTTCACCTATTTGGAGAAGAATAATTAAACTTCTCTTCTTTTTTTAGTAAATGGATTTCCTTGCATCCTAGAAGGGAGACAAGATACGTTTCTGGTTGGATAAATGGATTGGGGAGGCTCCTTTTGTTGATAGGTTTCCTAATTTATTTTTGCTTGCCAGACACCAAAGCTGTCTAATTTCAGATATTTCTTCTAATAGGTAGATCAAAGACATCAATTGGCTCCCACTTTTATGGAGGAATCTTAATGATGATGAGGCCTTGCAATTCTCTGAGCTGTTGTATGAACTTGATAAAGCTTACCTATTGAGAAATCATTTTGATGAATTGATTTGGAGGGCTAGTTTTAAAGGAATTTATTCAGCCAGTTTGGGTTATGCTTGCCTATTTGATGGGACAAACACTAAGCACCATGCAATTGCTGTATGAACTTCTACTGTCCTAAGAAACAATTTTTTTTTTGGTGGTGTTGCATTCATGAAAAGTTACACACCAGAGACCTGTTAGAGAGAAGAGGGATGCAAATCACAAGTAATCTTTGCCCCCTATGCGATCATACAATGGAAATAGTTAACCATCTACTCCTCCACCTGGAGGATTTGGAACTCCTTCCTCAGCATGTTTGGCCTTGTTATTGTCATTCATAGAAACTTAGCTGGACTTGCTTCTTTGGCTGGGTCCCTCAATCTTGGCAACAGCAGCAACATAATGTATAATTGTTGTATGGGATTTATTCCATGGATGTTATGGAAGGAAAGGAACAATAGAGTCTTTCACAGCAAGGCCCGAAATTGGAGAGATGTTAGTTACAACAATCTTCATCAGGTTGTGGGATGGCTAAAGATTTAGGCCCTTTCCAAGGTGTAGAAGCTGCGGCAATATGGAAATCTTGGACTGATCTTACTCAAGAGAAGGAAAATGGAAACAAGAAAATTCAAGAATGGACCTCTCCGCCTGACCAAGCATATAAATTAAATTTTGACAGATCTTCTCTTGGGAACCCGGGTCCTTCTGGAATAGGGGGGCTAATAAGGAATTCTATGGGAGATATTATTCTATCCTATGCTGGACCGATCGGCTCTACTACTACTGAAGCACTCAGCCTACTGCAAGGTTAGAAGTGCTTCATGAATTCACACCTATCGGGGCCTCTATATGTGGAGGGAGATTCTCGAGTCATTATATCATGGTGTCAAGGGAAGTCAAAACCACCTTGGAGGCATTTCTTTACCTTCAATAAAATTTCTAAACTATCGCATCTTGTAACGAATTGGTGCCATGTACTTAGGAGTGCCAATGGCAAGGCAGACTTGCTAAGGAAGGGGTACATGTGCAGCATCTTGTTGTTTGGGTACCCTAAGCTTCCTAAGTTGCAGTAACTAAACACTTTTGTGGTTCATGTATTTTTCCCTGAATATGAAATAAAATCACAACTTTAAAAAAAAAAAACACTTCTAGATGGATGAATCTTTGGAATGCCCTTATTTGAGATTTCTCATCCACCAACAAGCAGGCATACAGGCAGCAGTACAGGGTCCAAGTAGAATAGATGTGGCTTGTTTTTTTCTTAAAGTTTGAACAGATGTGTCTTAAAAACACTTCTCAAACATGCCCAAAAGAGATGGAGATAAATAGTGACAAATATATTATTTTTTAACTGCTAGTGCATAATTATAATGATTCATGGATCTATAAACAAGAAGATAATACCTGGCTGATCAAATATTGGCTTCAGAGCTCAGGACAGTTTAACAAAATGTAAAATAGTTTTAAGTTTCAGTAAAAGAAGCTATAAGGTAAAGCAACAATTATATGGCCCACAGAGCACATACTGACCTGGCTTAAGAGACCTCCAAATTTATTTTTCAAAGACATCATTTTCTGAAGCCCCTTCTCCAAAGTTGATGGAAATTGCAACAACCGGAGTGTATGACCAGTTGGAGCTGTATCAAACACTATAACTGAATAATCCATTGTTTGCACTAATCTGAAACAGAAAATTACAACTGTCTGAACAGAGCATAGAAAAAATAGTTATCATCGTAAGATTTCCAAAACAAGATTGAGAACACCATGCAAAAAACTTGACATGCGATGACCTTTTACAGCCAGCCAATAAAGTGTTTCCACTGGTGATCCTACATGAAAGATACAGAATAGAGCTTCTTTTCCTCTCTTCGATATGAATGCAGCAGTGCAAGATAGAATTAAACAGGAGTTATCACAGGTTTTGTATACCTGGCTTTCAATTCTTCGAATTGGATGAAGGTTAGTGATAGGGGTCAAGAATAGTTTAGTTAGTTTAGATTGGTTCTTAGTTTTCTTTATTTTATTTTTTGAAATTTTTTATATATCAGTCGCTTATTTGGAGTTAATTACAGTTTAGAGGGTTTTGGGAACTACTTTGTACTTATTAGTAAAAGAGAGACTATTTTGTAACTGTTAGATTTAGTAAAGGAAGATAGAAGATGAGAGAAAAGTGAAGAGAGGAAGGAGGGGAAGAGAAGAGAGAGAGGTCGTAAGGTCATAATAACCTACAACCTTAAACCATGTATTAATAGTTACCGAAAATACAAAATTACAATAATGCCATTCATAGCTTGAGGTGCAAGTAAACTAAATAATAAACAAATAATAACTAACTGAATTTTAGTAAAATTACTAAACTACCCCTGACTTTAACCCTCCCCCTCAAGCTAGAGCGAAGATATCATGAAGACCCAGCTTGGAGAGAAGATACTCAAATTTCTCCTTCCAAGAACTACATGGAGATGTAGAATAGTGATTTTTACAGGCTCTGGTAACATGTAGAGAGTGCACGAATCCCAAGGCAGTGAAACAAAAGCTAACACTTTAGCAATACTAGTAGCAAAAAGAGGGTTTTGCGAACCCACCAATAGCAGAAAAAAGTTTTCACAAACCCAGCGATAGCAGTAGCACAAAGTGGGTTTTATGAACCCAACAACAGCAAAATAACTCCTTTTTGGAGTAGCACTTAGCGTGTAGAACAGTTAAATAGCAGTACTAGAGATCACCCTTGCTGCAGTAAAAACTAGGCATTCAAATATTTCACCAAAGAATGAAATTCAGACCAAAACAATTGTTGGCATTAGCTCTAAGTATGATGATATCAGCACAACACAAAGTCAGAAAGAACACACCTTTATGCTTCTAAAACCCTAAAGAAGCCTTTGACACCTAGAAAACACCTTTCACAGCCTTTGGAGAGCAAAAACAATATGGCACAATTACCAAGACAGTAAAAATTTAGTATTTCAACGCAACAATAAAACAGTGACGCAAGCAACACGAGTCCAACGACTCAGGAGCAGCACAAAACCATTTTTATAGGCAGTAGATTGTGGATGTAGCACTTACACATGAATTTAAACCATTAGCCTTCCGACATTGGCAGAAGAAAGAGAAATATTGAATCTTTAGCTTCTGACCACACAACAGATAACGTCAGCAGCAGCACCACCACCAGTAGCAGCACGAGCTAGAGCTCAGAAACACCAGAAAACCCTTTCTAATTCGAAAAAAAACCTCAAGCACGATTCCTGAGGTAGTATAAAAACCAGAGTTTTACATACCTGGAAGCTCTAAAACACGTCCAAGACTACTTGTGACTATAATTGGCAGATTTTCGCAGCTCAAAGACAGATTTTTGGTTCGGCGCGAATCCCGATGTAGTGTAAAAATTCAATTTTTTACCAACAACAATAGTAGCAGTCACAGATACAGGTTCCTACGAACCCAGCTGCAGCAAAGGAACTCCCTTTACAAGTAAAACCCATACACAACACTTCAATCAGCAGTAGAAACCATTATCAAGGGATAATGGCAGAAGAACACTAGAAAAGAGAGAAACTTTAAGGATTGCCCAGAATTTAAGACCTTTCAAGAACTTCTAACCTGTACAACGAGCTTCGAGGAAGAAGATCACATGATCTCTGTTACCGTGTTAGATTTAGTGAATGAAGACAAAAGATGAGAGAAAAGTGAAGAGGAAGAAGGGGAAGAGAGAAGGAGAGGGAAGTCGTAAGGTCATAATTACCTACAACCCTAAATTTTTAATGTATTAATAGAATCAGAAAATACAAAATCACAATAATGTCATTCATGGCCTGAGGAGTAAGTAAACTAAACTATAAACAAATAATAACCAATTGAAGTTTAGTAAAATTACTAAACTAGCCCTGAATTTAACAGTTTCTATTGGATTTAATAATAAATTGATCAAGTCCAGCGAAATTGGATTATTTTTTTTTTTTAAAAGTTTGTTCGATTTCATAGAGTATAATTCAATTGCTACAGATTACATAAGTGGTGTGGGAGTTTCTGTGACAACAAGGTGGGTGAGGGAAACCCCTTCGGGTTAAGCTATTAGCTTGGGAGTTTGCTGCTCTTGGAATATGATTTAAAGTACATCTTAGAGTACTTCCTAAGGACCATATTTCTCTGAAGTAGACAAGAAGTCTCCATGGGGGAGCTGTCTACTATTTACACCAGTGAATTACATTAAAGCAATCACTTTCCACTTCTACTCTGCCTTCCAACTTTTCAACAAATAGTCTGAGGCCATTCAATAGTGCCATCGATTCTGTCTCTGTAGAGTCAGTGTCATGTAATGGTCCAGCAAAGGAGAGGACGGTTTTGCCACTGTGGTCTCGAATCAATCCTCTTATACCAGATGGTCCAGGGTTTCCCCTGGAAGAGCCATCAACATTTAGCTTTAGAGTCCCCGTCTGGGGTGGTCTCCATGTTGCCATGTTAGGGGACTGATGAGGGGAGGTCAGTTTAGCAATGTTGGCCCAGGAGGCTCTTAAGCTGAGGCCATCTGTGTTTCTGAATTCTTGTGTTGAGGAGAGCCAACATATTGTCCTGTTAAGAGTCTGCTCCATCAGCACATTACATGGAGTTTGGCTGTTCTTTTTTTTTTTGAAAGTTGAGATTTTTATTATTGTTGCCCAAATGGGCGAAAGATTACAACAACAAACACAAAAATGGTTACATGAAGCTAGGGGGTGACAACAACAATATGTTGCTCAACAGTCCCTTGCTTAGCCAACTCATCAGCCCTACCATTGGCACTTCTTAATACATGCATCCAACTAGTGACAATAAATGAAAGGTCTCTAATTTCATCAATAATACAACGATTCGCCAAGGAGGCCTGAGATCATGCTTGCACCATTGAATCAAAACTTGAGAGTCGCCTTCAACATGCAATGGACCAACAAAATGATACTTGAGAAAACATTTGAGTCCATGGAGTAGACTTTGAGCTCGCGCAATCGTAGATTCACTAATACCAAGTGGTCCGAATATGTGAGTAATATATCTCCGGTTGAATTCTGATTAGGCCCCCCACTCCAGCTAGACCCGGGTTTCCAAAAGATGACCCATCAAAGTTTAACTTGTAGGAGTTTGGGGTGGAGGAAGCCAAGCAATAGTTTTGACTAGTTTACCATTCCCTCTCTTGCATGTAAATTCCAGGAACTCCATATAGTGCCACATTCAACATTCTTGAAAGCCTTGTGAATTTTCAGCCAACTAACAATCTGAGTTGTAATTCGATGGCAAAGGTCAGTCCAAGAGCTGGATTTATTTTGAAAAATTCGATTGTTCCTTTCCTTCCATATCATCCAAGGAATATATCCTATGCAACAAGAAAACATGAGCTTTCCTTTACTTCCAAGACCCGGGGAGCCAATGAGAGCAACAATACCATATAGGTCACGAGGATAGGTAAAATAAGCCCGAATCTATTAAGGAAGAATAACCAAACTTTCCAATTGAAAGGGCAATGGATCAAAGTATGATTGAGTGATTCACTTTCAAGATTACATAAAGGACAAACGGCATCTTGAATCTGAATTCCCATCCTCATCAACAAATCTCTAGTAGGTAGTCTACCCTCAAGCAGCACCACCCAAAGAAAATTTGTTTCTTAGGACCCGAGAGTGACCATGCTGCAGCAGCCAAGTGAGGTTGATGGCCTTGATTAGTTAAACAAGAGTATGCGAGCTTACCGTGAAGATTCCTTTAGAGTGAGGCCTCCGGATCAGTTCATCATCCTGGTCTCTTCTCATGTAAAAATACTCAAATCCTCAAGAAATTTGGAAACCTCAATAGCTTCCTCATCATTGAAACGTCTTCTAAAGAAGAGGGTCCAGTCCACATCTATTAGTTGACCAGCGTGAAACAATGTCCCTTATAGAGCAATCTTGATGTCGGCTAAGAGGTAAAGTCTTGAAAATTTTTCAGCTAAAGTAGTATCACCAATCCACTGTCACCCGAACGAATTCTATTGCCAATGCCCGGCAAGAGAGAAACATGTTGAGTAAAGAACGGGAACATCTGAATAATTTTCTTCCATATGGAAGAAAGTCTCCCATGTCTTGGGGCTTCAAACCACCATTCCTTGGCCTGTTGTCAAATACATTAACTATGATTTTCCTCCAAGTGGATTCCCCACTTGTGTTCAACTTCCACAACCATTTAGTGAGTAAAGCCTCGTTCATATATCTTATCCTTCGATTCCTAATCCTCCGTCCCTTTGGCCTTGCAAACATCATCCCACTTGATGAGATGAATTTTGGATCGCTCAAGTACCCGACCATAGAAAATTCCTCATAGTTCTTTCAATGATGTTCACCACAGAAATAGGACAATGCAAGAAGGAAAGGTAATAGGTGGGGATGCCAGATAGACTAGCTTTGATCAAAGTAAGTCTACCGGCTTTTGTGAGTAGTTTCCCCTGCCATGTATTCAACCTGATGTTCATTTTCTCGATCATGGGACGAAGACAATGCAAGAGTCAAGCATCATTCTGCCTTTCCTGGTTAGCTGCGTGCCTTTCCTGGTTAGCCGCGTGCCTTTCCTGGTTAGCTGCGTGCTTCTCCAAAATTCAATGATGGATTGGATATCAGTGGCAATTGGGGGATCTATCTCAAAGAGAGCCCAGAAGTAGTTCCATATCCGCTGTGCAAAACTACAATTTACGAGGACATGGTTACATGTTTCCAATGTACTGTTACAGAGGGGGCAAAGGTTTGAGGGAAGCTCCATCCCTCTTCTAGTCAGATTCTCTCTCGTGAGGAGTTTTTGGTGCAATGCCAGCCAGAAGAAGAATCTGGCTTTGGGTGGGGCTGAGAGCTTCCAGGCCCAGCTTGCAGCATGTTGTTCCTCTGGATTGCTGTGAGTGATAGAACAATATGTGTGCTTCACCGAGAAGTCTCTGTTAGGACTTGGCTTCCAAATAATTTTGTCCTTACATTGTGTTTCAAAAGAAAAAAAATTTGAATGTCATTTGATTGAGTTGCACAAGCTGTATTGCTTCCTCAACCCGCAGCTCTCTTCTAAAGTGGTTGTGCCAATCATAGTTTCTGTTATGATTTAGTCTTAAGACATCCTGGATTGTAACATATTTCTCTCAGAAAAATCTTGTATTGTGTAATGAATAGACACCAACTCTCAAATCAGCAAAACACAGAGATGCCACTCAAGAATCAATGAAGATGTCCTCTCTAATAGGCAAAAGTAATCCCAATTGAAAATTAGTTCATAACAGTTGGTATCAGGGCACGGGTTTTGTAAAATCCTGTGCAGGGTTTAAAACATTTGTTTTAAAGGCAATCATGATGAGCACTGCAATCTTACCATTGTCCCCACGCTGTTCAACTCAGGTTCTGGTTCATGAACAAGACAATCCTCTGCATATTGAACCAGACTATCCTCTGCATATTTGCCACAGTATCCCAGTTTTGTTTCTGTTTGATGTTAAACTTGCTGTTTGATTACTAGAATTGCCTGAGAAAGATAGTCACTTTATGGTTTCATGAGAATGGGAGTCAAGATGGCAAATGTGGTCACAGAGCTAGTTGGAGGAGTCAAACTGTCCTTGCAGCATGACCTTCTCCTGGCCAAACCCATTCTTCCCAGCCCCTCATAAGTACCAACAACTTCCTCCATATGGCCCTGCAAAGAGCCCAACCCGGCACCTCTTTACTCCATCCTATCAACCCGAAGACAAGTCTGGTATCCCACCAAATTGGTAGCCTTCCTGCCAAAATCCTTCCTATTGACGTGCCACTCTCCTCTCCTAAATCACTACTCGGGCCAACAGCCTCCTTCTCAGTTGTTTACAACTTGCTTCTATAACTCTTTAGTATGAGAGTTTATAGTAATACCAACAGAGGCAGAGATCAACTATCAAAGTTCAATCTGAATTCGAACAATTTCATGGATAGGAACAAAATGTGATCTCTTCATAACTTCTCTAAGATTGTTCAGTAAAGCACATATACAAGTTTTCAATGACAAAAGTAACAGAAAAACCTTGAATTCTTACATGTGACTAGTTGTAATACCTTTACTCCACAGGGCAACAATCCACAAATAGAGCTTCCTCTCTTTTCCTAGATACCTCGGACAATTTAATTTTGGTTGTTTTACATCCGCTCCACAAGACCATTCTATATTTCAGTTTCTCATTCTACTTTCCAGAAGAGGGAACATACATCATACTATAGAATTCCTTTTATGGGTTTTATTTGATTACTTTTTCATGGCAACCTATGATAATGGGCATCAAAGAGGGTAGAGTATCTGACGACCTGAATTAGTTGCTAGTTGTTTTTGAGCTCCATGCCCAGAACTTCTTAGGTGCTCTCCATAGAAGCCTAAGTGAGAAACAAAGATCTTTTTTGTCAATTAAGAATATTTTTTTCTGTTTTAAGCTTGTTTCATTGTTGGGCTTTTCTTTGGTTATTAGTTGTACGCATCTTTCAATCTAAAATTTGGTTCTTTGAAGAATTAGAGGAGCTAAATTATGCGTTTTCAAATTGTAAGGAGCATAGATTGCTAAGGTCAGGCGCATAGAATGCCAAAAATGTCAATGAGAAGAGAAATAGAAAGGAAAGAGGAGAGAAGAAGAGGAGGAGCTAGGTTTGGGTTGTAATCTTCTGCTACCCATGAATCAGAAGTCCAACCATATTTAGAGCAAAGTTCCAATATAAACTTATAACTTTGTAAATTAAACCAACCAAAGCAAATGAACGGAAACGTGTCCAAAGCTTTCTTTTCCAATAGTTGCAAACAATCCTGAATTGATTGCCAGACCAACTGGTACCTTATACTTGGCAAGCGATTGCTATGGCAACCTATGGCTACCCAATTGATCCCCAATCACTACTTGCAATTAATTGCTAATAGACATCATTTCACCCACCCAAGTTGAACCTTTCCCTTTAGGTTCAAAAGCCAAAGGAAAACAATAGAACAAATAATTAACAAAGGGATATCCCGATCATATAGTGACAAGTCCTCAGCAATAATAGGGAGAACATTGTTTTCGTGATTAGCAGGCAGATCATTTCACCCACCCAAGTTGAACCTTTCCCTTTAGGTTCAAAAGCCAAAGGAAAAAAATAGAACAAATAATTGACAAAGGGATATCCCAATCATATAGTGACAAATCCTTAGCAATAACAGGGAGAACATTGTTTTTATGATTAGTAGGTAGATCATTGTGTGATGCATATCAAAAAGAACTTTTTGAATAAAGCAGGATGGGCGGCAATAGGTCGGGAAAGGACAACAATGAGAGAGGTTGCACAAGGTGGCCTGCGGAAGCAGCCGTGGAAATAATGGCCCAATAGGGCAAGAACCATGTGAGAACCAACAAACAGACAGAAGGGGCAGTAAGTGCCTAATCTGGAGGTGTCGGCAGTATAAAGGGCAGTCGGGCACTAGCTGCTAGGAGCGAGCTGGTGAAAGTAAAAAGTTGAAAATCAATGATAGAGGTGCATCTGAAAGGCGTGGAGCCTCAATTGACAACAGTAAAGGTGCAGCTAAAGGTGGAGGCACCTCGATCGGCAAGAAAACTGCATGGGGTCAGAAGTGGGAAGCCAGGGAAATGAATCCTGAAGTGGCAGCTAAGCATAATTTGGACATCTTATAAGAGATAGAAACAAGGGTGGAAGCAAAAGAATCCCACAAAGTGTCTACCATGGAATTTTGCCCAATGCAGCAAGCAGGACCCAGCAGCAACCCAATTTGGAATGTAGGCGACTGGTGGTGTGAGTGACTAAAGATGGAGGGGTTGCACCCGGCTGCACCACTGGTTGGTCGGGGAAGGGGTGGGTGGCGCATCTGTGATTGGAATAGGCAAGGTGCTAGGCACGAAGAAAGATGAAGCTGAAAGTGTAGCCGGGGTGGGAGCTGGTAGAAGCCCTATGTAAACAAAGGCACTCCTAGAAATAACTAGAACGGGTAACAGGACAGCTGTTGAGTAGGTAGTCTGTTGCCATTTTCGGATCTATTGTAGCTTAGCTTCCTCAAATGTGGGCATGAGATGCCATCCAAAGTGCAATTTAAAGGGGTATGTCATATGCGACAACAAGATATTCTGAGTTGATTGTGTTGCTAGAATGAGACTGTTCCACCAGCACCAAAACCTGGAACACCTACATTTTGGTGTTGAGTTGTCATATCGAAGTGAGCACCAATTGGCAAGTAATAAGGCGCTTGATCACCGATTTATCACATCTGTGGGTGCATTAGCCATAACTAAAATGGGAAGCTCCCTCCCAAACGGATGCAAATAGTCCCCAAGAAGCCAAGTGCTAACGCCTCAAAACAACAAAAATTGTGCAGATATTTTTCACTCAAAGAGCAAAACCTCACAAATAATCCAAACTTCACAATCCAATAATAAGCTAAACAAAACAATGAAATCCAAATCATTCAACCAACTATTATCAACCAAATGCAGCAATACAAACTCAATTCCAAGTGCATCTTAGAAACCAACAATATCCACTAAACAACGGCCCGAAATAAATCAATCACCACATCCCTCCAGCAATTCAGAAAACAATAGAACTTTCAAAAAAATAAAAAATAAAAAATTCAGCAAACAATAGCAATACATATGTTGTAACAAAGCCCCAATCGTCCTCCAAAAAAAGTCCAAAACAGAACCTAGATTTGCAAATTAACTGTGAAAACCAATTCAAAACTCAATTGCCAAATTGAAGCAATAAAATCATGTGGTCAGAATGCCTAATCCCAAATGAATAGACAACAACAAAGAAACTGAAAAAGAATGACAAGGAATTCAGCTGCAGAGATATCCATCCAGAAGTTTCAAACCTTGCCGCAGATTTTCTTATAACCTTGAAGTTTGTATTTCCGTATTGATTAAAATTAAATGAAATGTGAAACCCAACATTCAAAAAAAAAAACAAACCTTGGTGTCTTCACAAAGACTTTGTTCTGCGGTTTGGGTGTAGCTTAGAGACACGGTCCCTAGCTGAAGGAACAGCATTGGAGAGTGAATGTTGGCCAGATTGGAGAAGACACAACAACTTAGAAATTTGTTGAGCAAGACAGAGGTAAAAACTTTAGCTGTTACAAAATGTTTTCACAAGAGGGCACAGTAACCGAAGTTGTAATTTTTTGTTGCCTAGGAATAGGGTAATTTGCAGTCTCCCTTCGTTGTAATTCTCAAGCAACTTTTGGAATTGTAAAAAACAATGTCTATAATGCAAGAGGAGACATTCGCATTAAAGATAATGCAGTTAAACGGCTGATGAAGAATGTCTAACCAGCAGATTCAACTAACTCAGGTGTATCCCTGATGAATTGTCGTGAAAAGAATCCTACTAGAGTGTAAATAGCCTATAATAGGATTTCCCTTGAAGGAATATGCAAGCAGACAACTTAAGTACAAACCAAGAAGAATAATACTCCGACAAACCCAGAAGTCCAAAATGCACCCGAGTTATGGGTTTGCTAGAATGAAGAGTTTCATTGGCCAGCAAGCTAATTACCCATCTTCAAGGAGAAAAAGTTTTCAAATAAAGTAATACTGCTTGGGAAAGACCCTTATTCCCATGGATTTAAAAATTTCCCTCTTTAAGGAACTTATGCTTGTATAGCCCCTCAATCAAGCTTAGCTTGGAAGCACTCCACTAGTGTAGCCACCAGCGTAATAAATTGTGATGCTAACTCCAAGGACCCTAAAAATGTTCTTCTAGTCAATCAATTTAAGTAGCAATTTTCAAGTGAATTTTAGAACCAACCATTTGAACAGCAAAAAAAAAAAATAATAATAATAATAGTAATCTAGTGAATTTTTCCAATTGTTTTCCACCCATTAAGTACAAGGGTCTTCAAAGGTAGAAATGACAAGGTTCTAAAGTATTAAGTTTATTTTAATTGCTCATTCGCTTACTTTATTTACTCCAATACTATTATGGTTTTTATTTAAAGTTCATTACTGTTTAGAGGAGTTATAGAAGTACTTTTTAATTAGCAGGAATGGAAGCACCATTTTGTAAATATCGGATATCTTTTTATTGATAAATAGATCAGATCACTAAATTAGAAAAGATAAGAAGAGATTCACAGACATTAACAAGATTAGAAGAGATGCTGCTCACGAATCAGCAAAGAAGAGACTGCATCTTAAATAGGCAAAAGCTATTCCTAATCAAACATTGATTCATATCAATCAAAACTTTGAAGTTGGCTGCGCAATGATTCAAGTAAAAGGTAATGCACACAAAATTATGGAATTCTATTAAGAGAAAGAAGGCATAGCCTCTCTGATCTAGGTGAAAATTATTAGATCAAAGCACATGGGAACAACTACCAAACTATGTGATTTGAATGACCTTCTAGTTTGAGGATGCAGTACTCATTTCAGGCAGGGGATCAAATTTTCCCATAAAAAAGAGAAAATGCTCCGAGGACAACGATGTTCTTTTTAAGAATAAAATAATAATTAAAACCATTAAGAAGATTCCTTTAGGTCAAGAAATTGTGAATGAAGACACTGAAAAAATTAAATAAGCCCAGGCACAAGCAACTAACCTTATATCTACGTGATTAATTAACTAATAAGTATAGATAGACAAGAGCTCAAACCATCCTTCTTTAGGTGTTTTGTATTTAAGCAACCTTCAAGCTATCTTAAGCCATTAATTGCCTCCTGCTTGGAAAGGTCAGAGCAGGAAGAGGACTCGCAAACATCGATCCGGGATAGTTAGAAAGAAGGTTATGAAGAAGGTATATTAGTGCTTATCAGCAGTTGGGGTTTTGACCTTCTCCAACAATTTCTTCACTCTGACCTGTCAAACAGATTTAAAACCTGGAAGTGCTTTTGAGGTAACCGCTTTTTTTAATCCAATTCCCATACTCCTGAGGAGACTCGAACCCAAGACCTCCCATTACACAATCCTCCATGTGACCACTGAGCTATGCTCAAGTTCACAACAAAAGTGGATTTTTAATGTAAAACTGGATGAGGACAATAAATTCTGACTTCACATACAAAGGAAAGATCATTGCACAAAACATATGTTTTAAGTTTTAACTCATTTTTTCCATCAGTAGACATTAAAATATTTTAATGCTCTTTTTCTTGGTTTTATAACTTTTTCGACAAAGAAGTTGTGGAATTCTGCAAGTTGGAACAAAATGTGGCTCAAATGATACTCACTTGAGCATCTCGGCGAAGCTCATAGCCTCATCAATTCCTGGAATTGCATTAGCCAGGTCCGATAAAAAGCTGTCCATTCCTTCCACATTTGGCAGGTCATCATTTTCTACATTGGGGTCCACCTCCTACAGCAGATATCCGAAATTCTGAGTAAAGTCAGCTTGAATAACAGGGTAAAACAATACCAGATCTAAGTAATCACACAGACGAATTGTTAAACATGACAATCATTACAGGCTAGGTAGAGCCAGAGCCTGTAAAACTACATGCACAAATGATAAAATATTAGTAAAAGGTAAGAAACATGCACAAATGATAGTCTAGTTAAAACTACATTTCATGGACCAGGCTTGGTAGAGCCAGAGCGAAATATAAGAGATAAAAGAACATTAAAATACAGATTTAGGCATAGTTAACTTTCTAAACAATAAAAAAAAAAAAAAAAAATCAACAAAAAAAGAGGAAAAACAATCTCTGAAGAAATGCCCAAAATTCACCTAAGAATTTTTTTAAAAAAAAAAGTTAAATTCACCTAAAAGTTATCTAGAAGAAGTCCATATTTCACGTATCAGCTTCAAATTAAAACCATACCATCGCGTAGAGATTCGTAAACCCATTCACCAGAGTGGGAGTTTTTGTAAATCGCTGCTGAAAAGCGTCGCTCAGATTATGAGCTGGGTCGGTGGAGATAATCAACACGGATGAACGAACAGCCGAGAGTAAGATTGACAGTATCGAACTGCATGTCGTCTTACCCACTCCACCTTTGCCTCCGACAAAGACCCACTTCAGAGATTCTTGATCTACGATGTTCCGTATCGTTCCTTCCGGTAATTCGTCCTCGGCAGCCATCGAAGATTAGCCTGGAAAGAACTAAATGTTTCTTCTTGGCGGAGAGTCTATTGTAATAGCGAAAAACGGATCCAGGAACAAATAAATAATGACAACCCAGACGAGCGAAATGAGTAAACGAAACCTCCTCTTATTTACCCGTATTCTGGAGCGAATTCAGCGAATTCACAACTCAAAAAGCTTTAATGGGATGGTTTTGCCAGAAAGATTTCTCACAAAATGAGGGAGAAATGCGCTGCAGCCTGCGTCTGACGAGATGGATCTGCTTAGTGGCCCAACTCTCCAATGGGCTTCGTCACTGATAAACTAGGAAGAAAACCAAAACCACTGCAAGTGCTGCTAGAAAAGCCTCTGGCTTGGCCTGTTCAATTGGCTTGAGTCTGATTCTGGCTATGTTTTGGGTTAAAAAGAGAGACTAAAGTTTTGCTTAACCTGCTTGACCTGGTGACCTCACTCGGCGGCCAGTGGGTTAGGCAAAATTGTGGGCCTTCGAGGAAAGGGAGTAGTGGACAGATTTTAAGAGGATGATATCATATCTAAGTACATGCTCCTAACCCTATCCAAGCATCTAAATAGACAAAGGTCTAAGTGAGATGCCCAATTCACCTCACTGATCTTGGTGAATTTCTGAGCATAAGGCACCATGATAAAAAATGGAACCCCACCTTAAATAAAACTTTCTTAATTCCTATACCAAAAATAAAAAATCTCAAAACTCTTAGTGGTCATCGACCTATTAGCCTATATAATATAATTTATCATATACTTACCAAAATCCTTGCCAATCGGTTTACAAAATTACAACCCACACTAATCTTCCCTATGCATGTATTAAAGGTCGACAATTATCAGACCATGTCTTATTAGCATATGATATCGTTAAATCATTCACCTCTACCCACAAAAAAAAACATGCTTACTTTGGCGCAAAAATAGATTGGAGCAAGGCTTTTGACATTGTCATGGTCATTCATTGCTCACACACTAAAACTTTTTAACTTTCCTATTTCCTGGCAAAACTTAATAATCTCATGCCTAAATACAAAATCTTATGAAGTTTTAATCAATTCGTCACCGACAAATCCCATCACCCCTTCTTGTAGCCTTAGACAAGGTGATCGTCTATCACCAAGAGTTTTTATACTCGCCACTGAACTCCTCTCGAATAATTTCAAATCCGCATTCAACACACACTCTATTCTCCATTGGCAACCATTCCCAAATATAGACCCAATTTGTAACCTACACATTGTTGATGACCTCCTAATTTTTAGCAAAGTAGAACCTGGTTCAACCTCCCCCCACCTTTATACCTTAAATCTGTATGCCCATACTCAGGTCAACACCTAAAACCTTCTAAATCTTCTTTCTTTTTCTCACATAGTGTACAACCAACCACCCGCTCTACCCTCACAAATCTCATGCACATTTACCCCAACCTCATCCGTAGGTCCTTATTTAGGTATTCATATTCTCATCTATAGAGTCACTTGATCCTCATATACACCTGTACTTAGGGCCATTGATAAGCGATTATTAGGTTGGTCATATAAAGCCCTCTCCTTAGTAGGCAGACACACTATCATCAAATCAATTCTATGCACTATCCTTATTCATACCCTCACCTGTTTTGGTGGTCCTTTTAATGTTCTAAATAACATCGACCAAAAATTTAGAAATTTCCATTGGTCTTACAAAGGCAATAAAAAACTACACCTTGAGAAACGGTCCTTACTTTGTCACCGTGAGGGTGGTTTAGGTATAATCCCTTCATGCTATGAGCCAACCTTTTCGTTTAAAGCTCCTTTGGGGAATCTTCACGTGTCGTCATTCTCTGTGGGCTTCGTTTATGAGAACCAAATATGGCCTATCTCCACATCTTGCATTGAAAAAGGCAACACAAAGCCGTTCTATAGATTGGAACCAGATTGTGAACCTTATTCCCAACCTCCTTCATGACACTCATTGCCAATTAGGATTGAGCAACCATACCTCCCTATGGCTTGATACTTGGGTCGATGGCTTAGAACAACCCCTCTGCAATCTCCCTAGACTCTTACATGGGCCTTTAATTGTTGTGGCGAAAGTATCATCTCTTCTACATAATCATCATAGTTGGAATGAACTTCACGTTAGAGCCTTCTTTCCTCTTGACTTTGCCAATTTTATCCACCACACACCTTCCTCTGTCTACCTAATGATACTAGGATTTGGCCCTTACCCTTGGATGGGGATTTCACAATCAAATTTACCTATCACCATCTACGCGCCCTGTCAAAAGCCCAACTAACCCATTTTGGCACAAACTTTAGAAAATATGAGCTCTTCCCAAATAAATGGTTTTCCTCTCGTTAACACTTTCTCAAAATCACTCCACCATTGATCAACTAATTAACCCTGGTCTTAATCTCAATGCTATCTGCCAGTTATGTGCCTCAGCAGAAATCACCTGTTTATCCTCCACTCTTTCTCTCTTTAGCAACTCATCCAACCCAATTCCATAATGATCCCTTATGAATCTTCAATGTGGTCTTATATATTCTCTCTCCTCTATCTTTCAACTTTTAACTCTCAACCCGTACTCATATTTTTGCAATAAACACAAGAACTCTTGTGTAGCAAAAATAGGAAGTTATTTGAAAGAAAAATGCTAGTTGCACCTATGCACAGTACCTATCTGACATACCAGACAATTTGAAACACAATTGCTTGGGGTTTATCCTTTAGAATCAAGGATTTTATAAAATAAAAAATATTTTTAAATTTTTAAGTTTTCCTATCGGTTGGTACGTCGGATAGGTAATGCAGCCTAGGTGCAGCTAGCATTACTCTATTTGAAAACATTTCCCCTTCTCTTCCTTACAATCCTATAATTTACCTTACACAACACACCATCCACCATAAACAAATTCCAGCCATCACTCACAAAAATTACAATAGAGACTCCATCATCTGGATACCCCCAACTTACAATACCTACACAACCAACTTTGATAGCTCCGCTAATCATGATGCCCGCAAGGCAAAAGTGGTTTCATACTTCGTGACTTTGAAGGAAAATGCCTATTATGCTCAATATAGCCACTTACACAAAAACAAATAATGAATCGGAACTCTGTGCCTTACACTTGACTCGCATTCTTATAAAACACTAGTTCCCTCTCACATCTATTGTCATCTAGGGAGACTCGTAACTAATCATACAATTGATGCAGTAAGCAGACACATGTCACTAGAATTGGAGCACTTAGTCAACACATGCAGAAGATATTTACAAGAACTCCCACAAGTCAGGCTCCAACATTGCCATAGAGAATCAAACTAGGTGGCAGACTCTTTAGCCAAACATGGAACCTTTTGGGCATTCAAGGCGATATGTGTATCTGTCTTTGGTTCAACCGTGCTCCTTTTATTAAGTAACTCCTATATGAAGACTCTTTATGGGCCTCTTTGAGCCCCCAAAACTTTATAAAGGATGATTGTATATTCTTAAACAATATCTATGACGCTCAATGCCTCCCACCTTTTGCTACTATATAATATATCCTCTTTGAAATCCATATATTGTTCTTTGCAAAGCCATAAAAAGCCTTAGTTAAACTAATATTGGCAAACCACCTAATGGGTTATACGGATGCTTGTGCACATGTAATCACACAAATAACAGAGTGGAGCTTAAAGATAATTCCACAACTAGCATCCACGTGGAGTCACAACTAGCAGTCAAACCAAGATATTCACTTCGGTTTTAATTTTAAACATTTTACGTCGTCTCTTTGTTGGGTTCGACCTCTCTCTCCGTCCTCTCGTCTCAGAATGAGCATCTTACCTGTGTGGCTGGGAAGCGCAATCCACCAAAGCAATGTTGTTCCACCTAATCACACGATGATCAGAGGTTCTGGTGTACTGACAACCGATATTGTTGTCAAAGGCAAAGTTCTTTGCTTCAACGGCTCCAACGACTTTCTAATGTTGATATTGTTGCTGGAGGGAAGGATGCATGTTTGTGAAGACAACCAATACTTCAAAAATAACTCTTTTTCAACATGCCAAGGCTTTACTCAAGGCACATGATAAAATTATATTAGATGAGTCCAACTTGTTTTATGATCTACATGATAAAAATTGATCTAAACCGAAAAAAAAAACATCACGTCAAATTATAAGGGATTTTATCGAGTTGGACAACATACCTGATTTTATTGTTGTTGATTGCCCAACTGTTGTGGAATTACTGCTACAATAGAGCACAAACGTGTGTGTGGTTTGTGGTCTTCCTCAACAAAATCTCCTTATTTCTCAATGGGACTTTAGTCTCTCTTCCGGATGGGAAGAAGGGAGTACGTGTATGTGTGATTTTGTATCTTGGGGACCATAACCTACAGTTTTTATATATTGTTCAATTAAGGTTCCCATAATCCCCTGATGGGCCAATATAGGTATCTACTCATAAGGTCCATCTTAATTTGATAGTCTATTGGTATGCCCAAACTAGATCACCTAGAATAAGCCCATTGATTAAATAGTTAATGTAATTGCATAAGTATGATGTCCATAATAGGAAACGTGAATTTCCTAACACTACATATCATATAAATCTCAAATTGCAATCCTAATTGCACTATATCTGAAATTTGGTATTCTTGTACAACCACGATTCTCTCTCAAATCCCAATAGAGTTTGACATTACAATCCTTTACTACACTTGAGTCCGCACAGATCTTATGGGAGGAGAGACCGTGGGTATCTTTTCGAGAACAAGTACAGATTCTTAAGAGAACCCAATTCTTTAGAATGTGCAACCGTCCAACTCATGTGATTGAGCACTACTTTTATCAGTATGGTAGGAATGTCCATCAACGCCGTTCAGGCCAAGAAATGGTACACAGATGGAATCCACTAGCTTCTATGGCAAATAACCTTTTATTTTCTCGCCAAGTCTTTCTCTCGTCCCCATGGCTCTCAAGGCCACCCAAGAAACTTTTGTGTTCTCCGATGTAGTTGGGCAATTCTCCGAGTCATCCCCATGGCTTTCTAGACTGCCTTATTATACGATTTTGGTAGTTTTGTCAATCACCTGAGTTAAGCGCATAGTGAATATCTGTCGTCATCGTTCTGGCCAAGTGTTGGAGTTGCAGTGGATGCCAACCTTTCTATAATAAAATCTAACTTTCCACTATGGTCTGGTCTAGTACACAAGTGCACGAATAGTACTAGTAAATTCCGATAAAATCGGGTCAAACTCTCAAAGACTGGATGAGCTACTGAAATTATCTCTTAAATTCCTGTAATCGAATTTATAATGTAGAATTGTCAGATCTACAAGCAGAAAACACTAAAACTATACTAAGTAGAACAAAGGACACTCCATGGAGAATAATGATACAAGGGACGACTCAATTTTTGTTTAAGCAAATTGTCAAACATCTAATAGATCAAGGGGTAAATGCATGTATAACCGGCTGTTAGTCGCGTTATATCCGTGTTTTCTCTCTTATCTCTGGTGTCATGTAATGCCCAGAGAGTTAGGAGATCTAACCCTTTGCACATAGCCCTATAGATCACGTGTGGAAGTGAGTTTTGTCTAGATCTCACAAATTAATTCTGCTTTTCCACCCATATGGAGAAGGGAACACACACTAATTAGTGTTTGTCTACCCTAATCTGCTCTTTCGAGATCAATTAGGGTTCCTTAAAGGCATAGATGTTGATCAGGCACCTTGGTGATCATGAAGCCCAACACTAATTACACAGAAATTTAACATTCAATGCTCAAACAATAAATGAGCGAGTCAAAGATGCATAAACGTGATATAATTACATCCCATTAAAGGGGGTTCAACTGGACATTAAAGGAAATACAAAGAAATCCCTAAATATTATAATAACAAACATTGTCTAGCACAAACTACAAATGAGATAAGAAAATAAAGCTCGAAAGAGAGGAGATTAAGCTTCCCCAAGGTTGAATCCAATGTAATTGTGGTTACTCGAGTTCGAGTCATTCTAAAATTTTTGTGTTGCCTTGTTCTATTTTAGTGAGGGGAAGCCGCAGAGGCTCTCCTTCCCTTGGGTTGTAAAATTCCCTTTTCCCTTTCTAGCACATTCTCAAAGGCATCCTCAACTCTCCTCTAAAGCTCCTTGTCTTTGCTATTTCTAGGCAGATGGTGGCGACATGGTGATTTTTGCACCGCCATAGGCGTCGGGTTCTAGTGATGTGGCAGTGGGAAAAATATTCACTCCTCCTGACACGTGCGACTAGCACTGACTTAGTGAGGCAGGGGCCTCAACGCACGTTGCAGCTTCAAAGGATTGAGGCAGGGGGATCAATCTTGTGCTCAGCAGCTCTAGGTTGTTAGCCTCTAAATTAGGAGCATCAACGATCGCACACCTGCACCTTAGGATCAGCCCTCATGTGCTGGCTCCTTGCATGTATTTCTTCATCTTCGTGGTTCAGACGCCATGTGGTGCCGGATATCCTATGGTGCTGGACACTTTGTCCACCGGGCAAGATTCTGTTTCGGCACTCTACTCCAATCTTGAGGTCACCTGGCGCCCGTCCAAGCTGACTTATTATACAAGTGCAGCAATTTGTTGATCACATGAGTTAGACAAGGTCGATCAATCTATGCAAGTCGCAACTTTGAACATAAAACACACAACAATTCAGATAAGAATAATGCTAGCTGCACCTATCAGACGTACATGTTAATCTAAGTCATTGATGCCTAGGGTTTATCCTCTAGAAAAAGGATTTTATAAAAAATATTTTTTATATTTTTAAGAACTTAGAGTAACAAATACAGCGGATAGGTGCGTCTAGCATTACTCTTCAGATAAAATCCACATAAACTATAAGCACTTATCAGATTTTACCTTAGGCAACACATCAATACACAACTAGCGCACCCACGTGGTGTCACAGGTGCATGGCATCCACGTCATCTCTTTGTTGGATTCAGTCTCTCTCCCTTGTTTGCGTTCTAAGAAAGGGGAACAACCTGAGATCTAGGAGTGTTTGTCGACACACCGTACGTCCTACTCAAGAAATATTACATGGTTGGATTCCACTAGCTTTGTTGGCAAAGACCTTTTCTTGTTCTCGCAATGCAGTTGGCCAAGTCACTCCCTCGTCCCCATGGCTCTCAAGGCCACTGAAGATACTTTCATGTTCTCCCATGTAGTTAGCCAAGTCTCTTAGTCATCCCCATGGCTTTCTATGCTACTATATATATTATACGACAGTGGCAGTATGTCGATAACATGGGTTAGGGAAGGTCGATTAATCTGTGGAAATGGCAAATTTGAACATAAACACATACAAATTCAAATAAAGTCCCCATAAACTTCTAACCGCATAGTGAATTTTACCTTTGGGCAACACAACAATACACATAATGGATGCTTAGCTTTAATTTGACATAATTAACTATTAGATGTACCCTAACCAGACACACGTCTCCATCTTTAGATATACTAAACATTAATTCTAATCAATGATACTAATTACTCATATCATAGATTATAAAGATTAGGCAATTAACCTTGAATTTCAATATACTAGTATAATAAAATATAATGTCATTCAGCGCCACAATTATTATGAGTAATTAATAAAAAATAATTTAATATCTGAAAACTTTCTAATGTGGCCAAATTGGTGACTAACAAATTATACCCAATATAGATATCAACATTAAATAATTACAATGAAAGTTTACATGTATGGTGGTGATACAAGTCTTTAATATTTTCTTTTTTCTCTTTAGAAGATTCCATGTTTAACATTTGGTCACTTGCTCAAAATTTGATTACTTTAAATGGAGTTGGAATGGAGACTCGATAATATATTTCATCATTTCCTATACACAGAATGTGGCAATTCTCATAATAAACATGCAAATAGCATTCCTTTTCCGTGACGTAATGAAGCAAACGACAAGAAAAAAATATAACAATTATAATTATAAGCCCACACATATATGTAATCCAAAATGAATAATAATTTAATTCTTATAATGACACAATAACGAATCATTTAATGAAATACGATAATATGTGTGTGTATGTGTGGCAATTTCATACACTTCATAATTAAACTTTTATGAGTTACCACTATAATCTTAAAATGAAAAAACGTGAATTATTAACCAGATGCTTCGATACCAATTGTTGAAATTTTCATAATATTACATAAAGCAAAACAAGCCCTAATTTGATTAACACTTCACTTCCTAAGATTATAAAATATCATAATTTTCACATTACCATAATTGAGAGAAGACTTTGGCAAAATTGGTTTCTCTCCTACCCTTTTTCCGATGGACAGAAAACTTGAGTGAGCTCGTTATGTGTGGAAAGAGGACCAATTTAAAAGTCTTTTTATCAAAATGGGTAGACACCAATTGGATTTTAGGCCAATATTTATTTTCTTTATGAAACCTAATAATTAATGTAAATGGGCTACAAAAGAAAATAAATATGCATGTATGAGTTGGAGGAACCAGCTCGAGAACTTAAAAATATAAAAAAGGAATTGCAGAGTGACTGTTCAATTCGCAGAAAGTTATGCACAAACCTTCCTCATAAAGAGAGGAGATCGGTAAGAAGGTCGTCAATCATCACACCGAGGACCCCAACCTCCACCTCTAAGACCAAGTCTTCTTCTTCTTCCTTGAGCTTCCTCCATCTTCTCCCGGTCTCCATTTCCATGACAAGCGCCTCTCTGTCGTCCTGTACTTCCTTTCTCGTTCCTCCATCAAAGCCATTCAACCAATCGCTGGCTGTTCTCAATAACACTTCTCCTGGGTCATTTTGGTCGCAGTTTCTTAACCCCTCAATAAAGAAATCCAGGAGAATTTTATGATCTGTTTTCTGTTTTTGGGAGCAGTACCCAGATTTTGGATTAAGAAGCTGCTCAAGCAGCTCTCTTGCTGCGCACTCTTCTTCTACTACTTGGCTGCACTTTTCGGAGCATTGAGTATTTTCGTCGCCGCTGCTGGAGCAGTCGAGCTCAAAGAGAGCAATGCGTTTCTCTAAATCCACGGGTGCCAACTCCGCAAGGCTCTCGAATCTTCGGATCTTCTGCAGTAGCTGCTCCTTCTTCCCTGCAAGTGAAGAATGCAGTCAGAAAAAAAAAAAAAAAAAAAGAAACAGTGAAGTTCGATGCTTCGATGACATGAAAGCCCAATGTGGTTCGTTTAAATTTGATGAAGAGCCATGTCAAGTAAAATGCCTTGTCAAGGAAGCCCCATAGCTGATACGAAGTTTCAAGTAAAATGCTTAGTAAATTTTCAATGGGAACCTTGCTTTTAACTTGAGCAAAATTAGTTTAATTAAGACGTCTCTTACTTGTGAATATGAAGCACGGATCCTATTTTCCAACATTTATTCGAACCATTCTACTTTGCAAATATGTTGCAGTAATCCAGGAGATGAAAATTATCAAGAAAGTAGTAGAGTTAGTCTTGTGTAGTACTGTCGCGAAAAGAGAAACCATACTTTCCATGTTCGCCAGATTCCGTTGGAAGGATGAAAAGGGCATCTCTTCGTCTTCATCTGGAAAATCCGAAACAGAAACCGGGCTAAGCTGCTCCTCCTCTTCGTGCTCTTCTCTTATCCGGCGCTCCCCCACCTGTTTGACGATATTACGTACACAAGCCCAGAAGTTAAAATCTCCAACTGTGAATGACCAGGGGAGCAACTGCACATGATTTAGTTAAAAAAAACAAAAACAAAACAAGTCGTGCTTCTATTCGAAAAAGGGTTGCAGCCTTTATTTGTGCCTGTCCCTTCCGCACTGAGTTTTTGCTTTATTGGAAGGGGGTCTTACTTTATGCCATATGAATATACCATATGGCGCATGCATCAACTTGTTTTAACTTTACTAGTTTGCGTGCCACTTTAACAGTTATAGCCACATTTGAGTTGAGTCTCACCAACCAAGTACAGGGTGGCAGGGGAATAAGAGCGGTGTTCTACCTACAAAAAAATCTCTTCTAATTTAGATAAGACTGGGAACCAACAAAAAAAAAAAAACATATTGCCCCCGTCAATGCTCATAAATGAGCTGAATACAATATAGAAGATGTGTCATGTGATTGACGGTTCAATAAAACTGATCAAATGCCAAAACCTGACAAGGTTGAAGCGTCAATGAAGACTGAAGATATTCAAAGATGGAATGTGTATCTTTGTTTTCACCACGGAGACTAGAAATTAGAAGGAACTAGAGGTGTTTCACTGTTCGGGCCAGAAGCAGGAGGGCAATGTCTACCCGGTACGGATCTTTCTGCTCTGGTCTCACGTGTCCTGTCTCACGACAATTAAGTAATAACGAAGTACTTTACGCTAAACGACAGTTCCTACCTGATTAAAAACGAAGAGTAAAAACAACAGCAGAAGAATAAAAAAATAAATCAAGTCAACCAGATTTGTAAGAATCCGGAAGAATCGGCTGTTACTTCGTAATCTCATTTTTTTATTTGTATAAAGAAATCAAGCCACGATTCTCACCGAAAACCAAAACGAAAATCCACGCCGAGAAAGAAAGAAACGAAAAGTTGCTGGAAAACAAAAAGTGTAAAACGAGTTTGGTAGTCCCTGTACCAGCAGACAAAGCGATTTGTTTTTTGAATCGGATTGAGCATTTGAAAGTCCAAATCAATGAAGGGATTGAAAACCCTGACCCGTGGTTCGCGGTAGCAGGTCGCTTTCCCTGAGGAATCCTCACCATCGTCACCGACACCGCAGTAATTCCCCTGTGCGTGAGTTTTACTCTCCCCTGCTTCGTTTTCACCGGTGTTGTACTCCGAGCTGCTGATGCTGCTCGAAGAAGAAGAAGAAGAAGAAGAAGACGGTAACGAGAATTCACTGTCGGTCCAGCTGCTGTTCGTGCTGCTGCTCCTCTGGATCGGAGACGTGAACTCAACGGATTCCGTTGTCGTCGTCGTCTCCACATGGCTGCTGAACGATTTCCATCTCATGATGTCCCGAACTCTAACTGCAGTACCGATGATTTGACCCTCGCGTTTCTCGCTTTGGCTCCGGAAGCTTCTTCTCAGCCTCCGGGAGAGGCTTCTGGGAAGAATCCCCTGTTTAGGGCGATCTGAAGACTGAGATCTGAAGACCTTTATGACCGCTTCGGATGCCTTATGTAATGCAGCGATGGTAGTCGAAGCTGCTCTTGATCTGCTTCGGAGTAATTTCGGACTGCTCTCTGTTCCAGAACTTGTGTCTTTGAGATCCATTTCGAGAAGATTCCTGATAGTGGTATCCCACTGTCTAGGATAGGAGACGAAACCGCCAGAGTGGCAATCCTCTAGGAGGAAATCTTTGAGCAACAGAGGCTTTTGAGTGGGGGAACAAAGTTTTCCAGGTTCGGCTTTGAAATCCATGGCGAAAGGACCCGGGGAGCAGTGAGAACAAGCGGTAAACGAGAGGAAGAGGACCTAATATTAAACAGAGCACCAAAGCAATCCTAAACGAATGAAAAAGAACTCGATGAGGAGGAGCAACAAAATCGCTTCAGAAAAAAAACAGCGAGAAGCTGTAAAATATCTGTGAATTAACTTCCGATCATGAGACTGCAACACAGATAAGACCGCTGTATGTAGCTACAAGAATCGGAAAAGATGAATCAACTGGCGATCATGAGCTGTTTGCTAACCTCACCTGCACGGTAGCGCTTAACAAAGGGACACCAGCCGAGATACCTAAGAGGAGTAGAAATAGGGCGAGAAGGATCCAAAATTAACCGAAGCAAAAAACCCTCTCCCGCGCTAGGCGCGGATCTTCTTCTAGTTGTTGAGGGAAGCGCCGGGAGATTTTAATAGAGGTAATTGGAAATGAAAATGGTGAAAGTGAAAGAGGGAGGCAGCTTCTGAGGTGAAGATCTCCAGGCAAGAGCGCGCGTCAGCCATGGAAACAGAACGAAGCGCCCGAAGCTACTCCTGTCTCTCCATTCTCTCCTTCCCTCTTATTTTTTTTGAATACTCGTGCATATAAATTTTTTTGTGTTGTTTTTATAAAGTGTAATAAGACTGTAAGTGGCGACTTTTTCGAGACCGAGGCCAGGGACTGACCGAGACTGCGACGGCATGTCGCGGAGAGACGAATCATTCATGAAGCAAATTAAAGTCAAATTAGTTTCTGCTCTAACTGCGAGATTTTGAAATCGGAAATGGTAATTGTAAGAGTATGTGGCAAAGCTGTCCAACTGACAACTTTTCCAGGTGAACAAATAGATTCCCATATGCATTACGCGTACTATCTGGTCATTCTCTTGTCCAATAAAATTAAAGCTACCCCTGCTCAACTTGTGAATTGGTAAATGTAATAAAATATTTGATAAATTTACTACTTATCATTCTATTAAAATTGGCATACTGATCAGTACATAATAATTATTCTTGCTTTAGTTTTTCGAAAGTCAACTTGGGTCCCAAATGTAACTACAATAAAATTTTTGAAATCATTTAAATTTGGGAGTATTTGATTTGTTAACATTTCATATATATTATCATACACAAAAAATTGTCACTTTTTTTTGGCACTTTGATCAATTATTGCTGTTTTCATGTAAAGGACAAGTGCAAAATGACCACAACTTTTTCACGGATCGGAAAGTTAAATCTGTTATTAAAAATTTTAAATTTTTATTAGACCTCAAACTACAAAATTGCCGAGTTTGTTGGGAAGGAAATCGGTTAAAGACGGAATTGCCGCGGGGGAGAATGGAGAGGAAGAGAGGGAGAGGGAGAGAGGGAGAACGGAGAGGGAGAACGGAGAGGGAGAACGGAGAGGGAGAACGGAGAGGGAGAACGGAGAGGGAGAACGGAGAGGAGAACGGAGAGGAGCGGAGAGGAGAGCGGAGAGGAGAACGGAGAGGGAGAGCGGAGAGGAGAAGCGGAGAGGGAGAAGCGAGAGGGAGAACGGAGAGGGAGAGCGGAGAGGGAGAAGCGAGAGGGAGAGCGGAGAGGGAGAACGGAGAGGGAGAACGGAGAGGGAGAGGGAAGCGGAGAGGGAGAACGGAGAGGGAGAGCGGAGAGGGAGAACGGAGAGGAGAGCGGAGAGGAGAACGGAGAGGGAGAGCGGAGAGGGAGAACGGAGAGGAGAACGGAGAGGGAGAACGGAGAGGGAGAACGAGAGAGGAGAGAGGGAGAACGGAGAGGAGAGAACGGAGAGGAGAACGGAGAGGGAGGCGGAGAGGGAGAGAGGAGGAGAGGGAGACGGAGAGGAGAGAGGGAGAGCGGAGAGGGAGAGAGGGAGAACGGAGGGGAGAGAGGGAGAACGGAGAGGGAGAGATGGAGAACGGAGAGGGAGAGAGGGAGAATGGAGAGGGAGAGGGGGAGAACGGAGTGGGAGAGAGGGAGAATGGAGCGGGAGAGAGGGAGAACTGAGCGGGAGAAAGGGAGATAAATTGGGAGACGAAAAAGTAAAATATAAAAAAATATGTTTCACTCTTTCCGGTGTGTTGTGAAAACCGGAACTTCCGGTTTGCTGTCTCACTCGAGGAGCATGCGTGGATGCCACCTAAGCATCCATGTCAGGCTCCACCTTGGCAGTGTCCCACAGGCGTACCGCCTCGGTACGCATAGCATTACTCGACATTAAAATATTCCTAGTGTGGGTCCCACTAACACAATAAAGAGGGAAGTGCACAAAGTGTATGCAAGGGCCGTGTGCAAAAACTGTGCATGGCCGCTGTGGGCATAGCATTACTCTTCTAAGAGCCAGAACACGAAGGTTGAATTGAGAAAAGAAAAGGATAAAAGGCTGATGCCCTTGTGCTAGCCTTAGTGCCATAGCGCCCTTGTAGTTGACAAAGAGGCATCCTTGTTGGCGCCATGACACCAAACTGCATAAGTTGAAGCCTTTGCATCAAATGGGATGCTATAGCACCCCTAAAGCATTTTATGCCTAGTGTGGTAGCAGGTGTCCAATGCCATAGGTGTATGGTTTACTCTATGTGCAAAAGCATTGTTTTGGAAAGTGATTAGGTAGTTGGGCGTTGGGCAATGTCTTGGGCAATGGTGTTAGTGGACGTGACGAAGCAAGGGGCAATAGGCGCACCCAACTGCCACCGTAAAAAATATCCAAAGGCGGACCATTTAGTTTGTGTTTCCATCCAACCTAAACCAATATCAAACAGTGAAGCCATTGGACAGATCGGAGGATAAATGGACTGTGGTGAACTGGACCATTTCAGCTAAAGTAAAACATTAAATTCGAATAGGAGATAGTATGTTTGAATTCATGGACTTGAATACAAACTTAGATAAGATATCTTTTTATGTCTTTTTTACACTAAATGAACACCATTACATTTGTGGTGTATTTTCTAATTTAAACATCTGGAACTTGCAGGTCAGAGGGTCACCCTAATTGTTTGAGTGTTATTTGTTAAAACTGGAAACTATAATCCTTTTAGTCCTTATTTGAACATTGTAGATGGAAATTTCTAGGGATCCGAGTAGGGGAGCGTCTTGGGAGTCATTCCAAAGCGTTAGATAATGTTTAGTAGCAACTTGGAGCCTCTTCACTCTGAATTTGCACTACCTTGTTCATACTCCTTTGTTTCTGTGTACTTTAAAGATGTATTTTATTGGGATTACTGTAGCATATTATTTAATGTAATGAGTAGATAAACCCCTCTTTGGAGGTGTGGTCCAGCAAAACAATGTAACATTATATCTCATCTTAGTGATTTGAGCATGATTTTATTAAAATGTCTGTATATTGCACACTTCATTCTCAATTAAATATCTGGCTAGCGATTGACTCGTTAATTAAGAATTTGTAGTAATCCTGGAAGTAATTCTGAATAGACTACACAATAGGCAGCACATAAACTCATCGTGTAGGGGACAGAAGAAGGATTGGTGGGTTAAATTAGGAAGAAAAATGATATGCGTACTGTGATATCTTACTGTCTATTTTTACTGTCTGACGTGGCATCCTCGTTGGCAATCCACGGCAGAAAAAATGTCAGTTTAAGATTCTCCTGCAAAACAGACGCGATTGACGGAAGGGAGAGGAGTAAACGACGACTCCGAAACAATCTCCAGACAGAGAGATGAAATCGGATGGACTTTTCGCGGGGAAAGAGTTCTTTGAACAATCTCCAATCGGGAGAGATGAAATCGGAAGGATTTTTCAGGGGGGGGGGGGGAGAGGAGTTCTCTTGAGTCCCAAACTCGGCTAGGGTTCTCAACTTTCTACTTCTCCTTCCATTTTTGGAACTTTTCGAGAAAAAAATCAAACTTTTGTAACCTCCAATAGCGCGTTAACACTAGCAACTTGTTACCTCACAGCAGCCTACCAGACATTGAGCACGAGCTTCCAAATTTCAGGGCTAGAAGTTTCAGATAGCGTGGGAAAATGTCGAAAGAATTCATACAGGTAAGGGCCCTTTTTTTTGTTGAATTTTATCTTCCTATGTGCTTCATACTATTTTTTGGATTTGTGTTTGTCTTCATCGTGCATGTGAACATTGCTTACTTAAATAGCTTAAATCATCTCTTCTTATTTTAGAATCATTTAGAGGTTCCGGGGAACGTGAAGCCAAGTGTATATATGCTAAGAGGAGTCTCGATGTGTCATTCTTACTTTTTTTTTTTTTTTATAGGAGCATCTAAAACGATTAAAGCACAATCTTCTTTAACTTGAGTTCAACATCAATGTTGGCTGTTTTTAACTTGTCAACGTAGAGTGTATATATTGAGTTCCTCCAAAAGCCTATTGACTGTTTTGTTCTAAGGTGATTGCTTCAGCAGTTTATATATTTGTATTTGTAAGTAGTTTGTTAGTTGTTTTCTTTTAAAGGAGATGGCACGAGGCTTTTGTCAATTTGATAACATAAGCATATATTTATGGCAGTAGCCCCAAAAGTCTATTGAATGTTTTGTTCATTCTTTGCACAGTTTATGCATTTCTATTCGGAATGGACTTAATCATTTTAGTTTTTTATTAGCTGTTTCTGTTTGAAGGAGAGCATGACTCGATTATGTAATTCTATTAGTGAGGAACTGAAGTCGCATTGCTAGTTTTTTGTCTGCAAGTAGATATTATGAGGTATTTGTTGTTACTCCTAGTAAACTAAACACATTTTGCTTATCCTACTTTCCAGCCTGTAGTCACTGCTAGTGGAAATGTCTTACCCAAATACCCAAGTTGCACACAACCTAAGAGTCTCTTCAGCTCTGGTTCAACAAAGTGTAAGGTATATGTTTCACACAACTGTCTGTTTTGCTGGTGTTAAACGATGCTAAGTATTCTGTTTTTTGCAGCTGAAATTAGCCAAGAGACTTTCTACTACTGGTGCATAACTAATCATAACTGAGGAACAGCTGATATGCTGCAGTAGGTGGTGATATCCTCTATTAAGCTGTGTTTGTAAATTCATTGACCGTGGCACACTTACCACTCCAGTGGGAAAGCTTTTAAATCGTCTCAAACGTGAAAACAATAGAAGCCTCAGAGTGCAGCTGTGCTGAAGTGCTTATTGTAAATGTTCAGCTAGGGTCTTCACTCGCATTTGCACGAAAGTGCACACCACCCTTTTGTTTCAAACGCTTGCAAGGTCTCTCCATAAATGTGCCTTAGGTTTGAACTTGAAGCATAATGTATCTTTGGTTCTACTTGTTGAAATTTTATTCGGTTCTCTTTTCAATACACACTGAGCTTGCCCTGAGTCGGAGGATGCCAGTGCTGCAACCAGTCATGCATTATGCCAAGTTTTCAATCTGGAGCTTCTTAGTTTTGGCTTGACATCTGTAAACATATAATTTGATTCATTTAACGTATTCAAACATTCCGGGTACATTTGTCCCAGTTTGTGTTTTTGTACAATTCATTATTACACGAGGAATTTAAGCACGAATATAAAGACCCGAAAACGTGTTCTTCTCAACTTCATCAAATTTGAAATGATCAATCAATCAATTTCCAATACAGTAGGCTGCAATTGCGGGGCCTGGTTACTCCACTCGAACTATCAGCGCTCTTGTCACGTAAAAAAAAAAGGAAGAAAATATAAGAGAAAAAAGAAGAAAAATGTATTCCAGAAAACTAGTACTTTACATTCACTAACACAAGATTAATTAATCACAAGCAACCTCATTCCAACAGTGGAAAACATCTTTGTGTACTTCTCCTAAACTGGACATAACGTTTTAAGGGACTCAGATCTGGCTTAAAAGTAGCTCTCATGAACCACATCCAGAAGATTAGGTGGTCCTTAACACACATCAACTCCACAAACATCCTGCAGAAACTAACCCTGGCCTCAAGAATGTTAATGTCAAGCTGCGATCAGCACAACTCAAATTATTTCAAAATGCCACACCAAAACTGGGACTACAAAAGAGAAATGTCAACCAATCATGTCATAGCTGCCTCCTGGTCAAAAGTGAAGCCTCCAGAGATCCCCATTTTTCCCATGAGATGGTGATCCATTCCTGCTTTCACCCAAACAGCGTTTGTAAGACATTTGTTCAAACAGAGCAGTAAATAGTTCAACTCACACAAAAATTCTTTAGGAAAGTCAACAAAGTCATAAAATATTATATAAATATCAGATATAACAAACCAAAAAAATTTTCTCTTTGACCACCATACAAATAATTAGAAGATAAACCTGCAATATTTTAGTAGATGTCCCAATGAATATATTTCTTCTACTGATGTTCCAATGACCTATTAAATGACTGAATATGTGGATTGACTTGCACCTGTAATATTTTTACAGCTTACAATCCATACTAAAGAAATGGATCGAATTACAAATAAAGTTACACAAATAAACTCCAACCACCATTAAATTGGCTTCTTGTGTCCCAGTAGGAGTATCCAATCTAACTACGGAGTCTTGTTCCACTTCAATATTTCTTCGAGAGACCTAACAACATAATATCATTAGTTTAAAATACACAAAGCATTTAATAACGAAAGTATATAATGAAATAGAGATAAAATGTTTAGTGATAAAAATTGCATACCTTTTTCTTCTGTTTAATGCTTACTTTCTCCACTATTGATTGTTTCCTCTTAGTAGTGGGTCACCCTTTCCTTCTCACTTGAATAGGGTTTAGAATCTTAGATGATGTATTTTCATTTTCCTGAATTTTGTCACTGCCGAATTTCATACCATTTGTTGCATCATCCATTCCACAATTTGTAACAATGAGATTATGACTTAGTCCCACACTTTTAGATGTATCAATTTCCACCAAAAGTTTTTCATTCATTTCATTAATTAGCTTTAAAGCAAGCTCATACCCATCATTAGATGTCAATGCTATATCTGCAAACTCTAGGCAACGAGCACATAAAATTTCAGATTTTTCCATTGTTGTATCAGCTTCAATGTTAGTTGTAAAGACAGAGCATGTACACGCTTAAGATCTTGTCTCCAACGTGCTAATATATACTAAGAAGGAATCTTATTCACCTTCAAAAATATGAGTGCAAATAATGTGTGCCTACATAGGATGCCTCTATATTCAAATGAACGACAAATGCACCAACCTTTTTGTTCTTTTGCAATGTAGCAAACCGAGTAATTCTGATGTTCCCATGTTTTTCCTTCATTCCTCACTACATGTTCTAGAACATCAAAGTTAAAGACAGATCCATCTTCTGCCACTAATGATGCATGACAATACAATAAAGCCTTCACCTCATCCTGAAACTTCTTAAAAATATCAAATGTATAAATTTCACTTAATTGCTTTTCCATATAATAGTTTGAAACTAATGGCCGCTTCATATTGGAAGAATAAAAATCTGATTTAGCTTCTTTCTCATATTTGCTTTGTAATGCAAATTCATATTGCTCAACAAATTGCTTCAAAGTAGTCTTTGAATGTATATAACCATCAAAAAATGCATTCATACTCTCTCTTCGTTGGGTTGTAGACATGCCTGCCCAAAAGACATCCTTTACATACACAAGGATCCATAGCTTTCTTAGGCCGTAAAGAGTTTGAAGCCACTCATTTTCTTGAAGCTTAAAGTCCTTGATGAAATTCAACCAATTTTCTTCAAACTCTTCAACTTTCAACGATTGATATACAATCACCTTTAACTTCTTTTTAATGGCCTTATAATCAATTAAACTACCCAATTTTGAGGAAGTTTTTTCATTATATGCCACAAGCACAAACGATGGCGAGCTTCTGGAAATATTTTATCAACGGCTGCATGTATGGACTTACATTGGTCCGTTATTATAGACTTTGGAGGAATTCCAGACATACACTCTAACCATGTTTCAAATAACCAAATATAAGTCTCAATACTTTCATCAGCAAGCAATGCACAACCTAGTAACACTGACTAACCATGATGATTTACACCAACAAATGGAGCGAAAGGCATATCATACCTATTTTTTAAATATGTAGTATCAAAAGATATGACATCCCCAAAATATTGATATGCAGCCCTTGATCAAGCATCTGCCCAAAATACATTTCTTAAACGACCTTCAAAATCCAAATCTATCAAATAAAAGAAGTTTGGGGATTTCCTTTGCATCCGGACAAAATATTTATGAATAGCTTCAGCATCTCCATCTCCAAGCTTTAATCGTCAAACTTTGTCAATATAATTTCAGCATCTCCCATTCATTTTGCCCATATCTGGACAGACTTATTCAGTTTTACCCCTGCATCATCATTAAATTCTAAGTGTTGTTTCACATAAGTGGGTAACTTTCTATTTGATTTGTAGAAACGAGACTTTGATGGGTTAATTGTATGATTATGTTCAAGGTGAACATGTTGCAGATGATAAAGTCCATCATGATGCAAATGGGCTATGATTTTTGCTTTACATTTTGTCTTTGGTGATGGTCTAGAACGATATGGGTTCTTAGTAGTATTCCTTGGCTTCCCCTCCTTGACAAAAGCAAGAGTGAATGTTTTGTATCGCTTGTCTTCTCCATATGATGAACTCCTTTTATTTATACCAAATCCAATACGTTGAGCATATCGGTTGTAGAAGTATCTTGTATCTTCATACGTATTGAAAACCAAACCTAATCGAGGAATTTCATCTTCTTCTCCCAAGGTATTATAATCCCCAACGGATATATTTCGACATTTTTCTTCATGGAGATTTGGCTGTTCAAGAGGCACTACTTTATTTTCATCAAGAACCATGTCTATTGATTTGCTAGCCACTGCCTATAAAGTTATCATTAACCAATCAAACTAGTAGCTCAAACTCGAATTAAAATATGCCAAGTCCAAACACTTAATAACCTTATTAAAAACAAGTGATAGAAATGGGAATGTCAAAAAACAAGCAATATGACCTCAGTTCCTCACTAATAGAATTACATAATCGAGTCATGCTCTCCTTCAAACAGAAACAGCTAAGAAAAACTAAAATGATTAAGTCCATTCCTAATAGAAATGCATAAACTGTTCAAGGAATGAACAAAACAGTCAATAGACTTTTGGGGCTACTGCCATAAATATATGCTTATGTTATCAAATTGACAAAAGCCTCATGACATCTCCTTTAAAAGAAAACAGCTAACAAACAACTTACAAATACAAATATATAAACTGCTGAAGCAATCACCTTAAAACAAAATAGTCAATAGACTTTTCAAATCATGCTTTAATCGTTTTAGATGTTCACATGCACAAAACGGAAAGGAAGACAAACACAACCCAAAAAATAGAATGAAGCACATAGGAAGATAAAATTCAACCAAAAAAAAGGGCCCTTACTTGTATGAATTCTTTCGACATTTTCCCACGCTATCTGAAACTTCTGGCCCTGAAATTTGGATGCTTGTGCTCAATGTCTGGTAGGCTGCTGGAGGTTACAAAAGTTTGATTTTTTTCTCGAAAATTTCCAAAAATGGAAGGAGAAGTAGAAAGTCGAGAACCCTAGCCGAGTTTGGGTTACAAAAAGGGAACAACTCCCATTCTACGAATATCCATCGACATTGTTCTAACCAAGAAACGTTGCTCATGAGATGCATTCCACTGGCTTTGATGGCAAAGAACCTTCATGTCGCCATGCAGCTCGCCAAGTCATGACTCCCTTATCCCCATGGCTCTCAAGCCCACAAAAGAAACTTTTGCGTTCTCCCATGCATGTAGTTGGCCAACTCTCACATTGGTCCTCATGGCTTTCAAGACCAACTTATTATACGACTGTGCGTGGCGCGTGGTTTGTCAATCCACTACTAGAAATATAGTCTCCACGGCGGAATGAAAATTGTTTCGGCAGGATATCCGGCAGTTTGCCGGGTTTGATTCAGGTTCATATGAGCCTTACAAGCCCATATGAAATTATTAGGTCCCGATTTGAAACAGGACTTAAGTTACCGCGCACCGTTACGCGTATTACGCGTAACGGGCGACATCTCTCTCTCTCTCTCTCTCTCTCTCTCTCTCTCTCTCTCTCTCTCTCTCTCTCTCTCTCTCTCTCTCTCTCTCTCTCTCTCTCTCCCTCTCTCTCTCTCTCTCTCTCTCTCTCTCTCTCTCTCTCTCTCTCTCTCTCTCTCTCTCTCTCTCTCTCTCGGTTTATTTCCTCTCCCCCCTGGACTTCGACGAAATTTGTCGAAGTCTTTCGCCAACGCGTGAACCACCTCCCTCCGGCGTTCAACTTCCGGCCACAACAGTCGAAGCATCTCTGACATTCTCTCCCCGACACACATTCTCCTCTGGCCGAAGACCAAGCTCAGTCAGCTCCGTACGATCATCGGCAGTTCTAACTCGTCTCCGGAGCTCGACGTTTTGCACTACCCTCTCTCTCTCTCTCTCTTATGTTTCCGAAGACTCGTTATTGTTGCTCGAGAATTTGAAATTACCTGAGCATATCAAATTTTATATTTTATTTGATTTCTGCTCTTTTTGAATTACTTTTACAAACCACTCGCTTTCCCCTCCATCCATTAATTTGTACTTCACCTTTTTCGCTTGCCTTTTTTTTTTTTTTTAAGTTTTTCCTTTTTAATAGGAGGATGTTGTGTTATTCGTGTGTGCTTTGTCAACATTGATTTAGATTTTCTTTTGCCCTATTCTCAGAGAACTATTGTCTGAGGGTTTATGGATTCTCAACCGGAACCAGTGAGCTATATCTGTGGAGGTAACAGAGAGGTAAAGTTTCCCTCTCCTTCAGTATAATTTTTTTAATTTTAGACATTTATCCCTGTTTTGTTTTTTCAATACGATGTTGTGGATTGATTTATAATTTGGTGCATGTTTTCTTCTTTGCTTATATATGTATGCTCTTACGAATTTAGATATTTTACTCTCTTGGTTGGGCTGTTGGATGTGTTTATTTCAGTGTATGAGCTCTCGAGCAAGTTTAATTAGATGTGTTGAATGATATTGAAGTGTTCTCTATCCGATTTCCCTTCTCTCTCTCTCTCTAACTCTCTCTCTTACTCTCTAGGTTTTTCCTCTCTCTCTTGAATCTCTCTTACTGTCTTTTGATGTTTAATTATTTTTCGTCATTCTCTTTGTATCAAATTGACATATATCTGCTTTTGTTTCAGTCATTTATTTTGATACGGTCTCAGTTTTTTATGCTTGGACATTTTATTATTTTGCAAGTGTTGTTGACAGAATTTCCTAGCCTTCCACCAGTATTCCAGAAAACGCCTAATGCAATTCATGAGCTGACTCTAGCACGTAAAGTTCTGACATCATGATATTTACTTGACTTTATCGATTATATTAGAAAACAATACCTATAAATCTTCAAAATATGGAAAAACATTAATGGGCTTGCTAGTTGTGGCAGAATATGTAACGTTTGTTGATTATCCTCTTCTTTTGAGCTCTTGCAATTTTAGGTAAAAATTGGAGGTTTTTTACATGAAGAAATTGTAATCTAAATTTCGTTTGGAAGTGTGTTGTTCTTGACTCCTTTTGAACTTTTTGTGTACTATAATGTACTTTGCTCTATCTCCTACTTTTTTTGGTAACCAGTAAAGCTTCCTAATGTTGTGAAACTAGAGCAAAATTTACTTTTCCTAGTTTATGGTAAATTGTGGAAAACTTATCATATAACATACTGGACTAATATAGTGCGCATTGCACACTGTGCAATGCACATCGTCATCATCACTATCATATAAATATCATTTTTATTGTATCCATTATGCTGTTAATTTTGTTGTTGTTTTTGTTGCTTTTGCTGCTTTTATCTTATTGTTCTTGTTGTTTGTGGTGATTGTGTTTGTGGTGATTGTGTTGGTGGTGTGTGCATGTACGATTATGTGCATATGCATGAACAGTAGCCCATACGTGCAATAAAAAGATATTGTTAGTTACAATCTGACTATTTCTAGGTTGTGTTAAGTATTGACTCTTTGGTTTAGTAGTTTTTTATTTTTTGACAGAGGCAGAACTTTTTGTGCTTTTAGGATGCTCAGTTATATTAATATTGAATATGTTATGCTGATTATTGATTGACTCTGGGTTCTCTCAACAGTTGTTTGATTCTGGAACCTGTGACATGATCCCTCTGTCCTACATATTAATTGCTGTTAGAACTTGTTGTATTAGGATGTCACCCAAACTTCTCATGACTATTTAACTGAGTTTTCAAGCCAGGCACATTTTTGTGAGCGCAGTGATCCCCTTCTAACAGCTAGTTTGTGATGATGTGTGATTACATAACTTCATTGACCTTGTCATGTTTTACACTAGGTTCTAATTCCTCTTTTATGACTGCCTGTAAATTAGTTATGACCCTACCATATCATGTTCTCCGTTTGTTATTAAATTTCATCAAATTTTTTGTTGAAATTGGAAATGGCAGGATCTCTTCTTTGTATGGTGCATTGGTGTGGAGCTATTCCGTTTTTTAATTGGTTTGATGCAGTTTGTGTTTTTGTTAACTCTTTTTGTCGGTTGAATCTGCAGGGGAAATCTATGAACATGCTGTTGTTCTTAGTGTGAAAACTGAAGACCAAGATGCTTTTGAGAGGGACTTCTTCCAGCTTAAACCTTATTACACTGACACCTGGTAGTTATTACTCCTTGCATTTATTTCATTTTCTATTCCTTTTATTTGCTCCCTGACTGAAACTATTGTAATCATTTTATGTTAACTATAATTTCTCCTTTTGCCTGTTACTGGAACAGTGGATTAATACCACTCTCATCTCTCTCTCTCTCTCTCTCTCTCTCTCTCTCTCTCTCTCTCTCTCTCTCTCTCTCTCTCTCTCTCTCTCTCTCTCTCTCTCTCTCTCTCTCTCTCTCTCTCTCTCTTCTCGGCTGAAATCTAATTTTTTTTTTCCAAATATTCCGCTGGTGGTTTTTTTATGCCGGGGGAAGAGGTTCGGACTAGTCGTCGGTGGAACCTCCTTCCGCCGACGAATGTTCCGTTCGCTGGTGGAAGGCCTTTCCACCGACGAAATCGGGACTTGCCCGCTGGCGGAATCAGTTTTCTCCGGCGGTGGTTGATTTAGTCTGCGGACCATTCCGTCGACGCCTCTACTGCCGACTACGTCACAATCGCCGACGGGTTTTAGCTTCTCCGCGGGTGAATTCGACAACGAAGACTATATTTCTAGTAGTGATGGCATGAGTTAGGGAGGTACTACAACGTCCCATAACTTAGCATAATACCTAATCAGGTGCTTACACCGATGCTTAGAATAGCCTAAGGTGCCCCGACAAAACTGGGTAACGTAGGGGATTTCTAGCTCCACGTGGCACCACTTTCTGTCCAGTACTTCTTTTCCAAGGAATAAAATCATCTTTTCGACTAAGACCGCATGGGACTTCTGTAGCCATTCTCTCACCATTTTACACTTGTCTCATGAGCAAAATTAAGTCAAATTAACATTATGTATGCATGTATGCATGCATGCATGTATGTATGTTTGTACGATGGCACGCATGTATATTATGCAATATATTTTCTCGATTTATTCATACTTTTGGTAAGCACTGTTATGGTATACAACATAATATTCATAGTTTAGTTCAAATTTTAAGAAAAACATAAATTAGATGAGTTTTAGTTTCTAATATTTTATTACGATAAATACAATATAATCAATTATTAGTAAAATTAGTTTAGCTCTATTAATTAAATATTATTATTATTATTTAAATTTTGTTCTATTTTTAACAAATACATTAGCATTAATTCATTCACCATCACCACCATAAACTTATAAATGAAGTTCCAAATTTGTAATCCTTTAGTTATTAACTCTCTAACTACTCATTTAATATTTTTGGAACCACCGAATGGCTGGTGTATATGTGCCAACATCATATCGACATCGACAATACTGTTTCAGCGATAGATAAACGAAGGGAAAAAGACAAACAAAGAGAGTGACAGATATTTCCAAAGCCGAACCACATATCAAACCGGATTTGTGTTCGGGTCATACCTGATAGGACTGGTGGTTGAACCATATAATAATGTTTTTTGTCCATTATTATTTTTCTATGCATATTGGCAATCAAAGCTCTCATGATATGTTGGTTTGTAGAAAAGTGGAAGATAGAGTCAGTTGTGTGTTTAAATCTTGTCTTACAAAAATTAAAAATAAAAATAAAAATAAAATTTAAACAATAAAAAAAACAAATAAAGTATTTCTAACTTATATCCATGCCCATTTTTGAGAACCAGAATGATGTAACCGGTCGAATTGTAGTTGGCCCGGGCTACTCAAAGACTTCAGTCAAGATTGGGTCACTCACCCCTGCTTATATCCCCAATCCATGGAAGACTGTAATGTAGATTGGTCCGGGTGGCTTACAAATCAGGAACCTAGAACCAATTATCCATTTAAGAGGGAAATCCGGTAGCCCTGGACGCAACCCAGACTCGCCTAACACAACCAAGTCACTGCAAATGTAGCCAAGTCACCAATCACATAGCAGAGTCACCCCAGATTTAACCAGGTCACTCATGCTACCGAGTCACCTTGATGCAGCCAAGTCACCCCAAGTGGTCACTCCCGATGAAACCGAGTGGTCGCTCTGGGTGAAACTGAGTGGTCATTTTGGGTGAAATCAAGTGGTCGCTCAAAGTGAAATCGAGTGGTCCCTCCAGGTGAAACCGGGTGGTCCCTCCAGGTGAAACCGGGTGGTCCCTCCGGGAGAAACCAGGTGGTCCCTCCGGGTGATACCAGGTGGTCCCTCCGGGTGAAACCGAGTGGTCCCTCCGGGTGCAACAGAGTGGCCGCTCTGGGTGGAACTGAGCGGTCACTCCGGGTGCAACCGAGCGGTCACTCCGGGTGCAACCGAGTGATCACTCCAGTGCAACCGAGCGGTCACTCCGGGTGCAACCGAGAGGTCACTCCGGGTGCAACCAAGCAGTCACTCCAGGTGCAACCGAGCGGTCACTCCGGGTGCAACCGAGCAGTCACTCCGGGTGCAACCGAGCAGTCACCGGGTGCAACCGAGCGGTTACTCCGGGTGCAACCGATCAGTCCCTCCGGGTGCAACCGATCAGTCCCTCCGGGTGCAACCGAGTGATCACTCTGGGTGCAACCGACCAGTCACTCCGGTTGCAACCAAGCTGTCACTCCGGGTGCAACCGAGCAGTCAACCTAGGGGTAACCGAGTCAACCCAGGTGCAACCAAGGCACACCAGGAGCAAATGAATCGCCCGAGAGAAAATCGAGTCATCTCTTATGCAGCTGAGGCATCCCTGATGCAGCCGAGGCATCCCTGATGCAGCTGAGGCATCCTTGATGTTGCAGCACAGCCATCCCTGATGCAGAGTAGACAGAAGACAAATTCGACGAAGACTCGACGACGTTGTTTCAACTCGTCAACAAATTGAGCGCAACGACCGATGGAAAATTGCTCTCCCAGAGATGACGGCCTCGGCCTGGAGATCGACTCGTTATGCTGTGAAATGAAGAAGATGAATCTACAACACCATTACAGAGCTCCCACAACGGGCTCTCAATGCCACTCAAGCAAAATGCTTTGGGATACACAACAGAGGAGAAAATCCACCTTACTGACCACAACCTCTCTATGAAACACAAAGTCATAGGGAAGGCACATATCACATAAAAAGCAAACAAAACACTTAGAGCCAGCAGACTCGCCCCCGAGGCTTTACACTAGGCTTGAAAAACCCTCTGCCTCCACCCTCCACCGGACGAGATTGGAAACCACTCACCCCGGGGAACACATCAATAAGGAAAAACCCCCCTTTCACCATGGAAAACTTCTGGCACAAGGACCTGATGGATTTCTATGAAGATCCGTCCTATCAGATTATCAAATAAAGGAGATAAAGACTTACCCGATTCCATCTTATGAGTTGCACGTAGGTTGATACAACAGCAGAATAGAACAGTGGTTTGTGGCTTTCCTCAACCAAATCTCTTAATGCCAGAGGCCTGAAATTCTCTTATCCAGATGGGGAAAACAGAGAGTGATTGATTTGGTGTGTTGGGAACCATAACCTTCAGTCTTTATATAGTTGTCCATCAGGGTACCCATTATCCCCCTCACGCCAACTCAGACAGGATAGACATACCGTCAAAGCATGGAGAGGATGGAACAACATGAAAAATGAGAAGACGATGGGATATCAGGAAAATAACTCAAATGTATCTCCCTTTGGATTCACCCGCTTTTGGGGTATATTTTTGAATTGCCTATGCGAGTCCCCTCACATAAAGCACTCATTAAATCTACGCTAGCTGATATAATTAAGATGGTCAACAATCAACAATAAACATAGACTATTACTGAGAAAAATGATGATGAAGCCCCTCTTGGCATCACAAAGGTTCAGAACTTGCTTGTCGGGCTATTCGTTGCACAAATCCTGACTTCCTTTTCTGCCATAGCTGGATTCCTTTAGAATCTGCTACGAAATCCTGGACAACTGGAAGTGTTTGTGGCTATCTACCCATTAAACAGCGGAAGCCATTCCTTCAGTACTTTCCACTCTCAAAGCCTGTGAAGAGTTGCTTGTCCATGCTTTAATTTGAATCTGAGAGTCCTACCTTCATCAGTTCAGGTGGCCCTGTGATTTCCATATAGACACATACCTCTTCACGCATGCTCCTCTTTGGTGTGTATCCTATAGGTACCGTTTTACTTATTCCATGAAGAAACTTTTCGTAGAGCTGTCAGACTCTCAGGAAGCTACATTTGCATGGATACAGACACGGCTTTAAACCCATGCAGCTGATACTACACGAGGGTGAAATTGAACATGAATCTTAAAGATGAAAAGAGAAAAGAAACCACCATCAAGATCCTTGGTGCAAGTTGTTATGTGTCATACGTTGTGGAAGGTAGGCCCAAAATATGCACCACATGCATGAGATGGGGCCATAGCATGACGGAATGTCAAGGAGGAGCCCAACCTGAAAACGCAAACCCCATTGACCCAAACCCTTTGAGTGATCAGGATGGAGCTTGTCAGGAGGGCGAGTGGCTAATGATGCACGGTCGAAGCATCTCCAGGACTGCCAAGCCTTCCTCTCAGCTTCCCAAGAATACCCGAAAAATTGGACTCGCACTAGGTCTGGAAAACATGGAGAAAGACATCTTAGAAGAGGCCATCAGAACCCTTGTCTCAGATATCCTGCCGACGACACCCCCACAAACTCACCGGCTTCTGATCTCAAGTCGTTAGCTACACCCTCCCCCACACTTTCGCCAGACACACCCCTTTTTCTGCCACTGAACTCTTGCACACCACCGTTGCATGATGAACTTGTTACACCCATCATCAAGTATGAAACTCTGTTAGCCACTTTGAAGAATGCAAAAGGTCCCTATTCTCCCCCTAGGCCCCAAATGAAAGTAAGGGAGTCCAAGAATTCTCTTAGGAAGGAATGACGGACTCGCATGAGACTGAGTATGGCCTCCTAAAAACAAAACCCCGGGAAGGAAGAGGCATGCAGAGATGCAGATAAGTATGAGGACTGAAAATTATTCAGCAGCAGTCGGGTTGCACAAAATTACCTGCCTCCTCTCCATGTATGTTCACTGCGCCATCTCTCTATTTATATTTATGTCAATAATTCTCATATGGAACATCCGAGGATCACACAGCTCCTTGGCTAGACATGAACTTGACACAGTTTTGAAAACTCACACCCCTGAAATAATATACCTCTCGGAAACAAAATCAGACTCTTTTGATTCGTCTCCAACCTTTAGATGGCTAGAGAAGATTTACCAATCCTCCCATATAGTCCCTTCACAAGGACTTAGCATAGGGCAATAGCTCTTCTGGAGAACAAACATAAAAGTGGACATAATCCACACATCACTGATTAATGTATATTGTTCTCTCATTTTCATATATTTTGAACTAATTTGAGTATTTATTTGACCCTATTTGACTTAGCTTTGTTTGGTGTTACATAGGGAAAACATGAAAAATGCAAAAAGGAAGCCAACAAATCAAATCTCGCGCATATCGGAGATAAAATAGAGAAAAAGACCCAAAAATGGCGGTCCAGAAGTTGAAGCCACATGGTGCCAATACTGTAGCAATAGCATCGGGAGCGTAAATGATTTCTAGGTTGAGCGTCCCTACACCAAGAACTAGTGCAGGGGCTCCCATATTCACACTTGAGTTCCCCGGCACCCAAAACCAGCGCAGGGGTTGCCTATTTTTACACTTAGGTGGCCCTGGAAGACAGATTCCAACGCAGGAGCGCTGGCAGCCATAAAGAGCACAAAATGCGGCGCCATGGAAGGGCATCCGTACCAGAGTTCAGAATGAGCCTCTTTAGTGGCCAGATGCCACCGCTACAATTGGTGGTAAATATTTCTCAGAACATGGAGTGTGAATCAAACCCATGCTTGAATTGAAATTGAGATACATATAACCCCTTAAGGAATTGGTATGCCTAGCATATTGTACCTGGTGCCACAGCTACAGTACCTGACACCATGCGGCACGCGCCACTTATAGAAACACCTAAAAAAGGTGATTTTAGGGTATGTTTGACACAAGCCTTCCGGGAGCAAAAGCAAGAGCATGAGAACCATTTGAGGGGATTTTGGGCAAGACTATGACTCTAGAAGAGTTCAAAAGTATGGATTTGAAGTTGTTGAAAGAGGAGATTCAATTCGGGAGGACGCTTCCCGCCATAGGAGATATCTTTTATGAGTTCTTCTATCACTATTTCTTTTTTTCTTTCATCTTGTGTACATATTCATGCTAGAATTCATTTACGAGTCTAGGGTTATATATGTTTTGATGTATTTGGAATATTAACCCATAGGGATTGTAGTTATTGCACCTTGTTTGATATATTAGTTAATTTCATATCATTTGAGGCAGTCGTGCATGTTGATGTGTCTATGAGTGTGTGTTGCTCGAATCGTCTGACAAACGATTAATCAAAATCTAGCTAGCCCTCCGTTAGGACGTTAGTTATGATAGACTCAAGATAAACATAATCACGTCATATTGTGATCAAGTGGTACGATGTAGGGCTTGGCTGATTGATTAACGACCGATTAACCATCTATATTTGTCCTAATTAAACCTGGGGATCGACAGATCTATGTGTCCTAATTAAACCCGGGATCGGCAGATTGATGGACACATGTAATCAACATGTAATTTCCTAACCAAGCAGGGTTGGTAAAAGGAATGTTTGAGTTGACTTCAAGTGAAAGCGTTAGGTGAATGTGGTCAGAGGAGCTAAGTACATGGCATTCCCAAATCTGATTCTTAGTTGAGTTCAATCAAGGGAATATGGTTGCAGTATCCTCAAAAGGGAACTGCTTGTACTTAATTCTTTGATTCTTAGTTGAGTTCAATCAAGGGAATATGGTTGCAGTATCCTCAAAAGGGAACTGCATGTACTTAATTCTCTGATTCACTAGGTGTTTAACAAAATACCTAAGAGAAGAATTTTAGCTAATATATAGAGCAAGGGAGTGTAATTGCATCCCCTAGTGCTTAATTATATTCCCCAAGTCCGACTCACAATTAGGTTTATTTAGGTTAGTTTACATATAGTTTAATTGTAATTTTCATTGCATTTACATTGGCTAGATATAGTTAAACGGACACAATTATAGTGTTCAATTCATGCTTCCATGTGGATTCGACCTGGACTCTCCAGTGTATGACTTGTAATGACACGTGCACTTGCACACTCGGTACTAAACCTACTCAGGTACAATTTAGACGCAACAATCACCTCATCTTAACCGAAGTCAGATTAGACCAACAATAGGAAAAGAAATGTACATAACATTCACCTACCTACCCCCACAAGCACATAGGTGGTCTAGGTCCCTAGAGGAACTGCAAGACATTAGAAATTTATTGGCGTAACCTATTACGATAGTAGGAGATTTTAACACCACCCTAACAAACAATGGAAAATAGTCAGCATTGAGATGTCCTTATAGGGTAAATAAAGTCTTATTAAATTTCATAACAAACGGAGGCTCGAATGACATAGGATTTTCGGGTGTAAAATTCACCTGGTCAAATGGCAAAATTTCCAACAAACTAGTGATGGCCAAATTAGATAGAGCTACAGTAAACGGAACCTGGCTCTGAACCAGGACAAATTCACCATAACCACCCTCCGAAGGATCTAGTCAAATCACACCCCCTGATTTTCTAAACCAACCCCATAGGGCAGCATCAAAAGCGTCTGTTTAGTTACCAATCCATGTGGAGAGAGGGAAAAGGTTATGAAAACATAGTAAATGAAGCCTGGAATGGAATACAACACCCAAACCTATCCACAATCCCCCGCCCCCTCCCAGAGTTCACGTCTCTCATTTTCAAAAAAGTCGTAGAAGAACTAACGAAATGGAACCAAACTACCTTTGGGAACTTCCACACAAATATTAAAAACACTGCGCAAAAGTTAGAAAGAGTACAAAGAAATATCTAGAGTCAATCTAAAAACCTAAGCCTCCTACAACTGGAGAAGTAACTACAACACGAAATAATGAAATTAACCAAAATTAAACTCCTTCAAACATTCCAGGAGGCCCGAAAAAGTATTTTTAAAGATGGAGATGAGAACACATGTTTCTTCCAATCCTATAAATGCTATAGCCAAAATAAAAAAAATCCAACAAATAGAATCCCAAGCTGGAATCCTATTAAGTACTGAAGAAGAGATCAGAAAGGAAGTTGAAACCTTCATTAAGCACATGTACTCCCAACCTACTAACAAAGGATCACCACCCTTCCAACCAATTAAAAGGCTAATGGAGGAGAAAGGAATCTCCTTGTCCCTTCCCATCAACATTAGGGAAGTCAGGGCAGCACTGTTCTCCATGGAATTGTTCAAAACCTCTAGACCCAATGGCTACCAACCTATCTTCTTTAAGCATCATTGGGCCTCATTAAGGAGGATTTGTACAGAAACATACAAGCTATATTCAGCTCCGGTAGAGAAGAGAATAAACTAAATAAGACTTTCATTATCCTAATCCCCAAAAACGAATAGCCACAAAACTTTGGAGACTACAGACCCATCAACCTATGCAATGTCACATACAGATTGCTCACAAAGATAAGGGCAAATAGGTTAGCTAAGTTACTGCCAAGAATACTTTACCCCACTCAGGCGGCCTTTGTCAAGGGTAGACAAATGGCAGATCATATTCTAATGCTCCATGAAAAATTAAAAACCTTTCAACTAAAAAAGAAAAAAAATATTCCTACTTTGGAGCAAAAATTGACCTTAGAAAGGCTTTTGACACCATCTCGTGGGGTTTTATCATGCATCACTACTACCTCATACTAAATCCTAATAAATGGGACCCAGACAGAGCCTATCATACCCATGTGCGGGACCAGGCAAGGAGACCCCATCTCGCCTCTCTATTTATTTTAGGTACAAAGCTTCTCTTAGCAAGACTATTTGAATGCACCAGCCAGGGTAACATAGATCCTTGTAAGCCCATCACAAATATACCACATATTTGCAATTTGCATTAAGTAGATGACACCCCCTTAATAGGGAAAGCCACCATTATGGCAGTCCTAAAAGAGTATGTTGAATACTCTGGTCAGCACATAAATCCCAATAAATCATGAGTAATACTAGGCGCATGGCTCCTGTGCAAGTATTTGTGCACGAGATCTACGTGGATGGTTTATGTAGTGCGCAGGTGGCCACGGTCACCCGTCCCGCAGCCACCCGTCCTGCGGCCTCCCGTCTCGCGGCTTCCCGTGGCCGCGGCCTCCCGTCCCCCGGCCTCCCAGCCTCCTGTGGCTGCGGCCTCCTGTCCCACGTCCTACGGGCCTCCCGGCCTCCCGGCCCCCCATGGCTCAATCTCCCGGCCCCCCATGGCTCGATCTCCCGGCCCCCCATGGCTCAATCTCCCGGCCTCCTTTGATTGCGGCCTCTCGTCCCGCGGCCTCCCAGCCTCCCGTCCCCCGGCCTACCGGCCTCCCGTCCCACAGCCTCCTGGTCTCCCATCCCGCGGCCTCCTGGCCTCCTGTCCCGCGGCATCCTAGCCTCCTGTCCCGCGGCCTCCTGGCCTCCCGTCCTGCGGCTTCCAGGCCTCCTTTGACTGCGGCCTCCTGTCCCGCGTCCTCCCGGGCTCCCGTGCCGCGGCCTCCCGGCCTACCGTGGCCGCGGCCTCCTGTCCTGCAGCCACAAGAGGCCTGAAGGACGCGGAACGGGAGGCCGAGAGGCCGGGGACGGGAGGCCGAGAGGCCGGGGACGGGAGGCCGGGGCCATGGGAGGCTGCGGGAAGGGGTGGTCGTGGGACGGGAGGCCGCTGGAAGAGGTGGCCGCAGGACGGGAGGCCGCTGGAAGAGGTGGCCGCAGGACGGGAGGCCGCGGCCACGGGATGCCGCAGGAAGGGTTGGCCGCGGGACGGGTGGCCGCGGCCACATGCGCATGAAGTGGATGGCCACCTAAGCCATCCAGGTAGATCTAGTGCACAAATACTTGCACGGGAGCCGTGAGCCTAGCATTACTCATAAATCATCTATTTATTTCTCTAGGGCAGTGACACAACACACGTAGGATCAGATAAAGGCAAAACTGTTTTTCAATCACACCTCATCGTTAGGATCCTATCTGGGAGTGGTTATCGCAGATTTCTATGAACCTCTCTTAATGGCCATGCGAAAAAGATTGAACAATTAGACAAAGAAGGCCCTCTCCCTAGCTGGGAGAGTGACCTTAATTAAATCAATCCTATCTAGTATTCCTCTCCACATGTTATCATCCTTCCATCTCGCTATCAAAGTAACAGACAAAATGGAGAAAAAGTATAGAGAGTTTTTGTGGTCTTATAAGAAAACAAATAAGATACACCTTGTCAAATAGGAAAATATTTGCGAACCACACGGAGAAGGTGGATTAGGTCTCAGAAATTTGCAGAGCCTAGGTTCAGCCTTTAAAGTTAAACTATTGTGGCGCATAGACTCCAATACTGACTTTCTATGGGCCACCTTCATGAAACTTAAATATGGAACATGCCTCAATGGCTTGATTTCCAAACATATTCACATCCTAAAAGCTAACACAAAGCACCAATTACCCATAGGAGAAAACACTTCACTTAGGTATGACAAATGGGTATGGGGCTATAGCAAACCTTTAAGTGATCTAAACAGGAATAAGAGTGGCCCACAAGATCCTAAAGTGACAGTAATATCTATCATTCAAGGAGTAAACCAATACAATGAAACTCACATTAGGAGCTATGCCCCCTAGCGTTGTTGACTCTATACTAGAAACCCCCATTGCAGTTACAAAACAAGATTCCCTAATTTGGTCCCCCTCAAATGGAGTTTTCTCGGTAAAAACAACCTATCACATATCACATAAAACTATGCCTAAGCAAAAGATTTTGCTCTGGTTGTTTATAAAGGACCCCTTACCTACAACAGATCATCTAATTAGAAGAGGACTTCAGGTAAACCCAATATGTTCAATGTGCTTAAATATGTGCTTAAATGAGCTAGAGACACCTACCCATTGCTAATAACTTGTAGCTTCTCAAAGTGTGGGAATTGGTCAAAGAACATAGAAAGGTAACACCAAATAAACCCACAATTAGATCCTTCTTATTTAAAACATTCACCTCCCAAAATATAAACACTTTCCTAGGGCCCACTTCTTATAGAATCATAGGCCTTGCTCAACAAATTATAAAATATAAAGAGATCCCTGCTCAGATTAAGAAAACGAAGATAGATTAAATATTAGATGGTCTCCACCACCTAAGAGTTGCCTAAAGGCAAATTTCGACGGATCATCAATATCAAATGGAAGCCAAGTTGGGGCCAGAATGGTATTTAGAGACTCTAGGGGTACCCCAATAATCCTAGCTTGTTGGCCTCTGCACAGAAAAACAAATAATGAAGTTGAAAGCCTAGCTCCGTATCTTACCCTATGCATCTTATACACTGTTGTTCAAACTAATTATTGAGGGAGATTTGCAGATTGTAATTCAATTGAGTAATGCTACGGGAACGGAGGCTGTACTCCGCCCGAGTACAGAAGCTGACGTGGATGGCTTACGTGTCCATCCACGTCAAATGCTGAATCAGACTTTAGAAACCCTATTCGGGCCGATGCTTTCGGGTTCGGATTCGGATTCGGGAAATTTTTTGCCTTTCCTCCTGCTTCCTCCGCGGCGTCCCGACGGCGGCATCCCAACGGCGGCCTCCCGACGGCGGCCTCCTACCGCTGCGTCCATACTGCGGCGTCCGTCCAGCGGCTGCTGCCTCCCGACACCGGCCTCCCGACAGCGAACCCGACCCTCCCGCGGCTGCTGCTTCCTGCGTCGTCGCAGCCAGCGGGAGAGACGCTGAGGGGTGTCGGGGGTGGGGTGGGGAGGCCGTCGCGGGACGCCACCGCAGGGACGCCGCCGCTGGGACGCCACCAGCGACGCCGCCGCGCGCGACGACGCGGTGGGGGGGGACGCCGCGGCAGCGACGCGCCGCAGGAGGGGCGCCGTGGGGACGACACGGCGGGACGCGGCGCAGTGGGGACGGCGGTGGGGAGGCGGCGGGCGTCGCGCTGAGGGGGGGCCGCTGCCGGAGAGGAGGGAAGGTGGAAACGGGAGGGAAGGAGGAAGGGAGGGAAGGAGGAAGGGAGGGAGGAAGCGGGAGGGAAGGAGGAAGCGGGAGAGAAGGGGAAGCGGGAGGGAAGGAGGAAAGAATTTCCCGAATCCGAATCCGAACACCCGAATAGGGTTTTCTAACATCTAATTCAGCATTTAACGTGGATGGCCACGTAAGCCATCCACGTCAGCTTCTGTACTCGGGCGGAGTACAGCCTCCGTTCCCGTAGCATTACTCAATTCAATTAATCCAGGGGGAGTGATAGGGACACTGAAAGTTGACGCACTGGATCAACGCGTGTCGAAATCTTGAGAAGCTTGCTTCGGATGAAGCTTCGTCATCAATTCAGGGAGACTAATGGGGTGGCGGACTCACTAGCCAAGAATGGGTCCATTTATGTAGGGCAAGGAGAGAGAAGAGTTCGCATCTAGTTAAACAGGATTCCCTTTTTTTTGTGAAAAACTCTTTTATGAATGACTATTTAGGTGCTTGTTTGAGCCCACATTTTGAATCTCTGGATGACTGTATAATCCTAAATTCCCCGGACAATACCTCTTCGCTTCCCTCTCTAGACAATAATTTGATGAATGAATGAAGAACTTTTTCAAATTAAAAAAAAAATCCCTAATGCAGCCGAGTCATCCCTGATGAACCGAGTCATCCCTGATGAACTGAGTCATCCCTGATGAACCGAGTCATCCCTGATGAACTGAGTCATCCCTGATGAACCGAGTCATCCCTGATGCAGCCGAGTCATCCGAGAGAGGATCACAGAGAGTTTAAGAAGGGGGAGAGAGAGAGAGAGAGAGAGAGTTTAGGAAGAGAGAGAGATAGAGAGAGAGAGAGAGAGAGTTTAGGAAGAGAGAGAGAGAGAGAGAGAGAGAGTTTAGGAAGAGAGAGAGAAAGAAAGTTTAGGAAGAGAGAGAGATAGTTTAGGAAGAGAGAGAGAGAGAGTTTAGGAGAGAGAGAGAGAGAGAGAGAGAGAGAGTTTAGGAAGAGAGAGAGAGAGGGAGTTTAGGAAGACAGAGAGAGAGTTTAGGAAGACAGAGAGAGAGAGTTTAGGAAGAGAGAGAGAGAGAGTTTAAGAAGAGAGAGAGAGAGAGTTTAGGAAGAGAGAGAGAGAGAGAGAGTTTAGGAAGAGAGAGAGAGAGAGAGAGAGAGAGAGAGAGTTTAGGAAGAGAGAGAGAGAGTTTAGGAGAGAGAGAGAGAGTTTAGGAAGAGAGAGAGAGAGAGAGTATAGGAAGAGAGAGAGAGAGAGTTTAGGAAGACAGAGAGAGAGAGTTTAGGAAGACAGAGAGAGAACAAATGAGAGAGAGAGAGTTTAGGAAGACAGAGAGAGAACAAATGAGAGAGAGAGAGAGAGAGAGAGAGAGAGAGAGAGAGAGAGAGAGCAAATGAGAGAGAGAGAGAGAGAGCAAATGAGAGGGGCCTTTGCTTGAGTTACTTACTATTTGGAGTGGAAACTTTGTGGTGGTTTTCATTTACATGATCGAGGTTCCAAAGAGGATTTATTGGCAGAGGGTTGTCTTCCCCTGTGAGAAATTCGGCGTTCTTCTGGTTACCTGTAGGGACTTCGTTTCTCTGGATTAGTGCACTAGGGCAACTCTGAATTAGGGTAAGAACATTAGACTATTGCAACTGCTGGTTGCATTCATTATTTGTCTTTTTTTTTTATGTATTTAATGTATGCATCTTATTACCATTTCTGATGATTGCATCTTTGCTTCTGTAATTGCCGAGCTATATGTTTTTCCTTCCATTTAGGGAGAGGGGCCCTTTTTTTTTCCTTGATTATTCATTCGTGAGAATGAGACTGCTTTCCATTTGAGATATAATTGGATAACTGTGGCAGATCTCATAGGGGAGAGTTGTTGAATGATGATTAGATCCACATTTCATCTGCATTTTACATCCGTGGAATGTTATTTGATTTAACTTCGTACTTTCAGAAAATCCCAACTTCGACTCTCCTACCCCCTCGAAATCTCATTCCCGAATTCTGCAGGAATATTTTTTGAGTGTAAGGAAAATGTCCTATTGGGAGGATGAAGATCCTTTGGTCGCTTCTACTATACCAGACGTCCAGCGTTTGAAGAGGGCTTGGCGAAACGAGAAGGCTGCTCCTGAAATTCTTCAATTTCATGGCGAGTTGGTACAAAGAACCACGGAACAGATTCAATTGCAGGTGCCTTGTAAATCCTCGTCCTACCGTTTTAATTTCTCTTTTGAATTGTCTTGTCTTCTGTACATGTTTAGGAATTTTAGAGTATAACATCTACATCTTAGGAATTTTTTTGTAAGTTTTGGACCACATGGCTGACTTTCATGCTTTTTTGGCTAATTTTGTGAGTCCAACCTATATACTATTGCAGTGGTCTTCCATTAATTTTTTAGATTCTTTTTTTTTTTTAAAAAAAAGATTTAACCACCACTGGCCTGTAATGAGTTTTGTTTGGATATTGGAATAGTTTGTATTTGGAAACTAATTGAACTTGGCTAAATAGTTTAATCTGGAAACTACTAGAAAAGTGATTTGTTATCTTTCCAGCATTCATGGACTTAACTTGTAGCTGATACATTGGGGTGAAATAGTGTTTCAGTTCGCTTCAGTCCACTCCATTGAATTGAATTAGACAAAGTTTATTACATTTTCAGGAAGACAACATAACCGTGATGCAATCAGAAGGAGCCAATGATCTCACTGTCTCTTTACCAGATGGACTTAGATCGTACACTATTCCTTATAAGATCATACCTACAAACCCGTCTCTAGAAGGTATTGACTAGCTCATTCAAAATGTTTGTTAAGGTGCTAGTGTATTAGCATTGAAATGGTTCTGTTGATTCTTAGATTGAAAAATATATGATCCACATTTCAAAATCTCAACTATGGGACCGGCTTTCTGAACAAGAACAAGACTTTGTTAAAAGGTAAATTCTATGAAGCTAATACTGAAAGAACCCATTAGTTATCTCATATATGAAAAGAAATGAATTTTGTTGGCCAGATGTACAGATGCTTTTGAAGAACATCTTGAACAATCGGTTCTGTCTCGGTTACCTTATGGCTACAAGTCCATTTTGAAGCAATCCATCTCAAGCGAGGAAGATGATATGGGTACTTCTAGTTCTTCTTCTTATTTGTACTATTACTGTGACAATTGTCTACTGCTTCTGAGCTGATTCTGATTCCTGGAATGACTGATAGATTTTAAGAGTAGTTAAATGATATACTTTTGAAATGTCATTCTGCTTCTGCAAGTTAGACTTCATGTTGCAGTGTTTACTCCAGGATGCTTCCTTGTGCACATAGCTAGCGACTGGAAAATATGATTGGTCCTATCTTGATGCTTCCCTTCATGTTTTTGACTAGATTTATTAAGCTCGATGTAAAATAACAGAGCACTGTAATCTTTAAATTTTTTGCAGCTTATATTAATAATCTGTCTAAAAAAATTCAGCTCTATTTTTTTAAAGTAAAGTAATAGAAAAGCTTTTAAAATTTTGAAATTATAATTTTCTTTTTATTTCTTAAAGGAGCCAGCTATGAGGCCTAGAATCCATTGGAATTTCATCTACACTTGAAGGACAAGTGTCAACTGATTTTTTGATCTTCATAGAAAGAGTGTAACGGTAGTTCAATAAATATGTCGTTGTCATTGCCATTCTACTTTAGTTAGTCTGCAGAAAAGATTTATCTACCGAGTTCCTCATAGATGCCTCAATTCTGAAGAAACTATAGTTCTCTCTTTTCCTTTAGGCAACAAAAGTTTTTCAGCTAAAAATTAAAACTGAGTCCCACCCGAAATTTCTTTTGTCAGTTGTTCTACTATTTTATTCAAGCTAATGATAATAATGAGGTGCCTTAGCTTCTCGTATATTTGTGCTTGAAATGCCTGTCATGTGGTTGGATTTTGCAGTCCTAGAGCCCAAGTTGGATGCCTTTGTTTTCTGCAGGAGCAAAGGAACCATTGGAGCTTTTCAGCTTGATGACATGTAATTTCCTGCTGCAAATGTTATGTAATTTTGCCCTGGAAGAAGCTCTTTTGTTAGAACTTCCTACTGTTGCTTTATATTGGGTCTCATTTGAGAAAATATTCTTTCACGGCAGTGGCGAGGAGATTGTTGATCTCGTTGCAGATGATCTATATGTTCTTCATTATAAATCAATCAAGGCATTGGTGGAAACAGGTCAAATTGATCTTGTCTGAGTTATTGTGAGTTGTGATCAGATTCATTAGTAATTCCATTTGCATTTGGGTGTGCACTGTGGCACGGCATAAGCATGTTCAAGCCAGGTGTATATTCTCACTATCCAGGGTTGTTCAGTAGAGATTATCCTTTACTTATCTTGAAAGATGTAATATAGAAAATTTATGTGCAGCCTCTGTGCCGTTCAGTGTAGCTTTCCTAGAATACATGTTAGACCTAGACTAGACAGCTGGAAAATTGTGGGAGATGATCATGTTCGTTAATATTTTTATTTGAGTTGGGATATGATGGGATGTCAAAATGACCAAGTGAATCCAAATCCAAATAGCCTTCTGAATTTCTCGACTTGTCTCTTACATTGGCATAATCCAGATTTGATGATATTTTTTAATATGTTAAAGTAAGGAATTGGTTAAATGGTCTTTCTGTGTACAAACGACGCCTCATCCATGAGTGGAATGTTTGTATTGTTATAAGAAAATAAAATAACAGTAAATTTATTTTCTTTTATAAATTATATTTAACCTTTTTTTTTGTCTTTTGTGATTATTAGAGAATAAAATTGATCTTTAATGATTGTATCAGTATTAAATTTGAGAAAAAATATAAACACATCAAATCTGAAAAAATTAAAAATAAAACAAGGTAGGATATAAGAGAGGTAAGTGGATTAATTCGGCATTTTCTTGGTGTAAAAATTCATTTCATAGTCGCCACACTTGTTGGCACAAGATAAAACAGGAATTCAGGTGAAAAAAACATTTTTGGCACAAACCCGTATGAAAGTAGGAATCAATTTGGCTTTTTGTTCATCGTGGCAATTATGATCCTCCACATATAATGCAACCGAGGACACCAGGAGAGAGAGGTGCCCCTAGGTCATTTATCATAATTTAGATAATGGATTCACATACAGATATTTTTTTGAATAAGTTTATGAACGGTCGTGTTTTTCCACATATTTGATGGCTTTTGTTTGTCATATGTAAAATTTTGTTGTATTAAAGATATAATATTTAAACATACTGTGAATAATGTTGTTTGAGAAACAATATTATTCGAAAATCTTCATTAATCAGAATATTCTTCCTCAACAACTTTCATCTATCGAGATTCCTCATTTCTCTCTGTATATATATACAGATTCTCTCAGCATAGTTTTGGTGGAAGCTTACATACAGTTTCCCTAGTCTTTAACACAGACTATAATCAACGTCAGTTGTTGATTACAAGTTAAACATGAATGCTTCCTTTTGTTTTATGCTTGTAGTTTTATGGAGTTGCTTTCAAGGCATATATAGTCGAATCGCCTCTGCAATATGAAAGATATATTTAACAAAACAAATTAACATACGAAATTAATGTCAAAAGGTTTTCTTATGTCATTCCTAACAATTTTGTGAATCGTTTTCTAGTGATCAACAGATCTATACAGTACTGTATCATTAATTAACATGCTTCAATGAGTCACCTTATTATTGGCTACTAGTCTCTACCGAATCATAATGTGATCTCTTTTTGGGTACTATTTCCATTTAGGGTCCAATTATCTTTTATATTCGACTAATCATATATATGTTGATTGCCATCTCCTTAACTTCCAATATAATATATCTTTTCCACCGATGTTAGTCTTGCTGGTGAAGCATACATTTGGTTTAGTAAAATGATTTAGCAATTGGGCTCCTCTCATGGCATTCCTGCGTTAATTTGGGTGCTACGTTGGGACTCTCTACAAGCATAATCAATATCTAAGTGCAACTATATAATTACTATATGATTGATTATTCTTTATTTGAATGCTGCATATTTTTTTCAACTTACTCTGTTGATTAGTTTTCTTTATTTAACCCCCCCACCCCCCCACCCCCGTCTTTAATAGTGAGGTTTTTTTTTTATAAATCACCGGTTTAGATTTCCTATACTGGTGGTTATTTAAAAAAAAACCCCGGTGAAGAGGTTTTTTTAGTAGTGTGTATAGAATTTAACTTGCTATCCATTTACTCAAATTACACAACGGTATAGATTTATGTTAATGGGTTTGTACTTTGTACACCCTAATGTACTTTTTTTAATTTGAGAAAAATTGAAGTCATTATTCTTAATGTCAAATTATGGTCATAAGTAGCATAAGAAATCAAGAGCATTTGAGTTTTTTAGTGTGAATAAAATTGACTTGAATTATAATTATACTAATTACTCTCAATATTAAAAAATGTGTATCAAAACAATAATAAGTAAATATCTAATATAATAAATAGATAGAGAAAGAGAATAAATTCGATTTTAATTGATATGATTCAAATTTTGAAGTAGAGCACGTATAATTGCAAAAATAATATATATATGGGTCTGGGTTAGCCAATGGCCTGGCCTGGTCTTGCATACAACCTAGGTTGGGATTTCCTAAGGTTTCGGTTGGGCCGGCCTTTTTAATAGAGGTGTTGATGACAATTATAAATTGATATTTATCTATGGGACTATGACAAGCGTTTGTCAAAGAAAATTTATCAAGTTCTAGTTGAAACACTGCGAAAAGAAAATTTGTTGAACTTATCTACTAAATCATTGACACCAAGAGTGTGTTAAATGAATGTTTTGCTGAGTTGATCCTAGTGTTTAATAATGTCATAAGTTGAGATTTATACGGTTTTAATATGAAATCCATTCAACAAACAAATAAAATTTGATTTTAACTCGTTATAATAAATCCAACCTATCTGTTAAGAACACTGATTTTAAATTTCTCTCTTTATTGCATCATTGCCTAAATATGTGTTGCTGTAAACAAGTTATACAATTTAGCATGGTAAAATTATGATGAATACGCCTTAAGTTTCAAGTAATAATTTTATACTTTAAAATAAAAAAATTAAATTTGGATTTGGAAATTAAATCAAATATCCTTGTGATATTTTTTATTTTTTTTCTTTTACATCCTATCAACGCTCTCGGCTTCATCTCTTTAAACGCTTTTATTATATTCTTCTCAGTAATTTTTAATTTGAATTAAAACAAAGTTTATTCTACCTTAATATATACATTCATAGAATTCAGATACAATTTTAAAGATACCATATTAGGTAGTAAATATAATATTTACTTGAATATCTACATTTATTGAATTGAGAATACAATTTTAAAGATATCAATTTAGGCAAGTAACATAAATTTTACCTGCATACCTGCATTCATATAATTTAGACTACAAACCAATGTTGTGAAAACCCGGTCTGGTAGTAAATCGGTTTGGTTGGATCCGGTCTAGTTTAATGAAATCCACTTGAAAAGTGATAAATGGGAATTTTGTTGTTGGATACTGGATTCGAACCCAGGATGCCTCAAAAACCTTATTCTTAAGAACAATAGCCTAACTAGTGAATATCAGAGTTTTTTTTATAATATATTATGAATCATATTTTATAAGATTTACAGTATAACCTTTCACCGGTTAAACCAGTGGTTCAACCTGGTCTAACCTGTCAACCAAAATCAAACTTACTACGACAATCGGTTCGGTTTTTAGAACATTGCTACAAAATTGAATAATAGCATTTAGATTATCGGATCACTACTTGCATGTGAAATTATGCCCCTGGCCATCACATTGAGAAATGTCAATAGTAAATGCAATAGGAAAAACATATACAAAAGCTATGCATAAACATTGATGAAGAATATGGAACAGTTAAAAAAACTTCTTTGAAGTGCTTAATCACGGGTAAATTAAGCTTGAGATATTGCTTGATGAAATATACTTTTTACTCAATCGTTTGAATCGGTAAACTTGAGTAAAACTTATTGCTAAGTACACAACAACTTACTGCGAATTATTTGTTTGACTTTATTAGGAAAAGAATTTGGACGTAATAATCTATCTTTTAGTTTCCATCTTATTGTTGATGTTTGAAAAATGATTTTTATCCGTTTGGAGGATTGGTTGGCTTTATTATCAAACCACTTATTATCCGTTTGGAGGATTGGTTGGATTAATTATTAAGCCACTAATATATCCGTTTGGAGGAATGGTGGGCTTAATTATGAAGTCACTTATTTATCCATTGATTCCAATGAAAACTTTCCCTTTTTTGTTTTATTTATTATTTCCTACGGTCAAAATTCAAATCTCGTCTCCACCGCCTCGCAACTTTCCGTCTCTGCGCCCTTCATCCCGTCTCTGCCTTCATCCCCTCTCTGCGGCCTTCTTCATCCCCTCTCTGCGGCCTTCTTCATCCCGTCTCTGCCGCCTTCTTCCCGTCTCTGCCGCCTTCTTCCCGACTCTGCCGCCTTCTTCCCGTCTCTGCCGCCTTCTTCCCGTCTCCACCGTCTGCCTCCCGTCTCCAGCGCCTTTCGTTTCTCCCTCTCTCTCCCGTCTCTCTTTTTTATCTTTTATTGTTTTGTCTTTTTTTAATCGAGGAATGGGATTGTGCCCAGTAAGAAGAGCAGGAGCTCGCATTGTGTGGGAGCATTTTTGAAAGGCCTTTTGACGTGTTCGTTATTGGAGGGGGTGCCACTGGAACGGGAGTGGCATTGGTGCGGCCAATCGAGGGCTTCGTGTTGGAGGACCTCGCATTGTCTGGGAGCAGTTTGAAAACGTTTTTGGAGGGGGTGCCACTGGAACGGGAGTGCCATTGGTGCGGCCAATTGAGGGCTTCGTGTTGGAGGGCCTCGCATTGTCTGGGAGCAGTTTGAAAAGGCCTTTGAAGTGCTCGTTATTGGAGGGGGTGCCACTGGAACGGGAGTGGCATTGGATGCGGCCAGTCGAGGGCTTCCTGTTGGAGGAGCTCGTATTGTCCTGGAGCAGTTTGGGAAGGCCTTTTGACGTGCTCGTTATTGGATGGGGAACTAGAACGGGAGTGGCATTGGATGCAGCTAGTCGAGGGCTTTGAGTTGGACTAGAGGAGAGAGAGGATTTCTCATCGGGTACATGGTCGACGTCTACCAAGCTTGTTCACAGAGGTAGCGTCTTTGGCGATGCTCTCCAAATTTTGATTTGCTTTTTGCTAATTGACGAATTTCTGATCTCAGCATATTCTTTTATCCTGCAAAATTGATTGATTACATGTGCGTTTGTCTACTGACGAATTTCTTATCTCAGCATATTCTTTTATCTTCAAGAACTCTAGCGGGTTAGAAATTTAGTCTCTCGGGAAAAGAGCAAGCGCAAGAGCAAGAGCTTGCGATCCCCCGCCAGGGACATCATACATTTGGCAGTAAGGTTTGGTTCTGTTGACGCCTCAATGTCATTTATTTCGTTGAATGCCACTTATTTTCTGATTTTGAGCGGGATTGTCTGCTGGATATCTCTTTTTTAAATTTTATTTTGTATTGTGTACAAAAATTATTAATTAGTTCTTTTGTCTTTTTCTATCTCGTGGGCATTGCCGAATCAGCAACAGGTTGACTATCCGAGCTTCAAGCTCATGATCGTTGGGGGCGGAGGAATGGGTAATCTTGATCTATTTCTGTTCTCCATAATTTTTGCTCGAAAACGTCCTTTAGTCTCTTTAATCATAGGCTTCGATATTGTATTTGGAGGTTAATGTTTATGAATATTCTCTTACTCATGCCTTCGGTTGATTGAGACCAAGAAGAAGGATCACTTTGTAGATCTGCACCATGTTTTTATTCCTGGTTTAAATGCTATAAGTACCTATATTTCAGCATTTAGATTCATCGCTCTCTGAAGTTGTCAGAATTGAATTTTGTATCTGTTTTTTTGTCTATTTATGCCCTTTTACGTGACATTTTTCTCGTTGTCTACAAAACAAGTAGTTTAAGGTTTTTTTTGATTTTATTTTTTACTTACCCAAGAGTTTTTTTTTAACGCAGGAAAAAAAACCTTTGATAAGAGGCATCTGATCGGGGAGTTTGAGAAGAAATATGAACGTAAGTTTTATGGTCTGCTGTCTGTCCCTCTCCTTTTAGGTTCGTTGTGTAGACTGACATTGTTTTTGCAAATACCGGTGCAGCTACAATTGGACTGGAGGTTCATCCTCTAGACTTTGTCATTAACTGTGGTAAGATCAGATTTTACAGCTAGGATACAGCTGGGCAGGAGAAGTTTGGTGGTCTCAAAGATGGATACTAGTAAGTGTTTAGTACATTGGGCAGCTTTCAGTGAATTGTTTAGGTTGATTATTCTTTAGTAGAGAATATTATGTTTTGTGCTTGCTTTTGAGGGAATCAATTGATTACTTTGCTCTGATCATCTGGGTGATAAGCATTGAAAAATACTATTTGTTGATTCCAGTTTTTCATAATTTTGGGTACAGTGTAGTTAATTTTGGTCGGGTCATATATTGATGTCGTGTAGTTCTAAGAAAACACTGATTCTCGGCTTAGATGATTGTGGATTACAACAAAAGAATTAATGTTAAATATAATCACTTGTTTAGGTTGTAGATGTTATTTTTTAGATTTCTTATTATTCTTCATTTGAATGTTGAATTTTTGCATCCACTGATTGGTAGTTCTCTGATCTCTAGCTCTGAATTCAGAGTATGTTTTTGGCATTGGCATGTTGATATCAGTAGGTGACTAGGAGTATTGGTTCATATTCAATATGATGATTAGAGTATTCGCTCTCAAAAGATTGTGCTGCAGTTGGAGCTATCATATTTCTTGTAGTACTTTTGTATGCATTCTTGCCTTCTCTTGGCATATGTTTTTTTTTAAACTTATGAAAATGTAAAGGTTTCTAGGTGTATTTTAAGTTTGGATTATTGATTCAACTAATCTAGCTATTTGATAAGTCAGTTGTCTTGTACATAGTAATAATTAAATAAATCCTCTCGATTTTCATATAGTATATTGGTAGCCAATCCTGCGTACCATTATGTCAATTTTCAGTTTGTATGACTTTTTTGTTATACTGATTTTTTCTTTTAACTGCATGACATTACAATGTACCCCTTAGTTATATGCTGGTTTCTGTGATGGTGGTATTGGAGTGTTTGGTTTACACATGTAACCGAATATTGAACCTAGTATGTGTTACATTTCTGCCACACTTTATATCTTTATTTGACAAAATGCGAGTGCATAACTTTTGTTGGTTTAGTGTTTTTTTTTATTATTGTTGAAAGTTACTTCCAGATTAGTTTCTAGATGAGTAGTTAGGATTTAGTTCCATTGGGAAAGATCAATTTCCTTGAAGAAAAAAATAAAGCTAAACCTTATGCAACTAGTAAATTATTTACTGTATATGAAAAAAGGAAAATATTCTTTGTCTATATTTTGTTTTGGCACGATTTCATGAATTTCTTTTCCACTGTTTTTGGCCAAGAGAATTATCTCTAATACATTTATGATTTGATTCAAGTAGTCGACAAAGGATATGACTCGTGAGGAGTTTTTCTTTATTGAAGTTCGACTATATTCTTAGGTTTGTAGGACTTTGTTCCTTGAAGATAGATTTCCATTGTAGTTTATGTAAGGATTTATTTATTATCCAAAGTGGAAAAGTCTAAACTATTGGATGCTGCCAATAAGTGGTCATGATGCACGGATTCTAGTGCTTACTTTTATGTAGTGTAAAGCAATTTTGTTTTAGAAACTATGTTGAAGGAATTTTTTCTGAAGTAATGAAGTTGAAGTTGATTATGATGCTTTTGATTTTAACTGATATGTTGCTGCTAACATCTATTTTGTTTTGCAGTGGCAGTCCTTCCTATTCTGAAGGGCATATTTGTTGGACTTGAGATATGGAGCAGGCACACTTTTGGTCAAATAGGCTTAGCCTCCTAGGCTTGTTTTTGGCCATATAGTGATAATTATTGGAGTGAAGGACAACGTTAGAATCCCAATGCATATTTGATTGAGCCGATGGATAGGGGAAACTTCTCTATGGTCCTTTATGTAACTCACCATACATTAGTAGTGTTTGATTGACTGTTGCTTTGGTAAGTGGAGGTTGGTATGGTGTTTTCTGAAGATCTCACTTGACTCTAGAACCAGTTTGAGTGAAACTTGAGGCGAAATCATAGAAAAACACCAGCTAGGGATATGATTTAGGCATTGTTTGGATCGTTTGAGCCTTTCTAGCCTACCTAGTTGTTTCCCATTGTTTAGCCCCTTTGAGCCTACATTTTCCTCATTTTTTGATACCTATTCATTAGCCTTCCCAAAAAATAATTTCCTTTTTATCCTTTATCTCCTATTCGCATGTCATCTTGTACGCTTTGTATCATTGAGCCTATGGTTATGGTGGAAAAGGGTGAAGAAATATTTGAGAGGATGAGATGAAGGGTAAAAATTGAAAGGAAGAAAAAGAAAAGTTGGCTATCTCTATGAAAAGAAAGAGAAAGAAAAGAAAAAAACAAAGAAAAGGTAGAAAAGGAAGAAAAAGAAAGAAAAGAAAAGGAAAACCAGAAAAGAAAAAGAAGAAAAGAAAAAGGAAGAGAAAGAAAAGAAAGAAAAAAAAGAAAAGGTAGAAAAGGAAGAAAAAGAAAGAAAAGAAAAGGAAAACCAGAAAAGAAAAAGAAGAAAAGAGAAAGGAAGAAAAGAAAAGCAGGGAATGAATAGAAGAAGCAAGAAAAAAAATGAATGAAAGTTCAAATAGGCAAGAGTGAGGGATATGAGCTGAAGATCGGGGGAATTTTGGGTGGATGACTCAAGGTGGAATGATACATTCGAGTAGGAGAGAATGCAACCCACAATTTATATGTCTTTTGTCCTACCCTAGCCCAGCCCCATTACAACCTAATGGAAAGCCCTACTGATCTTTGGTTGGGGTTTTTCACTATTAGTGGAGAGTGGATCGAAAATCTGGCCTATGGAGTCGAGGTTTGAGATTTTTCAGAAACACGGGTTTGTGGTTGGTTGGAGAGAGTAACAGTCAGCTAGGGACTATCTGGTGGGTGGTGTGGTGTGTAGAGGACCATAGCTGAAGTGAACCTTGAAAACGGCTTGAAAGAATAGGTCTATTGGGTTTCTAGCAATTTCCTTATCTGAGTTGCATGTGCTGATCATTAGTTGAACATGGAATATTGTATGTCATCTTGTAAATGAGGATGACCAATGGTATTTGATACCAATTTCCATAGGTACTATAATCTTCTCATTTCTTTTAATGCCATTAATAAATGATACCATACAGTTTTATTCTTCATTTGATGAACTTGCTTTAGCTTATTCATTTATCATGAGTTTCTTATCCTCAATTGTTCCTCGATGAGCCCTAATTTTTTTATGTAATATGCAAGTGTTCTCTGATGATTGTATGTTAGGCGACTGTATCCTAGGATTGGACCTAGTGTGTGTTAGATTTTCTCCATGTTTTATATTTCATTATTATAACAAATATGTTTTTTTGAGGAAAGCAATTTTTTCTAGAAAGTATGTTGTAGGAAATTTGTTTGAAGTAGAGAAGCTCTAGTTATTTTATGATTCTGATTCCATTGATTCATTTATTGTTGCTAACATTTATTCTATTTTGCAGTGGTGTTTCAATATGTTCTCTAGGGGATATTTGTTATCTCGCTTTAGGCAAAGTAGGATTCCTGAATGAGAAGAAAAAGAAAGAAAAAAAGAAAAAAAAGAAAAAAGAAAAAAGGAAAAAAGGAAAAAGGAAAAGAAAAGAAAAAGAAAGAAAAAAAAAAGAAAAAAAGAATAAAGAAAAGGAAAAAGAAAGAAAAAGAAAAAAAGAAAAAGAAAAAAAGAAAAAAGAAAAGGAAAAAGAGGAAAAGAAAAAGAAAATAGGAAGAGAAAGAGAAGAAAAAGAAAGAAAAGGAAAGGGAGGAAGAAAAGAAAGAAGAAAGAAAGAAAGTTCAGGAAAGTAAGGAGGAGGAGATGAGCTGAAGATTGGGAGAATTCCAGGTGGGGGATGAAGTGGCCACCAAAATCTCAGGCCTGATATCTCTAATTGATGATACTTACGATGTATGGTGTGTACGAAGAACTCAAGCTCTTCACTGATACAGCTTAGAGGTATGTAAAAATGCATGAATAATAAATTAGTACTTGCTGCAAAGAAATTAATTAAGACGAAGATTTATAAAATTGATTGGTTATTCTTTATTTGAATGCTGAAGTGTTTTTCATGTTAATCTGTTGGTTAGTTTTCTTTTATTAGACATGGTTTGATGCAATGATTGGTTGTTCTCTAATGTCTAGCTTTGAATTCAGAGTTGTTTTCTTGTATTAGCATGTAGATATGTGTAGGCAACTAGAAGTATTGTCTTCATCTTCTATATGATGATAAGAGTGTAATGTAATGTGTAATGGAATCTTCTCATTAGTGATGCTTTGCAATGTTTTTCTTTAGTTGATAAAGTAATCTTCACATTTGGTTTTAACATTATTGAAAGCTGATGCTTTGCAATTCTTTTCTTTTTCAGATGTTGGTTCATTCGTTATTTTGAGTTTCTCACCCACAACTATTCCTCCATCCGGCCTGAATCCTTTTATGTTGTTCAAATCTGTTCTCCTCTGATGACTGCAGGTTAGACATATGTAACTGAAGATTGAACCTAGTATGTGTTAGATTTCTGCCATATTTTATATCTTTATTTGACAAAATGTGAGTGCAACTTACTTTTAACTTCTATTTGTTATGCCTTTTTATTTCTGTTATTGTTGAAAATTACTTCCTGATTTGTTTCTAGATCGGTACGTGTTAGATTTTCTCCATATTTTATATTTCTTTAATATAAAAGATATAATTAGAAAGGCTGCTACTATACAGAAGATTTTCCTGAAATTCTGTTACAATTTTTTTGTGGAAAGCAATTTGTTCTAGAAAATATGTTGTAGGAAATTTGTTTGAAGTAGAGATGCTCTAGTTAATTTTATTGCTTTTGATTCCATTGATTGATTTATTGTTTCTAATATTTATTCTGTTTTGCAGGGGTGTGTTCCATCACGTTCTCTAGGGCATATTTGTTATCTTGGTTTAGGCAAAATTTGTGTCTTGAATGACAAGACAAAAAAAAAAAAAAAAAGAAAAAAGAAAAAACGAAAAAAAGGAAAAAGAGAAAAAAAAAAAAAAAAAAAAAAAAAAAAAAAAAAAAAAAAAGAAAAAAAAAAAAAAGAAAAAAAAGAAAAAAAAAAAAAGAAAAAAAAGTAAAAGAAAAAATAAAAAGAAAAAGAAAAGAAAATAGGGGAAAAGAAAAAGAAAAAAGGAAGAGGAAAAATAGAAAGAGAAAGAAAAGGAATGGGAGGAAGAAAAGAAAGAAGAAAGAAAGTTCATGAAAGTAAGGAGGAGGAGATGAGTTGAAGATTGGGAGAATATCAGGTGGGGGGGACTGAAGTGGCAGAATAATACATGGAGTAGAGAAAATGCAACCCCACGATGAACATTTAAGCATTTTTTCTCAGTTGCATGAGTAATATTGCTTATCTTTGAATAGGTAAGTAAGGTGAAAATTTGATAGTACTCATTTGTTTGCAATGGGCAATTTCCATCTTATTTCTATTTGTTATAGTTTGTGCCAGTCTTTTTAGTATAAGATGACATTATTGTCGTTCATTTCAGGTTCCAATAAGAAAATTGAAGAACAGTAGTCTTGTGGTCATTAATCAAAGGTAGTTAAGGTATTATTTTGTTTATCATAGGTAGAAGTGATACAATTATCTTCTTTCATAAGTCTGCTCCTAACTGAATGTTTGTTGCAGCTCTTGTGGATGGTGAAACATCTCAATATTGTCTTGTTGAAGGAGGATACAAACTGAATAAGCGGTGGCGGCAGTGTGTTTTTTTGACTGCTATAGATGAAGAATCCAAACTAATTGTTGAAAGTGCCTTTGGAAATGTTGAACAAGGTAGATACCATAGTGGCACCGCTGTAGTTACAGTTTGTTTAACTTTTCTTGTAGATTCTCCATGTATTACTCTTATGTGTTTACAATTTTTTATTATGTCATGAATTGCAGTGATTTTGGAAAAGAGCAAGTGCAGGCCCCCGCCAGAGACAGCATACATTAAGCAGTGAGGTTGGACTCTGTTGACGTCTCAAAGTCATTTATTTCATTGAATGTCACTTATTATCTGATTTCAAGCGGGATTGTCTGTTGGATATATTTTTAATTTATTTTTGATTGTGTACAAAAATTATTAATTAGTTCTTTTGTCATTTTCTATCTCGTAGGCATTGCCGAACCAGCAACAGGTTTACTCTCCGAACTTCAAGCTCGTGATCGTTGGGGACGGAGCAACACGTAATCTTGATTTATTCTCTCTCCATAAATTTTGCTCAAAAATGTCCTTTAGTCTCTTTAATCGTAGGTTTTTTACTTTATTCGGAGGATAATTTTTATGAAGAATCTCTTACTCCTGCCCTATTTATTGAGACCGAGAAGAAGAATCACTTTGTAGATGTGCATCATGTTTTTATTCCTGGTTTAAATGCTATAAATACCTATATTAAATACCTATATTTCAGCATTTAGATTCATTGCCCCCTGGAGTTGGCAGAATTGAATTTTGTTAGAAGCCTACTTATTGGACATTGTTTACAGGCTTGGATTGGACTATCAATTTGAGAAGGAAATCAACTGGCAGGAGGGGGGGCTGCACTGAATTCATACTACAAATTCAATCGACATTAATGTTGATTTTTGATGATTTATACTCTGTAGCCACCCGATTTTGCGTCCCGAGAGAGGGAGGATACAAGGCTTCCACAGGTAATTTAAAGTAGTATTAATTAATCCTCAGTACTCTTCAATTCCAGCTGCAATTAATATTGATCCTGCAGTTTCACAATTGTAGTTCTTGACATTAATTCCACTAATTCTTTATAACCTGCTCTCATAAATGTGGTAGGAATATACATGTACAGACGTCTTCAACAAGTTCATGGAGGAACATGGCGAGTTCAAGCAGAAGTTGGCTTTGGATGTGAAGGGACTGTTTAGTTTGCATGAAGCAGCATTCATTTGCGCCCAAGGGGAAGACATATTGGACGAAGCAGTGACTTTTGCTTTGGAGCACTCGAAATCTGCGCTTCCCTATATGGATCCTTCGCTTGCCAAGCATGTCGCCAAAACTGTCATGATACCAACTCACCAGTGGTTGCCAAGAAAGTATGCTAGATACTCCTTACATCTCACTCTGCAAAGAGCTCAACAGTACTGCCTACGACCCCTGCTGCTTGAATATGCCAAGTTGGATTACAATCTAGTACAATCTGTTCACCGAGGGAGCTTAGGGCCATCTCAAAGTAAGTAATTGCAATTAATTATTAGACTTGATCAATATTTGGAGTATATATATATATATATATATATTATCAAACAGGTGGTCCTAATTCATGAACAATTAATTTGGTCTCATTTTGTTATGTAATAATTAAGTACCGATCAACATTAATAACTGCAGATGGTAGGAGCAAGAGCTAGCAGATAAGTGCTTCTATGCGAGAAACCGGGTGGTTGAGTGCTGCTTTTGGATCATGATCGTGGTTTTTGATCCTTGTTACTCTCGATCAAGGGTGTTTGCGTCCAAAATCTCAGGCCTGATATCTCTAATAGACGATACTTACGATGTATGGTGTTTACGACGAACTCTAGCTCTTCACTGATACAGTTGAGAGGTATGTAAAAATGCATTAAAAATTAATTAGAACTTGCTGCAAAGAAATTAATTGAGACGGAGATTTATAACATTGATTGATTATTCTTTATTTGAATGCTGTACTTTTTTTTCATCTTACTCTGTTGGTTAGTTTTCTTTTATTAGACATGTTTTGATGCAATGATTGGTAGTTCTCTAATATCTAGCTTTGAATTCAGAGTTGTTTTCTTGTAGTAGCATGTAGATATTAGCACGCAACTAGAAGTATTGTCTTCGTCTTTATTTGATGATTAGAGTGTAATGGAATCTTCTCAGTAGTGATGCTTTGCAATATTTTTCTTTAGTTGATGAAGTAATCTTCTTATTTGGTTTACATTATTGAAAGCTGATGCTTTCCAATTTTTTTCTTTTTCAAATGAACTTAATTTGGTTTATTCATTATTTTGACTTTCTCATCCACAATTATTCCTCCATCCGGCCTGAATCCTCTTATGTTGTTCAAAACTGTTCTCCTTTCATGATCTCTCAAGCCCCCTCTCGATAGGCCCCTCTCTCTCTTTCTTAGGCCCTCTCACTTTCTTTGTCCCTCTCTCTCTAGTCCCCTCTTTCTCTCTTGACCCCTCTCCCTTTCTTGGCCCCTTTCTCTCTCTCTGGGCCCCTTCTCTATCTCTCTAGACCCCTTTCTCTCTCTCTCTAGGCCCCTTTCTCTCTCTCTCTAGGCCCCTTTCTCTCTCTCTCTAGGCCCCTTTCTCTCTCTCTAGGCCCCTTTCTCTTTCTCTAGGCCCCTTTCTCTTTCTAGACCCCTTTCTCTCTCTAAGCCCCTTTCTCTCTCTAGGCCTCTTTCTCTCTCTCTCAAGGCCCCTCTATCTCTGTAGGCCCCTCTTTACGCCCCTCTCTCTCTCTTGGCCCCTCTCTCTCTCTCTGTAGGCCCCCTCTCTCTTGGGCCTCTCTCTCTAGGCCCCTCTCTCTCTGGGGCCCCTCTCTCTAGTCTCTCTCTCTCTCCTAGCCTCTCTCTCTAGGCCCATCTCTCTCCATGTATGTAATCGAAGTCCCTTATTGTAAAACATTGATCTACATCATGAGCAACTTTTTCCTTAGGCCAGCATAACCAGGATTTTGTAAAATAATTTATTCCATGTACTCAAACAGAGCATTCCCAGGAGCATATTGGTGGTAGAAAATGCGTTGGAAGAAGCTTGAACCCTTGAGATTTTTTTTGTTTTGGAATATATACTTATCCATTCATTCAACTCCTTAGGTCAGCAAAAGGTTGTAGTTGTCAACTTTAATAACCTACTGGTGCAGTTTGTTGCTAATGTTCCACGATGCCAATCTAGCATAAATTTTAGTACTTGGAAAATATTCATAGTCGTAATCGTCACAAAGTTGTTTTATCCACTTGTTTGAAGAGAGCATGTTATGTGCAATACATGCAAAGCGTGTCACGCTTTGCCCAAGGTTTGTCAGCTAGTTAAGTATTCCTTATGATGCATATTCATGACATTGGGTTGTACAAACTTGATGGGCTACATATCGTCTTCCTGATCTTGTCATAAGTAAATCATCCCTCCTCCCTCCTCCTCCTCCCTCTCCCCTCCCCCTCCCTGTTCTGTTGGCCTGCGTACTTGTTATTAACTTCTCAGACTTCAGGAGTTCTTTGACAGTTTTTATTTCCTGACCTTCTGTCTTGTTATCCTTCAATTTTAATTAATGCTTCTCTTTAAGTTTATAAAATTTTTAATTATTTATCTCAGGGAATCCTTCTAACAGGAGTTTCTAGAATGGGAAGGACTGCTTGTCAAGGTGAGGAGTCATTTTATTAGATGGTGTTGCCATTTTGTAATATGATTCGGGAACAGCCGCTGTGTGTGGACAGGAAGCTTGTATAGTATCACAAGATCAGGTCAAACTTTCGAAAAATTAGTGAGGTTTGACAAGGGACCACCAATTGTGAAATTGGCAAAGCTTCCTCAAAATAACTTTGAGAATACAAACTTTTAGTTAGTGTTATTTTCTTTTGCAGTGACGCTCCATTTGTGTTCCGAAGGGCATATTTATTGATCTCGAGCTTTGGGGCATGCACACTTTGACCATATAGTGATAGTTTTCGGCAGAGTTGGCTATCTTTATGAAAAGAAAAGGAAAAAAAAAAAAAGAAAAAAGAAAACGAATAAGGAAAAGAAAAGAAAGAAAAAAAAGAAAAAGAAAAAGGAAAAGAAAAAGAAAGAAAAAATAAAGGAAAGAAAAAGGAAGGAAATTAAAAGGAAGGAAAGAAAAGGAAAGAAAAGAAAGAAAAGAAAAAGAAAGAAAAGAAAAAGAAAGAAAGAAAAAAAGAAAAGAAAAAAAAAGAAAAGAAAAAGAAAGAAAAGAAAAAGAAAAGAAAAAGAAAAGAAAAAGAAAAGAAAAAAGAAAAAAGAAAAAAGAAAAAGAAGGAAGAAAAGAGAATATTGTATGTCATCTTGTAGTCGAGGATGACCTAAGCTTTAGTTTGGGGATGGCAGCATTGTTCATTCACAAGTATGAAGTTTTTTTTTTTTTTGGTTTTTCTTTTCCTTCAGATTATAGTCACTATATATATTAATGCTGCTATAATGTCTGCTAAGTCTTCAGGCATCATTATTTTGCTTGACCGTCTTGGAGACGCATGTCGTTGGTGACAACGACAGTAATTCTAGACGTGCCACGGATGGACCGAAGACTGATGGCAGGTTTCCAGGAGTTGTGTTTAATGAGAATTTTGCTGTTGATGAGGAAAAACTTTGAGAAGCTTGCACTGTCGGAATGGTTTAGTTGGTGGCTGTTTTGGCGCCCATTGAAAAGATTGGCGAGGCTTCTTGCTGAAGCTGATGCAAGTCCCAAGGATGCTGCCAAGCTAAGTGCTCTATTGGTGGAGCTCAACAAGCACAGGTTCTGTCCTTTTTTCTTACGTCTTATTCTGTCAGAGGATACATCAATGTCTTTGTTTTTTCCACGTGGTCCCTTGGGCTGTCCAAAGTAGTTCATATGACATTGCGAAAAGTTCTCTTAGTTCATTCGTTATCTGAATGCTTTTCTTGTTTGTTGCCCTTTTATAGAGGTTTTTATTCAAGTCTCTTTTAGTGGTTTGCAGTCCTGAATCTGTCATAAGTCGTTTTGAACAAAGAGATTACGCCGTGAACAGTAGAGGAGTTGCGGAGTATCTTTGAGCTCTTGTTGTTATAAATGGTTTGGAGGAATATCTTCCGGATGAGAAATCAGGAAAACTTTCAAGTCTTCCAATATTGGTAATGATTTTGTTATCTTTGCTAACATATACTCTTCCACATTTCTGGCTTATTTTCAGTTCGTATCATTGTCATTTGCACTATCTCATATTAGATCATTGTTCAAATGTAATTTCCTATCGTTCTCTGTTGCTCTCTACACATTTATCTCTTAGTAATTTGCCATAGTTCCCAATGTATGATCTTTCCGCCATCATTAAGTGCTACATGAAGCTCTTGTTGGCTGTAAACCATTTTGGATGCTTGTAGGATTGTATATTCTGTAGAGGGTTAAACTATGGTAAATTATTGCCTTATATGATTGACTCTGACTCTTTTCCTGTAGTTACAAGAGTTAAAGTAGCATGCAACTGGAAACGTGGATAAGGCTTTCATGAGTCCAGGAATATCTGAGAAGCAGCCGTTGCATGTTGTGATGGTATTTTCACTAATTCAATTAATTCTAGTTTTTGCTGGTCTTCATAAAATCTTTTAAAAAGTAGAGGTTTTAAATATTCATATTTTTTTTTTGTGATTGTCTTCTGGTCTTCAAGGAAGGATTTATGTCTAAGTGGCTCACTTTAATAGTAATTTATTTCTTTCTTTTCATGGAAGGAATTTTGTCTACGAGGCTGTATTTCTTACTAATATAATTCTTTCTTTTCAAGGAGGATATTATCTGTCCGAAACTAAATGGGTGTTTGTGTTACCCCCTTTGAAATTTAAATTATGTGCAAAATTTATTTAGGGAGCCAATTAATGAATCTGTTTACTACAAATCTTTTATTGATCTAATAACTATCAATGGAACCTTAACTTCGTTTTTAACAGGGTTATGGGTTCAATTGCATTTCAAAAATATGGAAGCAGCTTGGGAGTAATAGGCACTTCTGGGGTTGGCTCAAGTGCGTCATAGGCCCCAAAGGAGCTCAACTAAGAAATAATGTCAGAAAAGGTAAGAGTCTCAAGTGGGATTTTTTTTTTCCTTTAAACATGGTTCTAACGTCTGATACTACTTCAGAGCATCTACATTATGCTTTTAATTGGAAATTGGCACGAGACCTAAAGAGCTTGGCACCGTGGAAATTCTTTGCCGGGTATGATTCTCATCTTGCCAAAGACCTTACCCTAGTGTTTTCTTTTTCTTTACTAGTTCGATGAATTGATTTTTAGGAGTTTTGAGGTAGTGAATTTTTTTTGTTTCGACTGATTTATTTTTGAATTTTGTTACGCAGTGGGCCCCTGGAGAATCTTTGTCTATGCCAATTTCAAGTGCACTCATGCAATGGATTGTTGTTAGATGTTGGTTTTTGTGATTGTGCTATAGGAGTGTTTAATCCATACAGTTTGATGCTGTGGTATGGCGTTTGCTATTGCTTACAGAGCATCCTCTGTTCCTTGGTATATTTTCTCTAAAAAAATATTTTTTTATGTGGTGTTTTTAAATAGGTGTTAGTGTAGAAATTGCTTATAAATATGTAAAATTCTGTGGCTGATTTAACTTTTAATTGTTTCTCTTCAAGTGAGTGGAGCTTGCAGTCAACCGCACTTTTTGGTGCTTGCAGCTCAACCATCGGATTTTTTTTCAAAGGTTATCAGATTTTATTTGGAGTATACCTTCAGCCAGCATTTAATACATGGGCAGAAACTCTGTTTCAAAGAAACAAAAGGGGTAGTAGAGCTGCAACTCACAAAGGGTATTCAATACCAGTTGTCACAGGTATTGTAATCTTCTCATTTGATTTTAATATTATTAGCGACAGATATTGTATAATTTCTTTTTTTATCTGATGAAGAATCGGTTAATGGGTGGTTTGAATGTGTGAAATGAATTGCTACTAAAGTGTTTCATGATTATTCCAGGTCATGACAACATTCACACCACACCTTATGCAACCACCTTTCTTGCATTTCGCTCTCAAGATAATAATATTTTTGCTATTGGAATGGAAGAGTCTCCAATTCTAATATATGGTGTTCGAAATTATGAGGTGAAATGTTGCTCCACTTATCTAAATAGAGAGAAAAATAGTGGCCATTTGAGTGAATCCATTTGTTAAGCGTTTATTAGAACAGTTATCATTTTTTTTTTTGACTGTAGATATCTCCATCTACCAAGTTATTCAGTGTTTGTTTTCATATTTACAAATCAAAATCTAGCTCAAAAGTCCGTCGATCAGAAAAAGTAAAGCACAAAGTTCACCAGAAGTGGATTACAGGCCCGTGCTTTTCTCAATCAATGAATGTGTTGGTCTCTTTAGGTGCTGATGCACATGTATGTGGTGGGCAGAAGTAGTAGTGCTTCAAGGCTTTTTAATTTTATGCTATTCAAATTCAAGAAAATCGACCTATTGTGGCTGTTCTAACCTATATAAGTTATTGACTTAGGTGCAATTGAGTGTCTGGAGTATTGATGGTTGGGAGGCGATTACTCCCTGTGCCTCCATTCTCTGGGAACAACCAAGGGTGAACCTTCATTATAACATGTTTCCTGAAGGAGAAATATGCGTTGAAGCTGTCTGTGTCAGTTCAAGAATTTCATCTCTATGATTGTAGCTGGGATGCATGCACCCTGGAAGACTGTATGAATAAATTTCAAACAATTTCCTCTCACATTATTTAGCCTGTTGTAAACTAATAACTGGTTGTTTGGGTTTCTTGAAGGTGCTCGGAGACTATGATTAAAAATATTATCCTAGAGGTTCTTGTATAAAAGCTTTCAAGCTTTAGTTCGAAGCTCAGAGGCCAGATCCATTGACTCCACTGGATGAGCACAGGTAGTTGGGTATATGTCATTTTTTATTATACATTTATTTATCTGTTTGTTTATGTGGTGCTTGATTCAATTATCGAATGTTTTGAATAAAGCTACTAGAATTGTTTACAAGCAGTGAAATATATCTATAGGCATTTGACACAGTAGGCAATTAAACCTATGAACTCTGTTTTGTCATGCATCTTGCTTATATATAAAATTTTTGGGATTTAAAATGAAAGTTTTCTGTACTCTCCCGAAAAGGGTCATAATCGATATTCTTAAACCTTGCTCAATCACATACAGATAGATAGATCGATGGTTAAATTAGTCACTCCAGTCAAGTCCTCAGCTCTTGTCATATATGAGGCTATTTCCTTCGTTTCCATGGCTCTGCCTTGCATTTCTTCACATATGGTTGCATTTCTTTACATATGCTTGCATTCTGACCAAAGCCAACTTGATTTCCTTGTACGTTTTTTTTCCTCAAAGAATCAGTCTTGAGATCAATCTCCAAATATTTCCACTGATCTTGTGGTCAAAGGTGTCCGTCTACGGGTTGCATTGGGGGGCGGAAATTGTGGAAGATTTGCTTTCTTTCTTCCAGGCAAGCTATCAAAAATATTTTTGTGTGATATATGCATACATTAGCTCCTCTCTCAAAATGTATTTCTCGTTTTGTTCTCTTCAATTCTCCATTGTTTGTGTACGTGTGTTCTAATGAGTGCTTTTTGGTTGCTTATAAGCTTAAGTTATCTGGATTTTCTCCCGTTGGACTTCTTTTTCGTAGAGAAATGAACAATGTTTGCATGCTGACTCAAATTTATAAATGTTGTTCTTTCTTTCAGAAATTCGAAATATGGTGTGGAGTACTGTGAATAAATTTTTTTTTTGAAAGTTGTTTTTTTTTTTTTATATATCAATCACTGATGCCCAAATAGGCACCAAAAACAATACCTGGCCCTAGGCCTTACAATATGTAATCAATTGAGTAATACAATAAGGTTCTGTCCCATGACTCCCTTTTTAGCTAATATATCAGCCCTCCCGTTTGCAGTCCTAAGAACATGTGACTAGGCTGTAACGATGGTTCAAAGATCATGAATTTCATTCGTGACAGATCGTAACCTCCAAGGCGGCTTGAGATCTTTCTTACACCACTGGATAATGACCATGGAATCACCTTCAATATGCAAAGGTCCCACAAGCTGTGCATTTAGAAAACATTTTTAGTCCCTGTAGGAGGCTCATTGCCTCAGCCGTATTGGAGTCAGCAATACCAATAGGTGCTGTATATTGTAGAATGATTTCCCCAAGATGATTCCTAATTAGGCCGCCCACGCCAGCCGGTCCCGAGTTACCAAAAGAAGAGCCATCAAAATTCAGTTTATATGACGATATTGGCGGTGGCACCCATAATTGCATTTTGATAATTTTCCACTACCATCACGGGCATGTTCAGCCCATGAGCTCCATATGGTACTGCAGTCCATCCCTTTGAATGGTTTCTGTAGTTTTAGCCATCCAATAACCTGATAGATAATTGTTATAACCAACGTCATATCAACCTTGCTGCACTTTGATGAAGATACTATGCCGAGCTTCATAACCTTTCCTTTGGAAGGTAAGTTTCTTGTACATGGAGGTGATCCACTTTTAGGAATTTAATTTTTTATACAATTTTTATTTTTGACCTTGGTTGACCTTTACACACCCAAATCAGACATGGGTCCCGGTGCTTATGAGCTTTACCTCGAGGTGATTATGGTGTTCAATCTGTAGTTACCAAATTTTAGCCTTAATTGACGCATATTGTTAATGGGATATTTAAAAAGGAAAAGAAAGAAAGAAAAGAAAGGAGTGAAAAAGAAAGGAAAAAAAATGAAAGAAAAGGAAAGAAAAGGAAAGTGAAGGAAAAGAACAGTAGAGGGAAGAAAATAAACAAATATTGTATGTTATCATGTACTCAAGGATGACCAAAGCTTTAAGTTTGGGGATGACAACATTGTTCATTCACAACTCAGAAGTTTTTTTCCTTCAAACTTATTTTTCTTTCAGATTTTGTTTTTCTTCAGACATAGCTCTAACGTTTGATGCTTCTTCAGGGAATCATCATTTTGCTTTTAATTGGAAATTGGCATGAGACGTGAAGAGCTTGGCACTGTGGAAATTCTGTGGAGTATGATTCTGATATACTCACCGAAGTCCTCGCCCTAGTGTTTTTGTTTTCTATGGTTAGAAGAATTTATTTTTCCAAGTTTTAAGGTAGTGCGTTTTTTTTGTTACAACTGACTTATTCTTTGAATTGTCTGTTTCACTGTGGGCCTCTAGAGAATCTTTGTCTGTGCCAATTTCAAGTTCAATCTTGTGATGGATTGCTGGTATATGTTGGTTTTTGTGAGTGGTCCTAATCTTTCGGTGCTTGCTGCTCAACCATCAGAAAAATTTGAATATCACTATGATTCAGAGGTTATTTGGTGAAGTATACCTTTGGCCAGCATTTAATACATGGGCAGAAGCACTGTTTCAAAGAAACAAATGGGTAGTAGAGCTGCAACTCACAAAGGGTATTCAATACCAGTTCTCAAAGGTATTGTAAAATATTATGTTCTGAATTATGAGGTGAACTGTTGCTCTACTTATCTAAATTGAGAGAAAAATAGTAGCCATTTGTTGTGCGTTTATTTTAACTGTAATAATTTTTTTGAGTGTTGAGTTCTCCATCTTCCAAGTTATTCATTGTTTGTTTTGTATTTACAACTTAAAATCTGGTTCAAAAGTCAGTCGATCAGAAAAAGTAAAGCAAAAAGTTCACCAGAAGTGGATTACAGGCTTGTCCTTTTCTCAATCAATGAATGTGTTGATCTCTTTAGGTGCTGATGCACATGTATGTGGTGGGCAGAAGTAGTGCTTCAAGGCTTTTTAATTTTATGCTATTCGAATTCAAGAAAATCGACCTATTGAGGCTGTTCTAACCTATATAAGTTATCGACTTAGGTGCAGTTGAGTGTCTAGAGTATTGATGGTTGGGAGACGATTGCTCCCTGCGCCTCCATTCTTTGGGAACAACCATGGGTGAACATTCATTATAACATGTTTCCTGAAGGAGAAATATGTGTTGAAGCTGTCTAGAACAGTTCAAGTATTTGGAGGAAGAATCAGTCTTCAGATCAATCTACAAATCAATCAACTGATCTGGGTGGTCAAAGGTGGACGTCTACCAGTTGCATTTTGGGGAAAGAAATTGTGGAGGTGGATTTGATTCCTTTCTTCCAGGCAAGCTATCTTGAACATTTTTGTGTGATATAATGCATACATTAGATCATTTCTCAAAATGTATTGGTCGCTTTGTCTCTTAAATTTTCTTTTGTTTGTGCTTGCTGGTTGCTTGTAACCTTAAGTCATCTGGATTTTCTCTCTCAGGACTTCTTTTTTGTAGAGAAAATATCACTTTTGCATGCTGACTAAAATTTAATTATCTTATTCATTTCTTTCAGAAGTTTGACATGTGGCCTGGAGTAGTGAGCATCATAATATCAACTTTGCTGCACTTTGAGTAGGAAACTATGCCGTGCTTCTTAACCTTTTCCTTTGGAAGGTAAGCTTCTTGTACATGGAGGTGATCCACTTTTAGGAAGTCACTTTTTTATAATTTTTATTTTGACAGTGGTTGACTTATGCAAGCCAAAGCACTCAGAAATGGGTCTGGGTGTTTATGAGCTTTACCTCGAGATGATTATGGTATTTAACTTGTAGTTACGAAATTTTAGCATTAACTAATGGGTATTATCAACGGGATATTTATAAAGAAAAAGAAACAAAAAGTGAAGAATTGAAAAAAGAAGGAAAGAAAAGGAAAGTAAAATAAAGAAGAGTAGGAGGAAGAAAAATATAAAATTTTGTATGTTATGTTTTACTCGTGGATGACCAAAGGTTTAAGTTTGGGATGACAACATTGTTCATTCACAACTGAGAAGTTTTTTTTCTTTCAGAATTTTTTTCCTTTTTTTCCTTAGACATGGCTCTAATGTCTGATAGTTCTTCAGGGCATCATCATTTTAATTTTATTTGGAATTTGGCATTAGATCTTATGAGCTTGGCACTGTGGAAATTCTGTCGGGTATGATTCTGATATGCTCACCGAAGACCTCGCCCTGGTCTTCTCTTTTTTTTTTTTAAGTTAGAAGAATTGATTTTTTCTAGTTTGTTTTGCTTAACTGATTTATTCTTTGATTTGTCCTTATTTGTGTGTTTTTTCTGTTAGATACCTTGGTGATGGACCCATGTGTATCTTTAAATTCTGGCGTTTTTTATCAGGTTGCAGACCTTATTGCCTTTCTAGCAACGGCTGCCACTATGATGATGATTACATTGATGAGGTTGGAAAGCATTGTCTTTCAGTGTTTAGAGCTATGGGTCTCCCTAGTACTGTTGTTCTCATACTGGTGAATATTACTAAATGTTCTCATCTTTCTTCGATGTTCTTAATCTATTTAGTCTTAAAATATTCTAATCTTATAGTAGGACCTTCCAGTGGATATGAAGAAAAGGCATCAGTTGACGAAGTCTTGGAAATTAAGTCTTGCGTCTCACTTTCAAGAGGACTTTAAGTTTTATCTTGTGGATACAAAAGATGAGCTACACAAGGTACCTCCCTGATAACAGCATATTCGTAGGATAAGAGAGAGATTGTTTCCTATGTTTTATGTTGTTAAATTTATGAATTCCCTTGCTTGGCTACACTTTTGTCCAGTTCATATGACTTTTCAAAGAGCTCTTTATTCCTCTCTATCAAAGGCAGCGAGCTTACCCTATAGCTCATGAGGTATATTATCTGATCATTATATCTTAAAATTAACAACACTTAGCTGCTCTATTTGCCTATAAAACATTCAATATCTGTTTAACTATCATTTGCGTTACAGTTAGACTTTACAATTTGAAGTTTCGTTTCTTTTCCAGGTTCAACTTGATTTTGACAATGGCAGCGACAAAAATTGTACTATACTCCTGTCAGGTTCTCTCTCTAGGCCTCTCTCTCTCTAGGTCTCTCTCTCTCTCTAGGCCTCTCTCTCTAGGCCTCCCTCTCTCTCTAGGCCTCTCTCTTTTGGCCTCTCTCTCTCTTGGCCTATCTCTCTAGGCCTCTCACTGTCTCTCTAGACCTCTCACTCTCTCTAGACCTCTCTCTCTCTCGTCCTCTCTCGCTATCTCCCTCTGTCTCCTCTCTCTCTCTCTCTCTGGCTCTCTGGCTCTCTCTATCTCTCTCTCTCTCTCTCTGTTTTGTCTCTCTCTCTCTCTCTCCTCTCTCTCTCTCTCTCTCTCTCTCTCTCTCTCTTGCTCTCTCTCTCTCTTTCTTCTATATCCCTCTCTAGGCCCTTCTTTTTCACTAGGCCCCCCCTCTCTCTCTAGGTCCCTCTCTCTAGGCCCCACTGTTTCTCTCTAGACCCCTCTGTCTCTTTCTAGGCCCCTCTGTCTCTCTCTAGTCCCCACTCTCTTGTCCCTCTCTCTTGTCCCCTCTCTCTAGGCCCCCCTCTCTCTCTAGGTCCCTCTGTCTCTCTCTAGGCCCCCTCTTCTCTCTAGGCCCCTCTCTCTCTCTCTAGGGCCCTCTCTCTCTCTCTAGGCCCGTCTGTCTCTCTCTAGGCCCCTCTCTCTCTCTCTAGGCCCGTCTGTCTCTCTCTAGGCCCCTCTCTCTCTAGTCCCCTCTTTCTCTCTCTAGGCCCTTCTTTCTCTACACCCCCTCTTTCTCTCTCTAAGCCCCTCTCTCTTTAATCCCCTCTCTCTAAACGCCTTTCTCTAGGCCCCTCTTTCTCTAGGCCCTTCTCTCTCTCTAGGCCCCTCTATCTCCCTAGGCACCCCTCTCTCACTCTAGACCCCTCTCTGTCTCTCTCTAAGCCCCTCTCTTTAGGCCCCCCCTCTCTCTCTCAAAGCCCTCTTTCTCTCTCTAGCCCCTCTCTATCTAACTTGACCCCTCTCTCTAACTAGGCCCCTCTTTCTCTCTGTACGCCCCTCTCTCTCCCAAGTCCCATCTCTCTTTGTAAGCCCCTCTCTCTCTCACTCTCTCTAGGCCTCTCCATCTAGGCCCCCCTATCTCTCTCTAGGCCTTTGTATCTAGGCCCCACCTCTCTGTAGGCTCCTCTCTCTCTCTCTAGGCCCCTCTTTGTCTTGACCCCCACTATCTCGCTCTAGCCCTTCTTTCTCTAGACCCCCTCTCTCTCTAGGCCCCTCTCTCTCTAGGCACCTCTGTCTCTCTCTAGGCACCTCTGTCTCTCTTTAGGCTCCTCTGTCTCTCTCTGGGCCCCTCTATCTCTATCTAGGCCCCTCTGTCTCTCTCTAGGCCCCTCTGTCTCTCTCTAGGCCCCTCTGTCTCTCTCTAGGCCCCTCTGTCTCTCTCTAGGGCCCCTCTGTCTCTCTCTAGGCTCTCCTCTCTCTAGTCCGCTCTCTCAACGCCTCTCTCTCAACGCCCCTCTCCGTAGGCCCCTCTTTCTCTCTCACGGCCCCTCTCAAGGCCCCTGTTTCTCTCTTGTCCCCTCTCGGACGCTCTCTCTCTCTCTCTAGAGCCCCTCTCTCTCTTGGTCGTTCTCTCTCTAAGCCCCTCTCTCTCTAAGCCCCTCTCTCTCCTGGCCGCTCTCTCTAGGCCCCTCTCTCTCTAGGCCCCTCTCTCTTTCTCTCAAGGCCCCTTCCTTTCTCTCAAGGCCCCTCTTTCTCTCAAGGCCCCTCTCCTTCTCTCTAGTCCCCTCTCTCTTTCTCTCAAGGCCCCTCTCTCTCTCCCAAGGCCCCTCTCTCTATCTCTAGGCCCCTCTCTCTCTAATCCCCAGTCTCTCTCTAGGCCCCTCTCTCTCTAGGCCCCTCTCTCTTTAGTCCCCTCTCTCTCTAGGCTCCTCTTCCTCTCTCAAGTCCCCTCTCTATCTGTCTAGACCCCTCTCTTCATGGCCCCTCTCTATCTGTCTAGACCCCTCTCTATCTGTCTAGACCCCGCTCTCTCTGGCCCCTCTCTCTTGGCCCCTCTCTCTTGGCCCCTCTCTCTCTCTAGGCCCGTCTCTCTCTCTAGGCACCTCTCTCTCTCAAGTCGCCCATCTCTCTCTAGGCTTCTCTCTCTTTCTCTCCAGGCCCCTCTCTTTCTCTCAAGGCCCCTCTCTTTCTCTCAAAGCCCCTCTCCTTCTCTCTAGTCCCCTCTCTCTTTCTCTCAAGGCTCCTCTCTCTCCCAAGGCCCCTCTCTCTATCTCTGGGCCCCTCTCTCTCTAATCCCCAGTCTCTCTCTAGGCCCCTCTCTCTCTAGGCCCCTCTCTCTTTAGTCCCCTCTCTCTCTAGGCTCCTCTTTCTCTCAAGTCCCCTCTCTATCTCTCAGCCCCCTCTCTCTTCCTGGGCCCCTCTCTCCCCTCTCTAGACCCCTCTCTTTGTCTAGACCCCTCTCTCTTTCTGGCCCCTCTCTCTTGGCCCCTCTCTCTCTCTAGGCCCGTCTCTCTCTCTAGGCACCTCTCTCTCTCAAGTCGCCCCTCTCTCTCTCTGGGCCCCTCTCTCTCTAACTAGGCCCCTCTCTCTGTAGGCCCCTCTCACTCTTTCTCTAAAGGCCCCTCTCTCTCTCTAGGCCCCACTCTCTCTTGGCCCCCACTCTTTAGGACCCCCACTCTCTCTAGGCCCCTCTCTCTCTCTAGACCCCTTTCTCTTTAGCCCCTCTCTCTGCAGACCCTCTCTATCTCTCTAGACCCCTCTCTCTTGCCCCTCTCTCTCTTGGCCCCTCTCTCTCAAGTCCCCTCTCTCTCTCTAGGTCCCTCTCTCTAACTAGGTCCCTCTCTCTAACTAGGCCCCTTTCTCTCTCTACTCCCTTCTCTCTCTCTGTAGGCCCCTCTCGCTCTTTCTTTGAAGGCCCCTCTCTCTCTCTAGGCCCCACTCTCTCTTTGCCCCACTCTCTCTTGGCCCGCCTCTCTCTGTTGGCCCCTCTCTAGGCCTCTCTCTAGAATCCTCTCTCTAAAGCCTCTCTGTTTCTAGGCCCCCTTCTCTCTTTTTCTCACTAAGCTCTCTCTTCTCTTGGTCCCTCTATCTTTCTCTCTTGGCTCTCCCTCACCTGGCCTCTTTCTCGCTAGACCCCTCTCTCCTGCCCCTCTCCCTCACCTGGCGCCTTTCTCACTAGACCCCTCTCCCTCTATCTTCGCCCTGTCTATCTTCTGCCCTCTCTATCTTCCACCCTCTCTATCAGTCTAGGCCCCACTCAATCTCTCTAGGCACCTCTCTTTCTCACTATGCCCCTCTCTCTCTCTATGCCATTCTCTCTCTCATGGCCCCTCTTTCTCTCTCTACGCCGCTCTTTCTCTCTTGGCCCCTCTCGCTCTAGGCCCCTCTCTCTCTAGGCACCTCTCTCGCTCTCTACGCCTCTCTCTCGCTCTCTGGGCCTCTCTCTCGCTCTCTAGGTATCTCTCTCTAGGCCCCTCTTTCTCTAGGCCTCTCTCTCTATCCCCTCTGTCTCTCTCTCTATCCCCTCTGTCTCTCCCTCTAGGCTCCTCTCTCTCGAGGCCCCCCTCTCTCTCTTTCTAGGCTCATCTCTCTTGGCCCATCTCTCTCTAGGCCCTTCTCTCTCTAGGCCCCTCTCTATCTCTTGGCCCCTCTCTCTCTTGGCTCCTCTCTCTCTTGGCCCCTCTCTAGACCCCTCTCTCTCTCTGGGCCTCCTCTCTCTCTTGCCCAGTCTCTCACTCTAGGCTCCCCTCGCTCTCTAAGCCCCCTATCTTTCAATAGTCCCCCTTCTCTCTATCACTCTAGGCCCCTCTCTCTCTTGGCACCTCTCTCTCTCTCTCTTGGCCCCACTCGCTCTTGGCCCCTCTCTCTCTCTTTCTCATGTCCTCTCCATCACTATAGTCCCCTCTCTCTCTCTAGGCCCCTATCTCTCTCTCTAGGCCCCACTCACTCTCTCTTGGCCATTCTCTCTTGGCCCCACTCTCTATCTTGGCCCCTCCCTCTCTTTGCACCTCTCTCTAGGCCCCTCTCTCTGGGCCCATCTCTCTCTTTGTGCCTCTCTATCTTGGCCCCTCTCTCTCACTCTCTAGGCCCCTCTCTCTCTATCAATCTAGGCCCCTCTCTCTCTATCAATCTAGGCCCCTCACTCTCTAGGCCCCTCTCTCTTTCTTTGGCCCTCTCTGTCTCTCTAGTCGCCTCTCACTCTCTTGGTCCCTCTCTCTCTCTTGGTCCCTCTCTCTCTCTCTCTAGGCACCTCTCCCTCTCTAATCCCCCTCTATCTCTCTGAAGGCCCTTCTTTCTCTCTCTAGGCACCTCTTTCACACTCTCTAGGCCCCTCTCTTTGGGCCCCTTTCTCACTTTAAGCCCCTCTCTCTCTCAGCCCCTCTTTCTCTAGGCCTCTCTCCCTAGCCCCTCTGTCTCTCACTCTAGGCACCTCTTTCTCTACGCCTCTCTCTCTTGCCCCCTCTGTCTCTCACTCCATTCCCCTCTCTCTGTCTAGGCACCTCTCTCTGTATGCCCCCCTTCCTCTCTCTAGGCCCCTCTCTCTCTCTGGACCCCCTCTATGTCTGGGGCCCCTCTATGTCTGGGCCCCCTCTCTCTTGGCCCCTTCTCACTCTAGGCCCCTTCTCTCTCTAGGCCCCTCTCTCTTGGCCCTCTCTCTATTCCCCTCTCTCTATTCCCCTCTCTCTAGGCCCCTATCTTTCTATCTTGGCCCCACTCTCTCTGTCTAGGCCCCTCTCTCTTTGTGCCTCTCTCTTTGCCCCCCGGCCTCTCTCTCTCTCTCTCTGGCCCCCCTCTCTCTATAAACCCCTCTCTCCGTAAACCCCTCTCTCCGTAAACCTCTCTTTCTCTCTCTAAACCCCTCTCTCTCTCAATCTCACTTGGCCCCTCTCTCTATCTCTCTAGGTCCCTCTCTCTCCATCTCTCTAGGCCTCTCTCTCTTGGCCCCTCTCTCTCTTGGCCCCTCTCACTCTAGGCCCCTCTTTCTCTAGGCCTCTCTCTCTTGCCCCTCTATCTCTCACTCTAGGCCCCTCTTTCTCTTGGCCTCTCTCTCTAGCCCCTCTGTCTCTCACTCTAGGCCCCGCTCTATCTCCTGGCTCCTCTCTCTCTAGGCGCCACTTCCTCTCTCTTGGCCCCTCTCTCTCTCTAAGCCCCTCTCTCTCTTTGCCCCTCTCTCTCTAGGCCCCTCTCTCTCTTGGCCCTCTCTCTCCCTCTAGGCCCCTCTCTCTCTTGGCCCTTTCTCTCTAGGCCAGTTTCTCTTTAGGCCCCTCTCTCTCTTGTCCCCTCTCTATCTACGCCCCTCTCTCTCTTGACCCCTCTCTCTTGGCCCTTCTCTCTATGCCCCTCTTTCTTCCCCTCTTTCTCTTGCCCTCACTCTCTTGGCCCCTCTCTCTTGGCCCCTCTCTCTTGGCCCCTCTCTCTGGCCCCTCTCTCTCTAGGCCCCTCTTTCTCTAGGCCTCTCTCTCTCCCACTTTCTCTCACTTTGGCCCCTCTTTCTCTTGGCCTCTCTCTCTTGCCCCTCTGTCTCTCACTCTCAGCCCCTCTCTCTCTAGGCTCCTCTCTCGCTAGTCCCCCCTTCCTCTCTCTAGGCCCTTCTGTCTCCCTACGCCCCTCTCTCTCTTGGCCCCTTTTCTCTCATGGCCCCTCTCTCTCTTTAGGCTGCTCTCCCTAGGCCCCTCTCTCTCTTGGCGCTCTCTCTCTTGGCGCTCTCTTTCTTGGCCCCTCTCTCTCTAGGCCCCTTGCTCTCTAGGCCCCTCTTTCTCTAGGCTTCTCTCTTGCCCCATTGTCTCTCACTCTAGGCCCCTCTCTCTCTCTAGGCTCCTCTCTCTCTTGGCCCCCATTTCTTTCTCTCTCTAGGCTCCTCTCTCTAGGCCCCCCTCTCTCTCTTGGCCCCTCTCTCTCTCTTGGCTCTCTCTCTCTCTAGGCACCTCTCTCGCTCTCGTGGCCTCTCTGGGCCCCTCTCTCTCTCTCTTGGCCGCCCTCTCTCGCTCTCGTGGCCTCTCTGGGCCCCTCTTTCTCTCTCTTGGCCGCCCTCTCTCTTGGCCCCTCTCTCTAGGACCCTCTCTCTCTCTATCCCCCTCTCTTGGCCCCTCCTTTCTCTCTCTCTCTCCCTCTCTCTCTCTCCAGCCCCTCTCTCTCCCTGGGCCCCTCTTTTTCTCTCTCTACTCCCGTCTTTCTCTCTCTCCATCCCCTCTCTCTCCCTGGGCCCCTCTCTCTCTAGGCCCCTCTCTCTCTAGGCCCCCTCTCTCTTTGCCCCTCCCTATCTCAATATGCCACTGACTCTCTCTAGGCTTGTCTCTCTCTGTAGGCCCGTCTCTCTCTAGGCCCCCCCTCTCTCTAAAGCCTCTCTGTTTCTAGGCCCCCTTCTCTCTTTTTCTCACTAAGCTCTGTCTTTCTCTTGGCCCCTCTATCTTTCTCTCTTGGCCCATCTGTCTCTGTCTCTCTCTCTCTCTGCCCTCTCCCTCACCTGGCCTCTTTCTCACTAGACCCCTCTCTCCTGCCCCTCTCCCTCACCTGGCTCTTTCTCACTAGACCCCTCTCTCTCTATCTTGCGCCCTCTCTATCTTCCCTCTCCCTCTCTCTTCCACCCTCAGGCCCCTCAGTCTAGGCCCCTCTCATGCCCCTCTCTCTCTAGGCACCTCTCTTTCTCTCTATGCCCTCTCTCTCTATGCCATTCTCTCTCTCATGGCCCCCTCTCTCTCTCTCTCGCCCCTCTTTCTCTCTTGGCCCCTCTCTCTCTAGGCCCCTCTCTCTCTCTCTTGGCCCCTCCTCTCTCTCTCTCTAGGCCTCTCTCTCGCTCTCTGGGCTCTCTCTAGGCCTCTCTCGCTCTCTCTGGGCCTCTCTCTCTAGGGCCCCTCTCTCTCTAGGTATCTCTCTCTCTCTCCCCTCTCTCTCTAGGCCTCTCTCTCTCTATCCCCTTTGTCTCTCCCTCTAGGCTCCTCTCTCTCGAGGCCCCCCTCTCTCTCTTTCTAGGCTCATCTCTCTTGGCCCTTCTCTCTCTGGCCCTCTTCTGGCCCTCTCTCTCTCTAGGCCCTCTCTCCTCTCTCTTGGCCTCTCTCTCTCTTGGGCTCCTCTCTCTCTTGGCCCCTCTCTAGACCCCTCTCTCTCTCTGGCCTCTCTCTCTCTCTTCCATCTCTCACTCTAGGCTCCCCTCGCTCTCTAAGCCCCTATCTTTCAATAGTCCCCCTCTCTCTATCACTCTAGTCCCCTCTCTCTCTTGGCCTCTCTCTCTCTCTCGGCCCCACTCGCTCTTGGCCCCTCTCTCTTTCTTATGTCCTCTCCATCACTATAGTCCCCTCTCACTCTCTCTAGGCCCCTATCTCTCTCTCCCGGCCCCTATCTATCTCTAGGCCATTCTCTCTTGGCCCCTCTCTCTATCTTCTCTCCCTCTCTCTCTCTCCTCTATCTCTCTAGGTCCCTCTCCCTCTCTCTAGGCTCTCCTCTCTAGGCCCCTCTCTCTCTTGGCGCCTCCTCTCTCTCTCCCTCTAGGCCTCTCTCTCTCTAGGCCCCTCTCTCTCTCTCTCTGGGCCCCTCTCTCTCATCCCTCTCTCTCTCTCTGGCTCTATCTCTAGGCTCTCTCCCTCTTGGCCCTCTCTCTCTCTTTTGCCTCTCTTCTCTCTCTCTTGGCCCTCTCTCTCTCTCTCTAGGCCCTCTCTCTCTATCTCTCTCTGGCCCCTCTCTCTTGGCTCCCCCTCTCTCTTGGCCCTCTCTCTTTTGGCCCCTCTCTTTTTGGCCCTCTCTGTCTCTCTAGTCGCCTCTCACTCTCTAGGTCCCTCTCTCTCTCTAATCCCCTCTGTCTCTCTGAAGGCCCTTCTTTCTCTCTCTAATCCCCTCTATCTCTCTGAAGGCCCTTCTTTCTCTCTCTAGGCACCTCTTTCACTCTCTTTTGGCCCCTCTCTCTTGGCCCCTTCTCTCTCTAGGCCCCTCTCTCTCTTGGCCCTCTCTCTATTCCCCTCTCTATTCCCCAGTCTCTGGGCCCCTATCTTTCTATCTTGGCCCCACTCTCTCTGTCTAGGCCCCTCTCTCTTGGCCCCTTTGTCTCTCTCATACCCTCTCTCTCTCTCTCTTTGCCCCCTTGGCTCTCTCTCTCTCCCCTCTCCCCTCTCTCTCTCTGGTCCCCCTCTCTCTCTGGTCCCCCTCTCTCTCTCTGGTCCCCCTCTCTCTCTCTCTCAGGCCCCTCTCTCTCTCTAGGCCCCCCTCTCTCTCTCTCTAGGCCCCTCTCTCTCTCAAGCCCTCTCCCTCCCCTCTCTCTTCTCTCTCTCTCTTGGCCTCCCTCCTCTCTCTCAATCTCTCCCTCTCTCTATCTCTCTAGGCCCTCTCTCTCCTCTCTCTCTAGGCCCCTCTCTCTCTTGGCCCCTCTCTCTCTTGGCCTCTCTCTCTCTAGGCCCCTCTCTCTCTCTCTAGGCCCCTCTCTCTCTAGGCATCTCTCTCTCTTGCCCCTCTCTCTCTCTCTCTAGGCCCCTCTCTTTCTCTTGGCCTCTCTCTCTAGGCCCTCTCTGTCTCTCACTCTATGCCCCGCTCTATCTCTAGGCTCCTCTCTCTCTAGGCCCCTCTCTCTCTTGGCCCCCCCTCTCTCTCTGGGCCCTTTCTCTCTCTCTCTAGGCCTCTCTCTCTGCTGGGCCTCTCTCTCTCTCTAGGCCCCTCTCTCTCTTGGCCTATTCTCCCTCGGCCCCTCTCTCTCTAGGCCCCTCTCTCTCTCTAGGCCCCTCTCTCTCACTAGGCCCCTCTCTAGATACGCCCCTCTCTCTTGACCCCCCTCTCTCTTGGCCCTACTCTCTATGCCCCCTCTTTCTACGCGCCTCTTTCTACGCCCCTCTTTCTACGCGCCTCTTTCTACGCCCCTCTTTCTCTTGCCCTCAGCCTCTGGGCCCCTCTCTCTTGGCCCCTCTCTCTTGGACCCTCTCTTTTGGACCCTCTCTCTCTATGCATCCGAGGGATCCCCGAGTGATCCCCGTTCTATCCACCCGGTCCACCCGGTCCACCCGGTCCACCCGGTCCACCCGGTCCACCCGGTCCACCCGGTCCACCCGGTCCACCCGGTCCACCCGGTCCACGCGGTCCCCGGTCCACCCGGTCCACCCGGTCCACCCGGTCCACCCGGTCCACCCGATCCACCCGGTCCACCCGGTCCACCCGATCCGGTCCCCGGTCCACCCGTCCACCCGGTCCACCCGAGCCACCGCGGTCCACCGAGGTCCACCCAGGCCACCTGGTCCACCAGGCCACCTGGGCCCACCGGGCCGTCCACCGAGCCACCCGTCCACCCGGTCCACCCGGTCCACCCGGTCCACCCGGTCCACCCGGTCCACCCGAGCCACCCGATCGATCCACCCGAGCCACCCGAGCCACCCGAGCCACCACTGTCCAGGCTCAGTGTCTCCATTTTCCTGCGTCATGTTACGGTATGTTTACTGTTGATAATGAACATGACGAGAAAATAAATGTTCTATACCATTAAATCTAGATTCTACTATTTTTATTGCCGGTAAAATAGCTCAGACACGGAAAGAGGAAAAGAGACGGGTGAAGACGGAAGATTGAAAACTGAAGACCCGAAGCTCCTTGTCCGAGATCCAATCTCGTCCTCACCGGCCCCATGTCTCATTTGACATGTCTCCCCTATTTTATTAACTTCTGCGTTTTTGTGAGAGAAACGCCGTGAACAGTATAATACATCTTCCTCAGTGCCTCACCTCTTCTCACATAGATCTCCATTTCTCTCGTCCAGAAACACCCCTCAGGCGCTCTCCCTCAGGCGTTCTCCCTCACGCGCTCTCCCTCAGGCTCTCTCTCTCTCTCTCTCTCTCTCTCTCTCTCTCTCTCTCTCTCTCTCTGTTGCGGGATGGGCTCTGCGGTAAACGGTGAGGTGCCTCTTAAGTTTCTCATCTACGGCCGGACGGGTTGGATCGGCGGTCTTCTCGGCGATCTCTGCAGGAAGCAAGGGATCGATTTCTCTTACGGACAAGGGAGGTTGGAGGACCGCTCCCAGCTTGAGGCGGATATTGCCACCGTCAAGCCCACCCATGTCTTTAACGCCGCAGGGGTCACGGGTCGCCCTAACGTGGATTGGTGCGAGGCTCATAAGGTCGAAACAATTCGCACTAATGTTGCCGGTACCCTCACCCTCGCTGATGTCTGTCGCAACAAGGGCCTGGTGTTGATTAATTATGCCACCGGCTGCATTTTTGAGTACGACGACACCCATCCGCTGGGTTCTGGCATTGGTTTCAAGGAAGAGGACTCACCTAATTTTGTTGGATCTTTCTACTCCAAGACTAAGGCCATGGTACCTTTCTCTTTTCCTTTTTCTTTTTGTTCTTATGCCTTTTCTAATTCAAATTGAATCTGTGTGGTCATGCCTTTAGTTAATTTGGATCTGCCATGTTATATTCGGAAGAAAAAAATACTCACGTCTTTTTGGCGCAAAATGGTCGATGCAGCGTTCTTATTTTTACTTCTCTTTTCTGGTTATTGGATCCGGTTTTCACTGTTTATGTTCTTCTCTTTCATGTATTCCTGATGGGATCCAGAGATGTTTATTGATTCTTCTGCTTCTTTTAGATAGATCTCCGTGGAAGTGAAGTAGTTTTTTCATTTTTGTGCTGATACTTTCTGTTTCATTTTCCTTTCCAAATATAATACGATCCATTTGTCACGCTGGGGCTCACAATTGTTATGCTGGTAATTTTATGCTGGTATCATTGAGAGTTGTTGTCCTCTGGTATGTGGATCTGTTAAATCTACAATGGAATGCCACATTTCAAAATACTTGCTCATTTATTTCCGATTCTCAAAAAGATATAGTCGCTCATTGGTGGCAAAAGATTAGTATTTATAGTTTCTTAGTCTGAAAATAGATGCTTATGGTTCTTCTTGTGCATTCTTCTCATACGGATCACACAAAAGGCCACCTGGTGGAACTCGTCCTTGTTGGTACCTAGGCTTGCCTATGGCCCAACTGTATGGGCTATTTCCTGCAACCTTGCTTTTGTTGCTAATTCTGGAACTTTAAATACCTCCCGGCTTCCCTCTGTTTCTATACATTATAGCTAATCTTGTCATGGGGGTCTGAGATCCTTTCAAAATAATAGTTTTTTAAATTTCTCATGTAACATTAATCAAAGTTTCAATTTTTTTAACGATGTTTGGAGATCTGTATCCTGGCTATACTATAACATGTTTTTCTCTAAAAACAAACATAAATATATTCTAATAAAAATGAGTTTGTAGATTATGTAAAATTGTTCTCTGCATCAGGTTTTGGCTTCGCAGCACAGGATGAGAACTAAAAGCATTGACCCTTATTTTTCTGTTGCCTATTTTATGTTATCTCATTCTATCTAAAGCTTTTGGTGAGCATACTTGACTTTTCAGATTTCATCCATGTATTAGGTCTGTTTTGTGAAACTGTCTTCTGTTCTTGTGGGACTCTGGGTGGTTCAACTACTGCCTTATAGGAGGCTCCTTATATGGTCTCCTCACTTGGCTTGGAGACTTTTGATTGTTGTCACTGAATTAATACTAGAAACTCTAACACGTCTTATTTGACAGTCTGCCACCTGAGAAGCATGCAGTTGTCTTTTCCAAACTATCTTACATTTGTTTGATCTTGGTCTCGACTTGCTACGATTCTGATGTGGACATGCATAATTCAGGTAGAAGAGCTGCTGAAAAACTATGAGAATGTCTGCACTCTTCGAGTTAGAATGCCCATTTCATCTGATTTGTCAAACCCACGTAACTTTATCACAAAAATTACCAGATATGAGAAGGTCGTCGACATCCCAAACTCTATGACTGTGTTGGATGAACTTCTGCCAATCTCTATTGAGATGGCAAAGAGGAATCTAACTGGAATCTGGAACTTCACCAATCCTGGTGTTGTTAGCCATAATGAGATCTTGGAGATGTTCAAAGAGTACATTGATCCATTTTTCTCTTGGAAGAATTTCACATTGGAGGAGCAAGCTAAAGTGATTGTAGCCCCAAGAAGCAACAATGAGCTCGATGCTGCAAAATTAAAGACAGAGTTCCCTGAACTGCTATCCATTAAGGAATCCCTTATAAAGTACGTGTTTGAGCCGAACAAGAAGACCTCTAAGGTTTGATATGTATTTGATGCATTGACTATTTGTTAAGTTGGGTTTTGAGATTGGAAGCGAAAAGAGAGGATTAAGGGTTATGTAGTCTTTGTTCTTGTTTCCTTCGCAGTTATATTCTGCAATATGTTTGCTATAATTTTTTATTAAAGTAGGAGGGGCAATCCCGATGAGTTCCATGTTTTTGTTGTACGACGGCGCGTGGGAAGCTGATTCTTCTTGTTGTTGCCTTAAATGTTTCTAGTTTCTACGGACTTCGTCCCTTATTTTGTGGATGAACCGTGGGAACCTTCACGCTCTACTCGTATTGACCTCATTATGGTTTTTATGACAAGCTTCTTTTTGGCCTGCTTGAGTCGCTTGTAGAAAAGCCTAGTCAGGAGAGGGACACTAAGCCTCTCTAGAGTCTCTACTCTCTATAAGAAAACTTTCTAGAAGGAACAAATAAACTCTAAATAACGTGCTGATATTTTGCAGCTAGTTGAAGTATATTGCTAAGGTTTCCGTTCCAGAAATCATAAGAATAAGAGGAATCCAGATTTGGCTTGATAAAAAGTCGCTATTCATAATTTTGTACATATTAGTATTCAACCCAATGTTTTAAAAAGCGGACCGACCCGGCCGATTTGATCGGGTTCAACTGAAATTGGTATTTCTGGCGGTTCGGTTTGCTCTCAAACTGTCAAGAGGTTGAAAACGAGATGACCCGACCGGTTTTACTGGTTTGACCGGTGAATCGGTGAACCTCGAAACCGGTTGAACCGGTCTAGTTACTATTGACCCAAATCAGTTAAAATAAAATTCTAATTATGAAACTAAATTGATAATTTTTATATTTGCAGCTATTATGGATGAAAAGAAGGATAAAAAGATTGTTGATATAGGTGATGTGGAAAAAGATTTAGTTGGATTCTCAATAAAATAATATTTTTTAGAATAATTTTATATTTTGGAAGTGTATTTTATTTCTATAATTTAATTATATTTTATTTTAAAGTTAAAAAATAATTTTTTTATTTTAGAATTTTTTAATAGTTTTTGTATTTTAAAATTATTTTTTGAATATAGGTAATAGGCTTATAGGTAATAGGGGTTCTGTTATGAATTTTTTTAGTGACTTACAACTAAGACCCGATTCAACCTGGTTGAACCAGTTGAACTGGTTCGAGTTTTTTAAACATTGATTCAACCTTCAGAATACAATGGTATGCAAAATTTTGTAATGAATGTATGTTAAATTCTAGGGCCTCTTCACGAAGGACAAATGAGAGTAGTTGAGCTTTCTTGTCGAGTGCTAGTTAAAGGGTATTTCTAGCAATATGATTGGTTTGATATCTTCCATGAACTGAAGGCGTTTAGTACCAGAGGTTGGTTTTCAAGCAATTATGGATATTGCTCCAAGTTGGTCTTCTTAAGGAAATTATGGATAGAGAGACGATATGTGTACTGTCAAATTTTACTGCGATGGTTTACAGCGTGACATGGCGTCCTCATTGGCAGTCCAGGTAAGAGATAAAGTAGGAATTATCTTTATATTCTTTGGGTAAGCCTAAACCCTAGACCTTATTTGGACTGCCAACTAGGCTGCCGGGAGGACAGCTACATCAAAATATAAAAACTCACTGTAAAATATGGCAGTACTGAAATTATTTTTCTTAGAATAATGCTAGTTACAGCTAGCCCACGTACCTATCCCATGTACATGTTAATCTAAACCATTGAAACCTAGGGTTTATCCTTTAAAATATAGGATTTTATTAAATAAAAATTATTTTTTTTACATTTTTATGGGTTTGGATTAACACGTATGTTAGACATGTACGTGGGCTAGGTGCACCTAGCATTACATGGATATTACTCGAAATCTTTGAGAGCAATATTGTGTAAAATTATGTGCTAATTTGATGGGATGGGATGTCACGGAAATATTATGGGTTCATTATTGTTATGGGTCCTTGTCACTTCTTAGCGAGCTTCATAGTGGGTTGTGTAACTCGTGTTAGATTTAAGATATTTATTTATAATTGTTAGTCAAATGAGTTATATTTTGCAAGTCAATGTTGGAACATACTACGTTGTGATAATATTTTAGTTAGAAAAATAATATCAGTACTTCCTGATTTTACTTCGAGGTTTTACATCATGACGTGGCTGCATAGTTGGCGGTCTAGGTAGGAATAAATCTAGGGTTTACATTTACCCATTGAATAGGTTGATCATATTTTAATAAAAAACTAAAATCTTGCAGATTTTATCTCCAAGTTTATCTCTTACTAAGCTACAATCGTGGAAGCCACGTAAGGATGTAAAGTCTGAAAGTAAAAACCCACAGTACTTATATCACCGCTCTTTTAGTTATTATAATAAAAGAGAGTTCGATTAACCCTCAATAGTATCTTATTTATCTTTGCTGCTTCTTTTACCCTCTTTTTGAACCCTAATTTTGTCTATTGCTTCCCTGTTATTTTCTAATGTTTGTTATTGACAATTAAGGTTTGTCAATGATACTACTGTATCCGTGTTTTCAGTTGGCAAAACTAGGTCGTTCTTAGAAGATGGCGACTATTTGAGTAGTTCGATTCATGGAATGTTTTTGCCGGTTGAGCACAATATATGTAACAGTTCAACTCTCGCCATTCCGATCAATGCTCTGGTTCTCCTATAAATTTCATCTCTTATCACTCTGCCTTTTTGTATTTTAAAAGAAGCTAAGAATCACAAGGATATGACTTGTTACTAGTCAAATATGGCAACAACCATCGCATGACCAGCTCTTTCTTATTTCTCACCAATGTCATAGCTATTTTTATTCTTCAACGAGGAGTTACATATATAATCTGCCGCACACGATCAGTTCTTGCGTGCTCATCGATCTACATCAAACATTGTAGGGACTCCACAATTAAACACCATGCGACTAAATCACACAACTTCACCAATAACAGCGCCTTTCATTTCGAAGCATTGTTTTTTTAATTGTTCGTACCAGCTTCATTAATTCCATGAATTATTTGGCAATTAAGGACGTTCCACCGAGAGACTTTATCTATTGATTTTTTTAGCTCTACTTTTCGACTTTTGCCACGAACAATTAAGCTGCTCTCCATGAAGTCGTTGTCTACAAAGGTCGAACCTTTCTTTAGTGCTGGAGGGATCAATCAATAGATCCCTAGCTAATGCCAGCAGTATTTTTTTTTTTTTTTTTTAACTGAAAACAGTTTGATGATTGTTATTCAAAGTTGAGAAATATCAACGAGTTTGGTAATAGTCTTACGGTCATCCAAAAAGGTAAATTGTGGGCTAATCCCGAATACAATCATCAATAAGTTTTGTCTTAAAAAAAGGTGGAACAGAGTCTTTCCAAATGTATATCTAACAGTCCCCATTCTTAGCTTTGTCTGTGGCCTGTTTAACCAAGGCATCGACTACCATATTGGCCTCCTTGTACATGTGGTGGAGTTGATAAATGGAAGCAGATCCCGACTGTAGTCTATGAGTGGATTCAGTCGCCAATGACTTGTTGCCTGTTGATTTGAAGCCCATATTGCCAACTGGGAGTCCCCCTTGATGATAGTCTGTTGGTTAGGAAATATATGAACTAAAAGAGTTAAAGCAAGTAGGAGACCATGCAGTTCAGACTCATTACTAATTTTATGAGGGATGGACCAGACAGTGGCTAATAGTGGATCTCCCTGTACATAACGAATGATAACCACTCAACCGACTGCTGATCCATTTAATACACTGGAACCATCAAAGTTAGCTTTCAAGAATTGAGCAATGGGAAGAGCCCAAATGACATTTAGGCGAGAGGGATTTTGTTTTGACTCTGTTTTAACTTCCCTTTGTGTGGCAATGTCGGTATGAGATAGGAAGATTTTTTTGAGGATGTACGTGGGTTACATCTCGGGATTGGCCTTTGAATAATCTGGAGTTACTTTCGTCCCACAATTCCCAGAGAGTGATAACAACTAGAAGCTGCAGTTGGGTTTCAATTTGAGTTCAGAGTTGAAAAAAACATTATGTAAGAATTCTCTTACTGTGGAAAGTAAGGGAGGGATTGGGCAAATTTCATTGATTTTTGTTCTGATCAAATTTCATTGGGAAAGTAAGGGGCATATAAGAAGAAGATGTTCTGGTGGGTCCGATGAGTTGTTGCAAAAAATACAAGTTTGAGTTAAGTAAAGGCCTCTTTTATTTAGCACTACTCCTGTGAGCAAGCTATCATGTAAGATTTTTCACAGGATAATTCAGTGTTTTAGAAGGAAGTCTTGACACCAGATTTTCTTCCTTATCCTATCTACTGGGCCAAAGTTCTGCAATCCTCGGGATAGCTTCTGATTTGTATAGATATGTGGTAAGTGATCTTGATGGAAAATTTTCGATCCGAACTGGGAAACCAAATGGGTTGGTCTTGTCTTGTTTTAATGCAACTTGACTGCATTATTTTGGTTCCGACGTATAATGGCCAAAGCCTTCGGATGTGAAGTTCGTTCTAGCCACCTGTGTCACTCATGATTTGGCATGTTTTTACCAGGGATTTATAGGGCCGATTATGTTTCGGTTTAGAGATGTTAGAGGGCAGTCCGAATCTGGAATCCAGTTGTCTAACCATAAAGATGTGGATTTTCCATCTCCGATCTGATAGAGGAGGTTTTGCCTGAAAAATTGGATAAGAGGTTTTATTGTTTCCAGAGTTTGGAATCACCATTTTTGGCTTTTGTTCGTAGGATGTGTGGGGAGGATCTGTACTTTTGGGGCATAATTTTAGCAGTAGTTTAGTTTTATAAGTCATGCTCAATGCAGTGAGGTTTCGATTTCCCAATCCCCTGTACTAGTAACCGAGCAGATTTCCTGTTAATTTTCCATATGTATCTTTCGTTGGTCCTGAAATTTCCACAAGAATTCATGAAAAAGCTTTTCAAGATAGCAAGAGACTTTTGTTGGAATATTAAACACGTAATTTGATGGATAAGGAGACTAGCTACAATTGATTTGATCAAGTCTAATCTTCCTGCAAAGAATAACGATTTTTTTATCCATCCCTGCAATCTGCTTTTAGTGGAGTCTATTACAGGACCATACGTGTCTTGAGTTACTTTTTTTGAGGGGAAGATGAGTCCCAGAGAATCTGTTTCATTGAATGAAAAGATCCCCAGAATTTCAGCCTCAGCTTTTGTGAAAATGATGATATCATCTGCGTAGTGCAGATTGCATACCGTGGGCCCGTTCCGAGAGAGAGTCCAAGGGTGGGTCTTCTTCTCGGATATGAGGCGTTCAATCTTTGAAGATAGCAGTTCTTTGAGGGAAGATGGTTTCCGTGGGGATGTTATTTATGGTTCCATTCTGAAAAGTGCTTTGCGTATTTTCTTTTTGCGAGATGGGCATGAGTAGGTCCATCTTCCACTGTTTGGTTGGAGTGCTATTTGTAGTAAAATAGCTTGGATCCAATACGCATGAGATCATATGTGAACACCAGCTGGGAATAATTCTTAGCACCACTGCGGATCTCTACCTTTGTTTCAAACTGCAGCCCATCTTCGGTTTGTATAGTTCTAACCTGATTTGTGTGTTTTCGAACTCTAGCAAAAGTATGGAAAATTTGGGTATTCTCATCTCCAAACTTGATGAGATATTGACGTGCCTTTTGGAATTCATAGGTGTGTTTAATGTGTAATAAAGACATCAGATTATGTTGTAAGTTCAGCTCATCCTCCACTAGTACTGGCGTAGGTGATACTTGAGGTAATTTTTCGTGAGTGGCTGCTTATTTTTGTTTAACTTCTCTAATTCGTTTGTAAAAATTCCCAAAGCTAGATCTATTCAAGCGTGTTAAATTCTCCACAATAGCTTGGAATCTAATTGGGAGAAGGTCTGGAGCAGGAGACGCCCTATGTGGGTGTGTAATTGAGGCCCATGTGAAGCAATTATTCCATCATAGTCCTCGAACTCATACCACGTGGCTTGATTTCAAAATAGTTTTCAATTTTCTAGTTTCAAACTTTAAACTGATTAACAAAGGTGTGTGATCAGATCTAATTTTATGTAGGACCGCAACTTTGGTGTGTGGGAGTACTGACAACCATGTACCATTCATTAAAACTCTGTCTAGTCTAATAGAGACTCTTCCTACTCCACTACGAGAGTTGGACGAGGTATGTGCTGGCCCACTCGTACCAATGTCAATCCACCCTGTATGATCAATGTTTCTTGAATAGGTTGCTGGGTTTGTATACTCCTGAGAAGGAAGATTTTTCATTCTCACATATAGTAGCATTAATCACAAATAGTAGCAATAAAGTCCCATGCAAGGGTCCACGGGCCTCGTATTGTATGGGTGTAATTTTGAAGAGCATTCAGGCTATTTCTCCAACGATGGTGATCCGGGGGTAAATAAATGAATCCACAATTTATCCAAATGATTCTTCTTGATTAACTTTGAGATTTATGTGTTCTAGCCAAAGGAGACATAGACCTCCACTCAATCCATTTGATGGGACAAAGTTATTTTTAGATATTTTAGGTGGGCCCACTTCATTAAGGGGGTATATTCGGGATTTCCTACCTTTGACTCACATAGAAAAATAATTCTGGGTTCATGGCTATATACATTGCTTTCCTACCTCGGATGTTCCAGATTAAGACGTTATCCATAAAAGAATAAGATTTGGTAAAACCTCATACCTGGTTAGGGATAGGTAGTGGGCCCTATCAAGCCATCCTCGCTGATCCTTGGGGGTTTGATGATGAGAGTTCCTCGTAGAATACTGGGTTGTGATTGCCTCCTCTCTCTGCCACATCCTTCATTAACGCCATTTACTGATTGTATGGAAACAACAATTACATTTCGGCAAAGATCATAGGTCGTTGTTGCTGGTCGAGCAATATCTTGCCACCTATATGGGGCATTCTTATTCAGCGGTGGCATTGTTTTCTGGTATGATTCCATTGCTTGACGGAACGCATCAACTGAAGGGAATGCTTGTAGAGGAGAGGCTGGTCTTCTCTATCCTGTTTAGGAGATTTGGAAGAATCATTTGACTCTGTTTTTGTTTTGCCTCTGCACTCTTCAGTAGTATGTCTCCATCGTTTACAGTGGGTACACACACATGACCTGTTTTCAACAAAGAAAGGGATGGTTCAAAGGCAGTCCTCATCCTAGGTTTTTACTTCAACTTCGACTTTTGGTTCCGTAAGGTTTATTTCAAATTTCACACGAGCGTAAGCTTTGCCGCCCTCATGACTCCTTGTGTCTTCATCCATGGTCAAATATTTTGCAACTAACTTAACTAGCTCAGCTATGGCCTCCTCATGCCAGTGCATGAGAGGTAACTTAAAAAGCTTAACCCAAACGGATGTGAATTCAAGCAGTTACGTCTCGACATTAAATCCACTCGAGCAATTAATGGAATAGGTGAAGAAAAGCGTCCTTGATTTGGATTGGGCATAGGGATCTTAGTGTCTCACACTGATCTCGCGAGGGCATCTCAACAGAGATGTATCCTCGCGGCATTTTTGCTACGATAACTGAAGGATCAGGGTACCTTGTTGTACGAAGGGTATGTTGGATGGATGAAGCAATATATGCTAGTGGTCCGGGAATGTGACCAACGAAGATGCCAATGAGGGATGATTCGAGCTGTGCAAGACCTCACTAAACACATTCTCTTGAGAATTTGACGCGGTGAAGCTTAATCGTGATACCTTTGACCACTTCAGTGGCCTCCGGTGCATGGCTGATGACTGGGGAAGAGAAACTGGTATCCGGTTTCATAACTGAAAGGTTATAGGGGTTAGTAAACTGAGTGGAAGGTTTATCTGGCAAGGAGAGGGTGCATTCTATTGATTCACCGTGTAGATCAAAGAAATCCTTTATCAGCCACCGATTGTAAATGGGCAAGTCTTGGGAAGGTGCCAGGGTTCTGAAATAGGAGATATGGATTTGGTAAGGGAATTAATGTGACTATCAAAGTAGGAGACCAAAACACATGGGGTTGAGTATGTTGTAGTATAACGCAGGTGGCTTATGTGACTTATGGATAGGAAAACAAGAGAGATATACCATGAGATTTGAAAAAGGATAACAAATATAAGAGCAATTAATTTGGATATGCTAATCAAATGCTATATCAGGGGAAGCCCAAAGTTGGCAGAAATGGATCCGCATTCATACTTTTGAAGCCACTATTAAACCATATCTGTTTGGAAAAGCTTAGATTCCCATCATTATCCTCTCCTGCAACACATAAGATGTAGACGCAAGGAATTTTAATATAATTTTAAACAATAATACGGTAAAAATTGATTCTTAATCAGGCAGGGACCTTTTGTAAGCATCGATAAGGTTTATGCTTGTCTTTGTCTCCTTCCACGTTGGGGGCCAAGGTTTTGGTTACCCAGCCCATTCTGAATGCTTGTCCATTTCAAAAGACAGCTCTAGGACGGAATCGTAAAGGAATCAGGAAGTTCATGAAATATCATCAGTCCCGAAGAAAACCTATTGAGAAACCATGTGTTGGGTTAGTAGAGATTTATCCAAATTTTGTAACGTCTGTACTTCCAGCACCATCTAAGCTCCTGATGAGGAGGGTCCAAGTATTTGTTATATCTCCTCAACTTGAAACATTTCGACTGACCTCTAAATTGTATGACATCAGTTCCGTGGTGAGCATCCGGGCGATTTCCTTTGAAAATCTTGTAGTGATTTTCCCAATTTTCTATCTCTATCTCTCCGTTCTCGTGCTGTATGTTTTTCTTTCCTTTCCCTTCTCAGAGATATGAGGTTGTGCCATGGGATTGTGCATACCTTCTGGTGTGCTGCGGGTTGGTGTTGGTGTTGCTTTTGCTGTGTGAGCTTCCATGTATAATGGACCAACGGTGTCATTTTCGCGACGACGCTTGAGCATCGCCTGAGTGAAGATGATCCATATCTGATCTGTGTAGCTTGTCCTGTTTGTGACCAATCGATATATCTGTGGATTCTGACTCTGCTGGGTGTGGCAGTGGAATTGTGAGGGTGCTTGGGGGGAGACGTTGTTTCTTCGCTTGCGCTTCATCCTCCTCTGTGGATTAATCTTGGAAGATAGAGTCAAGACAAGCTCACGAGACCACTAACGCCCGCAGCTGCTATTGCTGGCGCTGACCATCCTACTGCAACGCAGAAACCCCAAGTAACAGACCTACATATGCTCATTAGGCTGATACTCCGCACTGCAGTGTGGCCTCTGTTGCATGCTTTTTTTTATCCGAAACGAAATGGGACTATCATTGATGTGTTTAAAAAGCTAGGTTCAGGCCCGGGAAGGAGCTGATAAGGAATGTAACGTCAAATAAGTTATAGTCATCCGTAATAACAATATTTGGGCGTAACAAGGCCCTCGCACAGTCATGTAAAACAGAGAATTTCAAAACAGTGGGGATGCTATGTATTCAGATAAGAAGCTGGTTGTCTCCTTTTGCTGCAAAAGATGATCCATTCTTTGCCAATGAATCTGCCACAGAGTTAGTTACCGATGATGAAGCCTCACTAGGGGCAAGGCTTTGAGCAGGCTCCAGCACGCATGCACTCACTTTGCCAGCCTCCAATGTCCCTATTGGTTTCCCTGCATCAATTGGATTACAACCTTAGAGTCTCCATCAATGTTAACATTTAATTTTGGAACATTGTTTAAAAAAATGAAAAATGGCAATAAATTCTATTTCATTATTTGTTTTATTGTGGAAGGGCCAGCACGCTGAAATTAAAAAGGTTCCATTTGAATCCCTAATTACCATTCCTGCCCTTGCATATTTTCATTAGAGACCGAGGACCCATCAAAGTTTACTTTTAGAACCCCTCCTTCCGGGGGGATCTAGCTTACATCCAATCTCTCTTCTTTCCTTTTTAGTGCTGTTGTGATCTCCGTATGTTTTATAATCTATTTACCTAGACCTAGAATTCTATTTGCACATTGTTGTGGGGTGGTGATCTTATTTTCTAATCTTTTTTTTGCTCCTAAAGCACCAAAGTATCCATAGTGGAGTGATCGCAAATACGTGTGCTCTAAGAGAGCCTTTCATTGGTTGGGAGGTTAGGAGTTTTACCAGGAAGGATCTGATTGTAAGTTCATCTTGAACAATTTTTGTTTCTTCTTTTACTAGGTCCCAAACACTATTTGCATAGTTGCATATTATTGATAGGTGGGTGGTGGATTCCAATTCATTGTGGCACATGCAGCAGAGGGGTTTCACATGGAAACCCCTTCTGTTGAGGTTGTCAGTTGTAGGAACTCAATCTTTCAGAAGTAGCCATACGAAGATCTTCTACTCAGGTAGTGTTCGTTGGCTCCAGATTTTGGTCCAAAGAAATTTTGTGGGTCCCTGCATCTGGGAATGACTCTAAGCCTTTGGTCTTGTATGTGCTAGGTGGTAGGCTTACTTAACTGAGAAAGAGCCATCAGCCGAGCGGGACCTGATAAGTGAGTCTCGTTTAGAGGCTTCAATGGGGGTTTCTAAGATTAGATTTGCAACCTTAAGGGGCCATTAATCCCTAATGCATGGTTCATTCCATTTGATTCGAATAATGGAATCAACCCGGGTTCTAGCATCCTGAAGTCCACTCCCCCACTCAGACAGAGTCAATATTTGGATTATAAATTTCCCATACCTAGTTGTCATACCAAAAGGAGGTGTTATTTCCACTTGCTATATAATAACTCGTATTCTCTTTGAGGGGGCTAAGATGTTTTGCTATTAGCTTCCATGCCAAAGATATGCCTTGCTTGTTTTTTTTCTCACTGGCCATATGTGGCGATTCCCCATATTTAATCTTCATGAATATGGCCTAAAGAGAGTCAGTCTTTGTGTACATTGGCCAGAGAAGCTTTATTTTGAAAGCTAATCTAAGGCTCGGTAGATTTCTCAAACCTAAGCCTTCTTCCCCATGTGATTCATAGACACTCGACCAGTTTAAGTAAATTTTTTATTGCCTTTGTAGGACCAGAGAAAGTCACCAAATAACTTCTCTATTTCGTCAGTTACCTTTTTGGGAATACTAAAGCAGGTTAGAATATGTAGGGGATGTTTGATAATACTGTTTTGAGAAAAGTCACCCTTCCAGCCAAGGAGAGTGACTTCTTCATCTAGCCCTTTAGCTTTCGTTGTATAGATTTTATGAGGGGGTCATAGGTGTCTCTTGTTACCCTAGCCTGAGGTAGTACTTCCCCTAAGTAGGATCCCAAAGAAATAGTTTGGTTAAAGGGTAGATGGGTTTTTATTTTGTCTTGTGTATGTTGGTTCACCGCCCTAAAGAAGAATATAGACAATTTTGTTGGATTTATATGTTGCCCATAGTAAGTTACATATTCCTCGAGGATGGTCATGATGTTTTTTGTTGTCTTTGTTGGGAAAATGACGGGATCCAAATCTGGACCAGACTCTCTCTCTCTCTCTCTCTCTTCTCCTCTCTCTCTCTCTCTCTCTCTCTCTCTTTCTGTTCTCTCTCTCTCTCTCTCTCTCTCTCTCTCTCTCTCTCTCTCTCTCTCTCTCTTTCTCTCTCGTGATCTCTCTCTCTCTCTCTCTCTCTCTCTCTCTCTCTCTCTCTCTCTCTCTCTCCTTCTCTCTCTCTCTCTCTCTCTCTCTCTCTCTCTCTCTCTCTCTCTCTCTCTCTCTCTCTCTCTCTCTCTCTCTCTCTCTCTCTCTCTCTCTCTCTCTCTCTCTCTCTCTCTCTCTCTCTCTCTCTCTCTCTCTCTCTCTCTCTCTCTCTCTCTCTCTCTCTCTCTCTCTCTCTCTCTCTCTCTCTCTCTCTCGCTGTGTATTCTCTCCGTCGTTTCTTCTCTGCCGTGTTATTGTTCTTCAGCTCATAAATGTATCTCTTCATGTTCTTCTTGTTCTGGGCTCTTGAAGCGAACTCCAAACCTCTCAGCGACGTGTGCATGTCCCTTGAGAGGGCGCTGCGTGACCTTGGGAGACGCTCGGCTCGTGACTTTACACCGTGGTCATGATTACGTCTTTAAGGCAGTGGATTTCTTCACGCCGCAGCTTCAAACCGATAAGTTTTTGTTTTAATTCAATTTCATTAGATTACCATATGTTAATATGTGTTTGTGCATTGATTAACTGTTAGTAGTTTTGAATCAGAATTGTTCTTGATTCTAAAATTCATATTTTTCGTTGTATGTTTAATGTTTTAAGTTTAGGTATATTTATTTAGCATGCTGCTGTAATTTTTATTTCATCTTTGCCTAGACTTTAACCTTAAATCTGTTCTTTAACAGAAATTGTCTTAACATATGGCTTCTATTATCTTGTTGTAGTTCTGTTTGTATTGGTCAAGTAATTGTTTGATATTGCATGATTGAGTTTGCAGGAATTTTAAGTTAGTTTTACAGTTGATTATGTACTTGTTGTGATCTATAGAGTTTATTGTGTTGTTTATTTCAATTATATTGTTTTGTTTTAATTAGAGTTATTATATTGTAAAAGTACATTAATATTTTACTGTTTGAATTCTCATTGTGAATTTCATTCTTGTCTTGTTATATTTGCTTCTAAATTGATTGTATCTATTAACTTTTAAATTAGTCTAACACTTATTTTGTGGAACTACTTGAGATTAAAAATCAGGTGCATTCTACCCAATAGGTCCAACAATTTTTAAAGACGTATTTTACATAATTCACTTAATGGGAAAGAAGGAATTAGTTGACCTATCAAAATTAGAACCTTTGGAAGGACAAATTACAAAAGGTGGTGCCAAAAGCTTTTGATATTTTTTGAACAACTTGAGGTAGATTATGTATTGTTTTCTGATCTTCCCTCTGAGACAAACATGATTGAACCCCCTGCTACACCTCAAGTGACACCCCCTTCAGCTCGAACTAAAACTTCAGAAATAGAGGCAAAGGCTAAATATGAAAAGGACAATAAAATGGTTAGGGGGAATTTAGTAAATCACATAACAAACAATCTTATTGAGATATGGAGGAGATGATGCTGGAAAGAAAAAGTATGTTGGTAATAAATCCATCATAGAACATGTGCACAAGTACAAAAACCTAGTCACTGATGTACTCAATGAAGGTATGAAAATGTGTGAGATCATACAAGTGAATATACTATTGGAAAAATTCCCACCATCTTGGAGTGATTATAGAAGCCATCTTAAGAACAAAAAGAGAGATCTCACACTGCAAGAACTCATTACCCATATGAGAACCGAAGAGGCTAATCGCCTCAAGAATAAACAAGTCTCTGATTCAGTTTTTGTTCCAAATGGCTATTTTAATTGAATCAAGTAACTTCTCTTCGAGGAATAGGTTTAAGAAGAGTCAAAAGAAAGGACATAAAGGAGATAACAAGAAGCAGATTGGCATCATCAAGTCCAACAATAAGAACCTGAAAGCTCAATGCTATATATGTGGGAAGCTTGGCCACAAGGCATATCAATGCTATCATCGTCAAGGGCAGCAACAGAGGATCAATGACAAAGCTGGCAGCAAGTCAACAGACCAAGCTAACCTTATTGAAAATGATGACATTGTTCCTACGGTCGTCGTAGAAGTGAACTTGGTGGAAAACAAAACCGATTGGGTGTTAGACACAGGAGCTACTAGACACTTTTGCGCCAACAAGGAGTGCAGCTGGCGTGCTTGGCAAAGGCAAGATTCTCCTAAAGTTAACTTCTAGCAATACCTTGGCCTTGCAAAATACTCTTTAGTACCATCCTTACGTGGAAACTTAGTGCAAGGTGCCTTATTTTTGAATATTGTATCTGAAATTATTAATGAATATCCATCTTCTAGTTTTGCTTATCTCACTGAGTCTATTAATTTATGGCATGGAAAACTTAGACATGAAAATGTGGCTTGAATTAAAAGACTTAGAAATCTAAACTTAATTCCCTCCGTGAGTACAAAAGAATTTTCTAAGTGTCATGTATGTGTAGAAGCTAAATATGCAGAGAAGTCTTTTAAATCAGTTGAGAATAGACAGACTGAACTGTTAGAATTAATTCATACGGACTTAGCAGATTTCAGGGACACAATTAGTAAAGGAGGTAGAAGGTATTATGTGACCTTCATTGAGGATTTTTCTAGATACACTAGAGTTTACCTTCTAAAGACCAAAGACGAAGTAGAGGAGTTGTTTCTGAAAAATAATACTAAAATTGAAAATCAGTTGAACAAGAAAATTAAAATGGTTAGGACTGACAGAGGAGGAAAATATAGTACTCTATTAGTCAAGGAATTTTGTAAAAAGAATGGCATTATACATGAATTTAATGCTCCGAATACTCCCCAACAGAACGACATTGCTGAGAGGAAAAATAGAACCCTCAAGGATATGATGAATGTTATACTTATAAGTTCTGGATTACCTGACAACATTTGGAGGGAAGCAATTCTTTCAGCCTGTTATATACTTAACAGAGTTCCTCATAGTAAATGAAATTGGATAAAACTCCATATGAGCCATTGAAAGGATTCACCCTTAACCTAAACGTTCCCTAAAGTGTAGGGGTGTCTTTCCAAGGTGAGTTTATCAGCTCCTAAGAGGACTAACATAGGACCTAAAACCTATGATGTAGTGTTCATAGGTTAAGCAGAAAATTCAGCTGCATATAGATTCATGTCATTAGATGAAAATTAAATATCTAAATCTAGAGATGCAGAATTCTTTGAGCACCTGTTTCTTTAGAAGAAACAAAACACTAGCATAGATCTTGGTCCATCTAGTGCACTGTTGACTTTGGCCAATTCTTCTCATAGAGCAAATGAATATGCAGATGAGCCTAGAAGAAGTAAAAGGAATACGATAGAGACTAGTTTTGGACCTGATTTCATTACTACTTTCCTGATAGAGACCCCAGATAAGATAGATGAACATGTGGTTTCAGCTTTTCTTATCGAAGATGATCCCAAAACTTATATAGAAGCAATAACTTTTGTGGATGCTAGCTTTTGGAAAGAAGCTATAAATAGTGATTTGGACTCTATAAAGTCCCACCATACATGGGACTTGGTGGATTTGCCTAAGGGGTATAAACCTAATAAGTGTAAATAGATTTTAAGAAAGAAATTAAGACATGATGGTTCTATAGATGAGTTCAAAGCCAGATTGGTTGTTGTAGGTTATATACAAAAGAAAAGCATTGATTATTTTGACACTTATTCTCCACTGACCAAAATAGCAACTATAAGAACGTTAGTTGCCTTGGCTGCTATCCATAGTTTGGTTGTGCATTAGATGGATGTTAAAACAACATTTCTTAATGGAGATTTGGTAGAGGAGATTTATATACAACAACAAGAGGGGTTTGTTGTTTAAGGTCAAGAGGATATGGTATGTAAATTGAAGAAGTCTCTATATGGATTGAAACATACTCCAAAATAGTGGTATGAGAAATTTCACCGCACACTGATCACACATAGGGTTGTAGTAAATGCCTTAGACACATATTTGTATTCTAAAATGTTTGGATCAGACTGTGTAATAATATGTGTATATGTGGATGACATTTTAATCTTTGGCACTAATGAGAATATGGTGATTAAAACCAAAAGATTTTTGTCCTCCCAATTTGACATGCAAGACATGGGAGAAGCTGATGTTATTTTGGAGTAAAGATAACAAAGACTGAGCAAGGTTTCTCAATGAGTCAGTCTCACTACGTTGAAAAAATGTTAAAGAGATTCAACTATTTTGATCTCCTATTTGTTTGAACTCCTATGATCCTAGTATGCACCTTAAGTAGAATAGAGGTGAGAGTGTTTAAAATTGAGTACCCTAAAATCATAGGGAGTGTGATGTTCCTCATGAAGTACACTCGTCCAGACATAGCTTATGCAGTCAGTAGACTAAGTCCGTACACCCATAACCCTAGTAGTAAACATTAGAATGCACTTTATCGTTTGATGAAATATTTAAGAGGCGCCATGAATTGGGGACTGCATTTTGGTAAGTTTCCTGTAGTGTTAGAAAGCTATTGTGAGGCCAACTGGGTGTTTGATAATGATGAAGTTAGTTCTACTAGTAGTTATGTCTTCACTTTAGGTGGACGAGCGATTTCTTAGAAGTCTGGAAAGCAGACCTGTATTGCTCGCTCTACTATGGAGTCGGAGTTTATTGCACTTGAATTAGCAGGTCAAGATGTAGAATGGCTGACAAATATATTAGCAGATGTGCCACTGTGGGGGAGATCGAGTGTACCTGTCTCCTTTCATTGTGATTCTCAAGCAGCTCCTAGGATTGCTAACAACAATGTATATAATGGCAAGAGAAGACATATACACATTAGACATAGTGCGGTCAAACAATTGCTGAGAAACGGAGTAATTTCTTTAGATTATGTGAAATCTGCAAGAAATATTGCAGACCTCTTTACTAAGGGTTTGTCCAGAAAGTTAGTTCTGGATATGTCAAGGGGGATGGGCCCAAAGCCCTGTGATTGTGGAGAAAATTGTGGATACCTATCTTGTAGTCAAACGAAGCTAGTTTCTTCTTGATATATTTTCCATCCCTTTGGCATGAAATTGAGTTTTATGCTCAAATGTGAGAAACTGTAACCCTATTCATTGGGTGGTCCTACAGAGACGGACATGACGCTTTCATGATGTGATACAGAGTGTTTGGCTCTTAAATGAGAAATTGTAGCCTTTTCTTTGGGTGGTCTTTTAGACGGACTTGACAGTTTATCATATTGTAAGGTTGAGCACGTACAGTAATAGAAAACTGGCTTTTAAGGGTGGTTTAATGAGCCAAAACCCGTCACTATTCTCATTAGAGGCGGTCCAGCAGCCGTCCCTAATAAGAGGGTAGCTGATGATTTAGGGACGGCAAGGACCGTCACTAATACAAAAACACCGTCCCTATTACTGGAAAACAATAGGTACGACATTCCACCGTCCCTAACAAAAAAATTTAATAGAGACGGTTCAGTGTCGTCCCTGAAGATGTTTTTAGGGACAGTCTCCGATAGCGTCACTAAACCTTTTTAGTTGCGGTCTCCGACAGTGTCACTAAAAATTTTAAGTGGCGGTCTCCGACAACGTCCTTAAAACTTTTTAGGGGCTGTTAACGGTCCCTAAAAATCATAGTTTCCGGTTTAATAGTAGGGGCGGTCAATGAAACAGTCTGCAAAACTTTTTAGGGGCGGTTTATTCAACCGTCTCTACAAATAATGGTTTTCTGTTTAATTTTAGGAGCGGCATCACAACCGCCCCTAATACGTTTTTTTTTACAAATATTTTTTTTCATTGGTAAACGTCTCTACTTAACACTTAGCATTAATTATATAGCTATAGAATGCTATACAATGCAACCAATTCACCATTATCCATTCATTAAAACAAATTGCAGACATTGAAATAATCACCGAAAATATTGATTCTCCATAATCAATTCAAAAGTTCACAAAAAATATTTAAAACTTCATTTCTTCATAATAGTTTCTAAAGTTCACAAAAAATCTAAATGGTATTAACCGAAAAATCCTCCCTCTGAAACCTACACCGCCAGCCATGTAACTAGACCACTCTATCATTGAAAGAAATCCTCGTCGCTATCCTGTGCACCTACAATTATTTAATTCAGAAGTTTAGTAAAACATAAAAAAATATCATATAAAAGAGAAACATTCTCTAAGTGAGCAAAACCTACACTGTCATGCATATGACTAAGCACCCAATCACTAATAGGGGTCGTCATCACAATCTAGTGCACCTGTAATGAATGTAATGAAACTTAATCGAGGAAAAATTAAAATTAATCATATAATTGAGTAGTTTAAAGAAGTAAAACCTGAGGTTGAGGGAGTGGTTGCATTGCGCTCAGACCTAATTTGAACCATAAAATTCTCCAATGATTGTATTCGAGTCATAAGAATTTCATTGATTTCCCTTTGTCTTGATGACTCCGTCTTTGTTGCTTCGAGCTCTAATCTCATTGCATCCATTTGATCAGAATTAATAGAAGAGCCACTCCTACCTCTTGTGTAACCAAGCCCGATACCCCTCTCGTATCCACCGTGATGACCTCCAAAAACCTCATCTAAGATAGGAGTAAGTTGTTGAGGGTCCTTGCTCTCGATAATCTGTCGTTCAACAGCTATATCATGTAGAACCTTCTACAATAAAATTAAAATTGATGTTTAAGTTCATATTGTAACTAATAATTGAACAAACAAATTCAAACTTGAAATTACTTACACAATAGCGTGCTGCCATCTCATTTGGATATTCCCCATCTTTGTTAGTATGGGCCCCTAAGTACGCATTCACCATTTTGAAGGCTATCCCTTTCTCTTTTCGCTATTTCGAATTTTTTGTTAAGGAAGTTAAACAGTTTTCAAAAAAAAAAAGTAACAAGTGGAGAGAGTTATTATCAGGAGGAAGAGCGTCTTTGAGAAGTGAAAAAAGATCTGATTATGACTTATTACTCCATTTGTTCAAACACTTCAGCTGGAATAATTGGACCATGAATTATAACTTAGAGTATCTTTCACGACCTTTGTACAGTGGCTTCTTGGCTTCCTCCATCAACTCTTCAAATTTTCGTATTTCCTGGTCTTCAATCTCATCATCCATATTATCAAACACACCTTCTCTCATGAAAGCATCGTTCAACATCATGGACATCTCTTCCACATGACCCGCATTCATTGGAACATTTCCTTGTTGTCGTTTAGTGCTTTCCCCATGGTGACGCCAAATAGTATATTGTCTGACGAAACCTTCTCTAAGGATGTGGTACTCGATGGTCTCACAATCATTGTAATGTCTATTCTCACATCGGACACATGGACATAACATACGCCCGTTGCTCTGAAGCACTCAATGTTGTTTTGTGTACTCTATAAAGAAATGAATTTTACCTACAAAAATAGGATGACATCGATCATGCTTGTTGGTGTACTCGTACATCATTTTTTTGTTATTGAGATAGTCCATCTCCTCACTGTAACCACACTCTCATTTACGACACAATATAAATCAAGTATTGTTATTCTAATCAAATAAGAGAGTAACGCAAACATTTTTTAAGAAAGTAAAGAGTTTGTCAATCCAATATTCTTAAATCAAAACAATTAAATCCACGCAAATTTACATTTATATGCCAGCAAATAAGAGATCCCGAACAATGTGGACAAAATTCTTTATAATACCAGATCTAGAATCAAATATTCCTCCAAAATAAGAGATATTAATTGCTCCTACACAACATGCTAGACACAACAAATACTAGAGTATATCCACCAAATATTTGCATAAAGTTAATCTACACCATTTTCTCCAATCTACTATGATGTAATTTGACAAAAAAAAAATTATGTAACCACACTAACCAATCATGGGAAAAATTAACCAGCAAAAGTATAAGATTAACTATTGAGAAAATGCAAAACTGAATCATAGAAAGAGAAATTATAGAGCCAAAGGCCCATAGATTGTTTTTTCTGGCAAGATCAGTTACTTTGGCAATACATACCAATATTAAAATATGTTTAATGAAAGATCTTGTGTGTAAGCATATTCATAACATTGGGAAAAGCTAAATCTATACAAACTATACAAGTTTATTTTGCTCCCAAAACAGTGGTAAGTTTTTTATTGAAAGAGTACTACACAGCCAAGATGATAATCTTCAGAAATAGAAGAATAGATCTTCTTTGAAATAGATTTTTCTGGTTTAATAAGGAGGGAAAAATCAAATTTCAATGCAAATATATTTTCCCGGATTAATAAGGAGAGTTTATCGGTTAATGAATGCCTATTGTACTCCAAAAAAGCTAAGTTCACTTGCGCCGAGCTCAAAAACAATAGTTCTATGATTTTAGAGTCGTGATATACGCACTGCGACATTTTACTGTAGGTCTTTACAGTCTGACGTGGATGTCTTATGTGGCATCCACGTCAGCTGCCCATTTGGCAAGGAGGAGAGAGAGAGAGAGGCCGGGCGGGAGGGAGAGGAGAGGAGGAGGCCGCCCGGCGGGAGGGGAGAGGGAGGAGGGAGGCGCGGGCGGGCGGCCTCGGCCTCCCTTCCCGCGCCAGGAGGCTGCTGAGCGAGTGAGAGGGAGGGGAGGTGCATGGCGGGCGGCCTCGGCCTTCCTTCCAGCGCCAGGAGGCCGCCGAGCAGGAGTGAAAGGAAGGGGAGGTGGGCGGCAGGGCAGAGGCGGCCTCGGCCGCCCTCACGGGCAGCGGCGGGCGGAGGCGGCCTCGGCCGCCCTCATGGGCAGCAGGGCGGGCGAGGCGGCCTCGGCCTCCCTCACTTGCCTCGGCGGGCGGAGGTCGCTGATTGGGAGGGAGAGGAAGGAGGCCCAGCGGGCGGCCCCTTCCTCTCCCTCCGCTCGGCGGACCTCCCTCACGGCGCCCCTTCCCTCTCCCTCCACTCACTGGCCTCCTCCCTCTCTCCTCCGCTTGGCCTCCCTCCCTCTCCCTCTCCCGCTCCCTCTCCCGCTCCGTCCTCTCTCCTCTCCCACTCCATCCTCTCTCTCCTCTCCCGCTCCGTCCTCTCACTCTCCCACTCCGGCTTCTCTCCTCTCCGCTCCGGCCTCTCTCCCTCTCACGCTCCGGCCTCTCTCCCTCTCCCGCTCGGCCTCTCTCTCTCCCGCTCCCGCCTCTCTCCTCTCCCGCTCCGACCTCTCTCCTCTCCCGCTCCGACCTCTCTCCCTCTCCAGCTCCGGCCTCTCTCCCTCTCCTGCTCCGGCCTCTCTCCCTCTCCCGTTCCGGCCTCTCTCCCTCTCCCGCTCCGGCCTCTCTCCCTCTCCCGCTCCGGCCTGTCTCCTCTCTCCCTCTTTGCCAAGTAGGCAGCTGACGTGGATGCCACATAAGACATCCACGTCAGACTGTAAAACTTCGAAGTAAAACTTCGAAGTACTGATATCATTTCTCATGATTTTATTATTCTTTTCTTTTTGGGAAATGAGCTCCAATAACAAGATAACTCGTAAAGTTGAAACCTTAAAGATTTGTTAAATAATTAATTAAGTTTCCAAATTAAGAACGTGCATCTCTCCTTCCATTGTTATTATTATTTTATTTTGAACTCCTTTCACAACCCAACTCATAAAGTTGAAAACTTTAAGATTTGTTAAATCATTAATTAAGATTAAACGTGAAGCATCTCTCCAATTCCTATTTTATTATTATCTTCTTTTTTGGGGTAACTGGAAGAAGCACTCAAAGTCAAATCAAGCCGGAAATGAAAAATAAAAAGAGGGATAAAGCTGTAGGGGAAGATAGATCTACCTGTTGCTATCGGCGGGTACACGGGATCTGTGAGCCGACATTCTTACGGGCGCTTGGCAAGGAGTTTGAAGGGAACTAATTTTAAATGACGAGAAGGTGGAGTTTGCAAGAGTTTTTAGTGAGAGAAGCTCAAGCGCCTGTGGAGTGTTCTATATGTTTAAGACCTTGATGAGACTTTAGGATTATTTAAGAAGGGTTTTCAATCTTTTCCTTTTAAGGCGGGAGATATTATTGAGTTAGTGCTGGAGACAAAAAAAACTAGATTTATATTTAAGACAGGGTTAGGGTTTTAAAATACAATAAAACGGGCTTTAAACCGTCCCCCTAATGATTTTTTGTAGTGATGGTAGTGATGGTTAATTAGTTGCCCGTCCCTTGTAATATACATTATGGATGGTTAATTAGTTGCCCACCCCTAGTAATATATATTAGTGATGGTTAATTAGTCGCCCGCCCCTAGTAATATATATTAGGGATGGTTAATTAGTCGCCCGCCCCTAGTAATATATATTAGTGATGGGTAATTAGTAGTCCGTCCCTAATAATATACATTAGGGGCGGTTGATTAATCATTGGCGATTTAGAGACGGGTTTGTCCTAACCCGCCTCTAAAGAACTTTTTATAGGGACGGTTATTAGTGAAACCGTCTCTGAAAGTCATTTTTCTACTAGTGGTAGTTGCTCTTAATGGATCCATAACCCTATATATGTGGTGGTACTAAAGAGACGCACTTGATGGATCCACCTGTGTGAGTGTGGGGGTGTGGTGTGGCCACATCCTATGAAAGACTAGGGGTTTGTCTTGCTAGAGCACTCATGAGATCCCGAGGTATGCACATGGCCTTATAATAGCGCAACATTTTATTGCGGAGTTTATTCAAAATTTGGAGCTTGATGCATGTTATGAGGGTCTACAATAAGGTTCACGAAGTTCAAGAGTACTTCACTTGGTGGATCCGTTTGTTGCCTCATTTCACTACGTAACAATTCAAATCGAAAGACATTGATACTTAAGTATTCGACTCTTGCTATGCCCAGAAAAATATCATTATTCTATGTGTCATTTTTTGGAGGATTTTTGGGAAAATGACGGGATCCGAATCTGGACCCGACTAAAGGTCTGGACCCGCTTCCCATACCCAGTTACCATTTCAGTGTTTGTAAACAGTAAAAAATATTAAAGAGAGATCTGACTTAGTCTGATTCGTGATTTTGGGGATAAAAGAGGGTTCCCCAAAACCCTATCTACGAAAAACAGAAATCCTTTTACAGAAATCTCACGACTATGCCTTCTTCTCGAATCGATTTCAAGCTCGTTCTCAGAAATCCTTCAGAAGCTCTCTCTCTCTCTCTCTCTCTCTCTCTCTCTCCTCTCTCCTCTCTCCCTCTCTCTCTCTCTCTCTCTCTCTCTCTCTCTCTCTCTCTCTCTCTCTCTCTCTCTCTCTCTCTCTCTCTCTCTCTCTCTCTCTCTCTCTCTCTCTCTCTCTCTCTCTCTCTCTCTCTCTCTCTCTCTCTCTCTCTCTCTCTCTATCTCTCTCTCTCTCTCTCTCTCTCTCTCTCTCTCTCTCTCTCTCTCTCTCTCTCTCTCTCTCTCTCTCTCTCTCTCTCTCTCTCTCTCTCTCTCTCTCTCTCTCTCTCTCTCTCTCTCTCTCTCTCTCTCTCTCTCTCTCTCTCTCTCTCTCTCTCTCTCTCTCTCTCTCTCTCTCTCTCTCTCTCTCTCTCTCTCTCTCGCTCTCGCTCGCTCGCTCTCTCTCTCTCTCTCTCTCTCTCTCTCTCTCTCTCTCGCTGTGTATTCTCTCCTTCGTCGTCGTTTCTTCTCTGCCGTGTAATTGTTCTTCAGCTCAGAAACGTATCTCTTCATGTTCTTCTTGTTCTGGGCTCTTGAACGAACTCCAAACCTCTCAGCGACGTGTGCATGTCCTTTTGAGAGCGCTGCGTGACTTGGGAGACGCTCGGCTCGTGACTTTACACCGTGGTCGCCGATTACGTCTTTAAGGCAGTGGATTTCTTCACGCCGCAGCTTCAAACCGATAAGTTTTTGTTTTAATTCAATTTCATTAGATTACCATATGTTAATATGTGTTTGTGCATTGATTAACTGTTAGTAGTTTTGAATCAAAATTGTTCTTGATTCTAAAATTCATATTTTTCGTTGTATGTTTATTGTTTTAAGTTTAGAAATATTTATTTAGCATGCTGCTGTAATTTTTATTTCATCTTTGCCTAGACTTTAACCTTAAATCTGTTCTTTAACAGAAATTGTCTTAACATATGGCTTCTATTATCTTGTTGTAGTTCTGTTTGTATTGGTCAAGTAATTGTTTGATATTGTATGATTGAGTTTGCAGGAATTTTAAGTTAGTTTTACAGTTGATTATGTACTTGTTGTGATCTATAGAGTTTATTGTGTTGTTTATTTCAATTATATTGTTTTGTTTTAATTAGAGTTATTAGATTGAAAAAGTACATTAATATGTTACTGTTTGAATTCTCATTGTGAAAATCATTCTTGTCTTGTTATATTTGCTTCTAAATTGATTGTCTATTAACTTTTAAATTGGTTAAACACTTGCTATGAGGAATTACTTGAGATTAAAAATCAGGTGTATTCTATCCAATATGTCCAACAGTCCTGTCATCAACTTTTCCATATAGCAAGGTATCATCCGCGTAATGTAAATTGTACACATTTGACATATGTGTAAGAGGTTTCCAAGCATGTATCATGCTTCCAATACAGGTAGAAAAAGGGCTGGTTAAAAACTGTCGGTGGAGGCTTAAAACCACTCAATGGATGCCTTCCCCCCACTCCCCAGTGGTCAGCCATACTCCAGGTGATTACTACATCGGGGGAAGTTTCCACCGGCGGGAAAAACCATCGGAGCAAAGTTTTCTTCACCTGCGGAAGACGACTTATTATTAATGCCTAGGGCTGGCCTATTACGATGTAAACGTGTATTATATGATTGATCAATTTGCTATACTGCTTAAGTATATATATTTACATGAGTAAGGTTTACAGTCAGTTTAGGAATTTGTACAATACGGATATGGAAATTGGCCATAGATAGAGTTCTACCAAAATACAAAGATCTATAATACACATGTTGAGTCTACACATGGCAGGTCTTTTTGAGGAGAATCTTGTTCTCTAACAAAAGCCCTACTTTACCAATGAAAACCAGCCAAATATTACAATGTGGAGTGATAATAAAAAATTGTTTCACCTTCGTCCAAATCAGCGAGCCCTCACAATCTATATTTTTTTTTTTGGATAGTCAATCCACATAATTCTGGTTGCGGTATAGGGTAGCCTCCCACAAGTAGTTATTGATCATCTGCGGCCTCTTGAGTCTTGGTCGTAGGGCCCCATTCTTGCATCCATTAATGTGTGCATGGCTTCCATGAACCAATCATGCATAGCACCAATTTTTCATCTAGTTTGTCGATACTCCCTTTAAGACATTCTGCCTAACACTCAGCTTGTAATTAAAATGCAAGAGATGCAGTGCTACCTTCCCCTGCGGACTGCTCTCTAGTGGAAGTCGAACCACTATTATGATTGGGCATTGGTTGCTAGCTGGGAATACCACAAGTAGTCTTCGCTCTAGTACTACAGATAGACTAAGTTCTCAATTCTTCTTGGTTAGGGTTGGCAAAAATTACTCATGGGTTGTGTGCAATTGGAGAGGGTCCTACTTCTCCTAGCTTCATAAACAGATTAAAAAAGAAAAAAAAAAAAAAAAGGATTGTGAAAAAGTCAGTCTGCCAGGGAGACAGCTCTACCTATTATTCCGTTCAACTTGAGTTCTTATAGGGTAAAATTATCTTACATAAAAAAAGGGAAAGAACGGCATACCAATTTTCAGTTTCGTTTTGCTTTCTTTTGATTTTATAGTTAATTGACACATGTTAAGCTCAAACCTTTATTCCCGATTTTTCTCACAACTATTCTTGTTTTTTTTTCCCAGCCTCTCCTTATCTACGAGAGACCCTTTTTCCAAATCTGATTCCCTCACCCGCGGTTCTCTTTGTCTAGTCAAAAACAGTTCAGACGAGTATATTGTCTTCTCCCGTTAGCAACATATTAAGATTCTTAGAAAGCACCATATTTTCACTGTACATTACTGTCATGCTCTTATTGGCGATATTACCGTTTCTCTTACCGGGAAGGAACGATGGACTCGTGGAAACAAGCTCATCCCCAGACTTGATTTTCATTAAAAACCAATAATTCCACGGCGATGTGGAATAGATCGAGACGGCCGTTGAATGTTCATGTCAAGCCAAAACCATCTTTCATTTGGACCATTTTATTAAACTAATGTTCGTGTCAAGCCAAAAAAGCATCTTTCATTGCGACCATTTTCTTAATCTAATGCCCATTCGGTTCTGCTCTACACCAGAGACTGCCTTCATCGAAAGGCTTAATCGAGAGATGAGAAAGAGGGGTGAAATGGACTTGTGAGGGCAATTGATTAATGGGGATGCGAGTGCTGCCAGTTTATATTGAACAAAAACCTGTATATCAACCGCTTTTACTTTCTTCGCCGGCTCCAACTTGAAAGAGCCCCTTACAACAAAAGCCTCCTCTGCCCAAGAAAAGAATGGGGAAGGAAAGACAAGTTTTAATTAAACCAAGGGTGCCTTCTCCTCTTCCTCTTGTTCCCTTCGTTTCTGGTGTTGGTGTGAGAGGGGTAAGGCAGGTTTCGAGGGTTTCATCATTGGGATTTTATCTTCGGGCAACAGCTTCAATGTAATTCCCATCGCGATCAACAGAAGACCCGTCCCATGTTGCTCCGTCAAGGGCTTGGTGAAGATGAGATACGACAGCAGCAAGGTCACCGCTTTCCGCGCCGTCGTCACCTGGGAGAAAAGAGATCAAAACACTATTAAAATTCAAGAAGAGAAACAGGGGAAGCTCAGTGTGTAAAAAATAATAAATAGTACCATGGCCGTGGTGGCTGCTCCGAAGAGGGCGATGAGAGAGAGGACAGAGACTTGACCCACAAACGTCGCCATGGCCTCGAAAACCAGGACGCCGTAGACGTAAGGATGCTGGAAGGAGCCAAGACAGGTCACTGCAATTCAGACTCGAAATCCCCAAATGCGAAAAAAAAAATTATAATCACGAATTCCATTGTTTCAGGTTCCCCATGAATCCCCTCAGCGGAATGCGGCGAATTTATGCTCATTCGGTGTGCACCGCCCACGGAGACGAAGGCGGCTCTCACGCATATGATTAAAACAACGGTGAGGGGTGTATACCTGGTAGCACGATTTCCAGGCAGTGAACAGCTCCCCTGTTATGATCATGGGTGGAATCAGAAACGGTAGCCCAACAACAGTCGAGCAGAAGAGCATCTCCATCTGCACAACAAATCCACAAAAAAGTTAACAACACGGGCCCCAAACTTGCAAGTCAAACAAACAGTTTCTCGGAATCATGGTCAAGTTAATTAATTACCTGAGTTGTTTCGGGATTCACTTTAAAAATGGCTTCTTGCAGATTACCCAGAAAAGAATCCATGACGAGGGCCCCCGAGACCATAATCACCCCGATCACACTGAAATTCGGAGACGATTGGGCATCCGCCAATGTGAAAAGAATGAGGCCGACGACGAGAAGCACGGCCGAGAGGTACTCGTGCAGAGGATATTTCCGGCGGAGGCCGGGAATAAAGGCTCCCATGATCATTACTGGCAGGACCTGCATCACCACTCATTACAAAATCACAATATTGAAACGTAAGCAGAAAGCAGCATTCGTATTTTATTCGTATTATTCACTCCATCACGACCTGGCAGAAAGAGTCATCCAGATGAGACCCTAATACAGGCTTCACCCAGTTTTCTCTACAGAGACATTTCAACAAACCATATTCTCAACTCCCTGTCTTCAATTACATAAACTAAAGAACTTCAGCTTATATCGTGTCTGTTCTTGAGAAGACTGGATCAAGTCGCTGTCTCGAATCAAAATGCCCAATAATTCATTCTCTCAAAAGCAAAACCAAGGAGTTTTGATTTAATAGGACTATCAAAAGTCGATTAAACAGAGCTTTGTTCAAGAAATATTCGCTCTATTCAAGGTTCCCAATGTCTTCACTTCAAATGTTTTTTGAAACCAGAGGAAGAAGGGACAGAAAGTGTTCAATACCTTTGTGGATTTAAACATAAGCTGCGCCGGGTAATTAAGAAAAGCCAGCGAGCCTTTGGTGAGTCCATGGGATCCCATCAGAACAGCAGAAAGTTTCACGTAAGTCTTCCATGGATTCACCATCTGCTTCGTTGTAAATCCTTGAGTGAAAAGGAGTCCCAAATAGACAAATCCCTGAACGAAGGTGAAGTACCACCCGTAGCTGAAATTGTAAAACTACTCAGAATCAACGAGCAAGTCCAAAAGGGAAAACTTTGAGGCTGAAAATGAACAAGTAGAATACCTGAACTGCAGACGATTGTAGACATATTCCTGATGCAAGAAAGAAGAAGCGAATGTCACAATACAGCAAAGCATGATGAACAGAGTGCAATTGAAAGTCAGACCGGAAATTCAGGGGTAAAGTTAAATAGTTCGATGCAAGCGGACCCGATTTCTGTTGGATTGAAATTCATTACTCAAAGGGAATGCCGGATTGTTCTGGAGCAGGATTATTCCAAACGCTTTATGATTGAAAAAAGAAAGAAAGAATAGCCAGGAGGAGATGCCCGAATGAGAAACTATGGAAGAAGATTTTTGAAGGGAATGCAGTCTCCAAGAGCAAATTCGGTAGCCGAAAGTATGAAAGATGAGGAAGACATTTCTCAAGGCAGGCAACAATTTTTCCGAAAAACAGAAAGAAAGCAATTTGTAAATTGACAAAAAAAAAAAAAAAAAAGTTGTATCTAGGATGTATAAGACAAAGCAGGAAGAACGGCATGAAAAATCTCCGCAAAGATAGAAACTTGAAACGATAATCCCAGGGATTCGACTGGAAAAAGAAGAGAAAGCTTCGTATTCGTGAAGTGGGTACTCTTTGCCATGTACTAGAAAGGACCAACACCATTCCCACAAAATCGTATCTAAACCCAGTACTAGAAACCAGAGCATGCAATCGGAGGCACTCCAAGCCTAACCTCGCAGACTCCATTGACGAGGTATCCAAAGAAGAAACCAGAAGAACAGAGAAGAAACTGCTGCCAAATCGGCCGCCCTGACAGCGTGATCCCGAACAGAGACCGAGCCTGCTCCTCATGCTTCATCCCCGTATCAATCTTCCCCCTTCCCCCCACCTTGCCCAAAACGCTGCGCGAAACAAGACCCGACCCAGGATGAAGAGGAACGATCTGAAATTATCCGGAAGAAGCAGAGCGAGCTCCGGAAAACGCCAAACTTTACTGTACAAGCCACATGAGGAAAGGAGGTGAGAACCCGAAAAGGCGGACGTACGCTTCGGCAAGGAAGGGATCTCGCTAAAACAACAAAAAAAAAAAAAAAAATAGAGCTGCGGGGACTCTCAAGTTTTCCAAAGAGGTCTTCGTTGGCCGGTGTTTATAACAGGGTCGAGACTCGTTTTGGGAGGGAGGCGCCTCTTCGCTTAATTTCTTTCACCTTCCTTTTCTGGTTCGGGAAGACGGGCGCTGAATTCCTGCGAACATGAAGCAAAACTAGAGGCCGCGGCCCACAAAATGGGACCAGTCTCAGTTTCGTTTTTTAGTCCGAATTATATTAATTAACAAGTTTCACGTTTGAAGTTGAAGCGCCACACAGCGGAAACACCACCGCCATAGTTAATGGTCCCACCATTGGGGGTATGAAGTTATGAACAGTATATATAAATTAAATATTAAATACATAAAAAGTAATTAAAATTTTAAAATAAAATTAGGAAAAATATTAAAATATAAAAAATAATCCGGAAATAATTTTTTTGTGGGTACTTAATATATGTAAACCCCCAATGTGGGGAGTCTGTGAAACGAGCACGTGTCGATAATAATCTGCCCGAAGTGCAATGAAACTGACTCGGCATTTGAAGATGTGCTGCCGTTTGCAGACCTTTTACTTTACTGGCAAACCGTTCGAGTAAATGGCTCCCGTGGCCCGCGGGTTATCAATTATACGTTGTATAGTTTTGCACGTTACCCCTTTAAAGTACTCGTAACTCGTAAATCTCGTTCCCCGAAAGCTCTTTACGTTGTAGTAGTGTACATCCCAACGAGCTCGTCTCGTGAAGGGGAACTTGCCGCGTGACAGTTGGCTCATGATATTACTTCTGGATGTCAAAAGGGTTTTTTTTTTTCATGGTCAAATCTTGTGTGATTATGATCTCATATTATGTACTTCAGCTATCAACGTGCTGATCCAATTAGGCAGCCATAAGGTATTAAGAATCCCGATAGCCGTTATAAGTTTTAAAAGATTTCCATACAAGTATAATGATAGTCTTTATTATAAGTCCTAAAAAAATTTTCAACCTATTTTTAGAATGGATGATATTAGAGAGCATATCTAAGTGGACTAATTGCAACCACTAGCAAGAGACTCACGTATTGATCAATTGATGTTTTGAGATCAAGTTTAAAATCAGGTAGAAAACTGTGATATAAGAAAATTATATATTATTGTTTATTGTTTATTGTTTATGTAATTCCAGATACATTAAGTCATGTTATTGGAAACGTATGTTAGGTTCATTTGATAGTAAATTTTTTTATGCTGACATTTAGAATTCTTAAATTTGATTATAATATGTTATCTATATTATTAGTTGTGAAATTGAAACACACTGAGAAGAAAACAACAAATGTAAGTGACTGTGTGAAAAGGAGACTATCTGAAAAATCCAATCAAACAAGTAACTAGCGAACTTAATCATGGGTTTAAGTTTCCTTGGGAGCATGGGAACAAAAATCACTCCTTTTGAATAAAATAAAACAAGTACTATTAAAAACAAGTTTAAACCAGAAAACAAGTACTTGAAAATGAAGACACCCTAGATTTTTAACAGCCACCGACACCAAGCCAGACTGTTATAAACTGCCTGTACCTAAGTAACCTAACTTGATAACCAAACAAGTGATCAACTTACTACATGCAAAACAAGTAGCATGTTAATTATTACTTTTTCTCATTGATATGCTAATATACACGTATAAGCAGCTAGCATTGGAAGCCCATTTTGCTATTTGCATCAATGTTGGACATGACGTCCTTTTGAGTAAACATTAAAATATTGAGTCACTAACTTTCATTAGATTTCATAATAGGCAAGAATGTTCGGTTTCAGGAGCACAAATTAGATGGATCCAGTAGAACCAAACAGCCGCCACTTTAGAATAGAATCTGATCCTGTATTGCACACAAGAGAGACATCTTGGAGGGCAGATCCTGCAAGCATTGCGCATGCATTTGATGTGGATACTAGCCAATCCGTCATAGGGAAATGGTATCAAGCAAACACCACATCTGAACGTAGCACATACTTCACATCCTTCTTAACTGCACGAGCCTCATGAAGTAAACATTTATCCCCATGGAGGTGAACGAGGGCCATTCCAACCACTGGAGCAACCTGTGAAAAATTTTTATGATCAGATTTCTAGAATGGCACCATATATAGAAATAATAATGAAAACTTTAAAAAAAAACCAAGAACTGTTCTTTCTTAAGGAGAGGAAAACAGAAGAACATTACCCAAGAAAGAATTTCGACTGACCTCTGCTAAAACGCCTCTCTTACCATAGAAAACAGTCTCTCCACCAACTAGAGATTGCCCAGAAAATTTTCTTTTGCCGACTGAACCATCGCTGTCTTTCCCTGTCAAGTACACTAATAATGTGTAGTATGTCTTGCGCCCCTGTCCTAGATCATTACTTTCATCGATATGCTGCCCAAAGTGCTGCCCCACCTTATATCTGGAAGCCAAAGAAGAAAAAGATCATGGAATACCTCCCGCAACACACACCTCGGTGTTACCACTGAGTTATGCTCAGCTTCACAAAGATCATGGAATATTAAGACCGTATAACACACAACACACCGACAACAATTTATTAATTAAATAGGAATAACACACTTTTCTTCAGCATTACTGCAAAACAGCCATTTAACCTATTGCATAGAATTGCACAAAACGAGTCACACAAAGGATGTATTTTTAATCACATTTTCAGCTTTGATCCAATCATCCTCTTTTCAAGGGCAAATAAAGTGATTATTAAGGTGTCTAGAAAGATCAAATTCACATAATCTCATAAGCCAGATCTTGGCTGACGACTATACTTTCTCCCATTCTGGTTTATCATTTTCTTTATAAGGCTGACCTAGAGCCTTTCTGCACCACTTCCTTCCATCCCATTTCTGACCTTCTATTTCTTGTTATTTGGTTAGCAATTAGCAAAATCACCACACTTGTCAAAGTCTATGCATCTCTTGAGGTGTTTTACTTGAGGAGTTTAACAAGGGAAAAAAAACTCATACAAAAAAATCTTAAAAAATGTTATTAGGTTACAAGGTTGAGTAAAAACCTCATAATGGTTAGTCATTTTATGATGGAAACAGGCTCGACCTTTAACAACCTCAAGCCTCTCCAATTAGACAGGAAAAATCCAGTATGTAGTTGCTTGCTGCAAAAGAGAGCATCCGCACAGAAAACTGCTTTGCCAATAAGTGAATCTGTTATTGAATTGTTTTGATGAGGGAGGGACCAAAACATTGATTATAGACGATATTCTGGTTTACTGGCTTTTCTCTTTGCAAAGTAACTGATATTTTGTTTTCAACGAAGAAATCAAGTAGATTCTACTAGCTTATTGGTTCTCAGTGCTTACGTGGATGGTTTGTTGCACAGATAGGCTTTTCAAGCAAAGTGCAATAGCTCATGAAACAATAAAATTTTTAGGGTTGTTTACAAGCTGTCAGATCAAAGGATGACTCAAAGCCAAAGAAATAATAAAAACAAATAATCATAATTTGGAGAACTCGGGAAGGAAGCCATAACAACAAAATTTTCTGACTAAAATTAAAAGGGACCAGCAGACAGCACTTGCAGAAGTTTAGACTCGGATTATATGAGTCTTCCATAAATAACAGCAAATTTAACCCCGTGGATCTCACCATTATTGTCAAAGAGCCTACAAGGGGATGGTTTAAAAGATCGAGTAAAAAGAGAACATTAAGTTGCCAGAAACGAAAACAATTGGAGAGACTAAACCACATAAAAATTAACAAAAACAGGATATAGACCTTAATTACTGTGAGAAAATATCACCATCTCCTTCAGTGAATAACTCAAAGACTTGAAATGAATTTGAAACGAAGAGAGAAGAAAATGATATTTGGCGTACAGATCCTTCTCTCATGTTTGTGACTTAAGCATATCAAAATTCCATCTACATCCCTGCTTTTTGGAGTTCCTACAACTATTTTTTATAGGATTAACTTTCTCCAGAAAATAAACCAAATTAACATAAGCCAACAACTTCCAGCAAAAATTATGATCCATTGTCAACAAAATACACAAGTAAGATGATATGTGCAAATGGCAAGAAGCAGGCTGTTCATTTTAATGTGTACATAAGCAAGAAGCAAAAGGTGAAATAATTTCAAAAATGGTAAGGTCAGCACCTGTAAAACCTAATATTTGGGTTAAGACCAACAGCAACCTTTCCTCGAATTTTAATATCTGCAAATATTGTGTTTAGGCCAGATTCCCACATACTTCCTGCTAGACCAGGGTCATCCAGTGCTATACGATCATTGTCTCGATAAGCTTCTCCCCTCGCTGGACCAAGGCTACCCTGATGGATGAACCCTATAGCTTCTGCAGCATCAACAAAAGCCTTTGACTCCGCAACGGTGAAAAAATCTGGAATCTGAAATTGAGTATGATAGGTGTAAGAAGAGAAGAAAAGGGAAGAGCAGAACCTATTTCATTGGACAAATAAGAAAAAAAAATAATTAGGCCAAAATTTGCCAGGTTATTGGTAGTTAGCTACCAACAAATGAAATGAATGGATACAAAGTCCACCATTTTATTATAAACAAATTGTTTAGATGAATTATGACATGATAACCATTTCCAATTCTGAGAATATCTCATCAGGTAAATTGCCTACTTAGCCAATACAGAGCTCAAAAATCATACATGTTTGTTATTTATTATAAGCATAAAATCCCTTCATCATTAACACGTGATTTCAAACACCAGATACTCAATGGAAGCCAACAAAGTGATTGGATGAGTCCCTTCACAAGCATATATGTAGACAATAGACAGATGTATATTGGATGTCATCATCAAGTCAAACTTGCAATTGACATTCCAGTTGTCTTTTCTTTGAACTGCATTAAGTTAGGAGCCGAATTTTGAGAATGTCTTACCATCCAAAGCACTTCTCCAAGAAATATGCATGCATAGAGCCATGTTACAAATCAAGAAACTGCTTTTCTAAAGCAGATTCACCCTCTCCAGGATAATATAACAAAACAAAAAAAAAAGAGACATGCCCATTGACCATAAGGCTGATCTGCACCAATGTCTTGGCTTCACTGCACATCTAGCACATCTAGTCATCTGAAAATATTTGGCAGTAGAACACTATCTTCACTTTCCAGAAGAATAAGATAATGGGCCCAGGGAAGAGTAAGAGGAATCTGGATAAAATTTCTGCATGAGCTCTACACGTAAAACAAAATTAAAACATAACTACTCCTAACATAAAGCAACTCCTACACAAACAATACGACTGTTAGTAAATTATCAAGAAAATACCCTCGTACAGTATCTTTGACACTCTCCCTCAAGGTGGAGAATATATGAATAAGTCCCAACTTGCAACAAAATCCCAAATTCTTACTTTTCCAAATGCTTGGTAAAGAGGTCCCGAAACAGATAAGCTAATAGCAAAATGGAGTAAAAACAGCTCCACTTCACCACTTCTCAAAAGAAATGGCAGTAGATTTGAAAATCTATGATCCAATCATAAAAAAAACTGGCTTGCTAGCAGTGAACAAGAAGCTTCAAACTGGTCACCTGGAACATCTCGCTAATTTTATGAGCCTCAGGTTCAGTAGTAGACCAAGTCACTACAATCATTTTGTACTTTTCCAGTTTACCAAATTACTTCCAACATAAAGACCGCAGTTTGAGGTAGATTTCCAGCCAAACGCTGATCCTGTATAATTTGCATCTGAGTAATTCTCAATCTGAAGATGATAGTGGTTATAATGCCAAGCCTTGAGCTGGAGCGGCTTTTAGGTATTTAAGAATACCTGAAGTTGCTTCAACACAACTTCTCGGACAATCCAAAACTCACTGAAAATACTCACTGCAGAACACATATCTGGTCTAGTAACTTTAGCATATGTATAAGCTTCCCAACTAGTTTTTGGAGTTCTGTTTCATCTTTTCAATTTTGCCTCCCCATCTACATTCAAATTTGACTCCATGGGGAATTTACCAATCAAGCCCTAAGCAAACGAGACATGCTAAGCATGTCTATTACATACTTCAACAGAGTGAGAAGTAGACAGCCTTTTCACTGCGCCACTTAAGGTCCCAGGAAGTATTTGAGAGGACCAAATTTTTGGTTATGTAACTCAGATGCAAAGAGTTATTTGACTTCTTTAAAATCTATGTGATCACTTTCGCATAACATCATATCATTGACATACACCAGAATTACCACAGTACTTGTTAAACTACTCATTGTGAGCAAAGAGAGATCACAATGACATTGATTAAACTAAAAGGACATAACAACCTTGCTAAATTCACCAAACCAGGTTTGTGAACTTTGCTTTAGGCCATATGTAACCTTCTTAAGCCAGTACACCTTATGAGTCTCATCTTGAGCAAATACCCGAAGGTTGCTCCATATATATCTCCTCCTGCAAACCATAAAAGTAGGTATTCTTCACATCTAATTGAAGAAATAATCAATTTTTACTAATAGCCACATAAATCAGCAGACTAAAAAGGTGAAGCGAGCAACCAAGGACAATGCCTCAAAGATGTCCACTCCAAATGTTTAGATGCATGTCCATGTAGAAGAGCTCATCTCTTTCATAGCCGGACATATCATTCTCTATATCCTCAGATCTTAAAAGAAAATGAGATTGGAAGAAAATAACAAAACAAGCTAGTGCCTTTGTAAGTTAACTAACTGAAAGCAAACCAACAGGAAAATTTTTTTTTTTTTATAAAATGGAATTTATTTTTAGAGATGATGCGCCTAAAGATAGTTTCATAACAACAAGTTAAAGATCCACCCCTTTGCCGATTTGCCAGCTACATCATTCGTTCATCACTTTACATGTATCCAAGTCTGCTAGTAAGAAATAAAAAATCATTGAAAGCATGGTGGAGGCTGCATGACTATGTGATGCTTGGTAAATGACCTGCTAAGAATCCCAATGGCATGGCTATGTGAGCAGAGTTTGATTCTCACAGCTATGTGACTGTAGAAAAATAAATTGGTATAAACTACGACAAGTCCATTATTGATCAGAAATCAATAATAGGTTATTGCATCTCTGTGCGTGGACCTTATAGCTAGGAAGAGAAAGAAATAAAATATAGTCAAAATCCAACGATGAGGCAGAATATAGGGAGGCGATATACAGTGAGTGAGCTACTGTGATTGAACTCTGCTAGGATTTGGTTTGAGTAGTGATACACCTATGGAGTTGAAGTGTTACAATCAAGATGTTGTATTCATTGCCAATAACTTAGTATTTCATTTAATGGAACAAACATATTGAAGTGGATTGTCACTTTATACATGAAATGGTAGTGACTACGCACAATTGATCAACTTGTAGACATCTTTACCACGGTGCTCGGTAGAGGTATTTTGATCGTCTTTACTCCAAAGTGGGTCTCAGAGGGCTGTGCTCCTGGAAAAGGTATTTTGGTTATTTTACTTTATTTAGTTACTTATAAGCTATTGATCTCTTTAGAGATTGATGTGTGTAATTTTTATCTATTTCTGAGATGCCTCATTTTAATTTCATGTAAAATTCCGCATAGGAGGGCATTTATAAAACTTTTTGTCTTTATGACTTACATATTAAGAGCCTGGTCATGGTAGATTCTCGACCAGACTATACATAATTTCACTCTCTCTTGCTTTCCCTCTCTACTTTTTCCTTTCACTCCCAATTGAAATCTTTAAATTTTAGAAACCAACAAAAGCCATCTACCAAAGGGAAATGGCAGTAGAAAAGAAAACATACGTAGGTTTCTGGAACCTTCAAACACTAGCTTCATGCTCTCCCAATTGGACATAAATGTTTTTACCTCATGGAGCCACAGACGAGCTGAGTCTCACAATACTGTTTCACCAGAGATAATCCACATACAAAGTGGAGAATACAACCACAAACACAACTTACTCAAATACGATATAAAAGTGGAAAGGGAGGGACGGAGGGAGGGAATAAAGACAAATGAAGAAGAGAGTCGTGAGAGGAGTAGCATTATATGGCTGCCTCATAGTCTTGATAGAGAATAAAAAACAACCTTGAATCTTATTCTACTAAGAACTTTAAGTAAAATTATAGTATTAACACAAAAACACCTTTCTATATACATAGATGCATAGAGCCGACAACAGTAATAAAAATTCATAGAAGTACCTTGTAAGACTCATAAATAAGCAAGTGGCTCATAGAAAATTATTGGATAATCCCAGCAATAGCTAAGTGTGCTGAAAAAATGTAACTAGCCCTGTTCTCACCAAAGCTCTAATCACGGCAATAGCTCCCAGTTAGTTGCTGTCCTATCTCCCCCTCCCAAACTAGACCAAGCAATTCACGTGGGAATACAAGTAATGTTAGCAAGAATTGGCTGATACAGGTTGATATAGAAGTGTAAGGCCTCTATATGTATGTAATCTGATATGCCCATCCCTGAATGCAGGGACCTGCTTTGGGACATCATATTCGTTTGTAAGATAAGTTGGCCTATTAAGATAAGAAACTGCATAGATATAAGTCCAGCATTTTTCTCCGAACTAATGCAATCTCAGGTAACTCTGAAAGTTCATAGCACACCCTTTAGCACAGGTGTTATCTCCAAAAATCAACATTCAGAAACACAGAAACAAGATCTGTTTTGGGCCTTAAATGTTTGGTTTAATGGTCTGCAGCTAGCAAGCCAATAATGTGGTGTAAGAGACTCTACCCTTATCTCCAATCAAGCTTTAAGCAAAACCTTCGTTTGTTCTTTGCTCTACGATCCCTTGCCATTCCTGTCTTGAAGTTCTCGTCATTTTGGAAGCATAGAATTTTTATCACCATATCATAATCAAGAGAGCAAGTCTTCAAACCCAATTGAGTCACTACGGACTCCTGTGGCAATCATTTCCTAGTGACCTACAAGGTGCCTGAGATTTCAGATTGAAAAGGAAAAACTTGTTGCACCACAAAATAAATTTCATAACCAATCATTCGAAAGAAATGCTAAAAACGGCCCAACTGTAACTCCATTTTATAAAAGATGTGCAGCATCTGCAGTTTGTTAAAGATCTCCCTGCCTCCCTTGAACGGCAGTCCCGAAAAGAAATAGGAGCAATAATCTTGCTATGGACAAAACAAAATGACCACAATTAGTAAAGAAGATGCAAAAGGAATCAGCAGCTGCAGCGTACCGAGTAATCATTTGTCACGAGAATGACACGCGGAAAACCCAAGTACAAGTAACTCCAGACTCAACGACGGCTATCATAAGAGGTACAAGAAAATTGAGAAATGAAACAAGAAATTCGAAAAATGCAAGAAACCCATCTCGAGAGGAAGAAACAAAGCGAGAAAATAATAAAATATTCTTTACGGATTTTAGAAATCAAAACATGGAGAGTTTATTAAAGCAAAAGAATTGATGTAACGGCTAGGTCTTTGTATTAATTTTCAGCAGCACAGGAAAGTTGAAAGAACTGAGAATGGACGAACTTACCGTGAAAAGGTCATTTTCTTTGAGACGCATTATCTGCAAATCATTTTTTGGTTTGATCGGCGGCCACATCCTCTTCTTAGGCTCTCTTTTTGTTGCCATTTCTTGTCGCCGATCCGATCTACGGGATTCTGCTCAGTTTGAGTGCTCTTTAAACCAATTTCGAATCGTAATACCTTTCCGTTTCATCCGTGAGACCGGGAGATAACACGAGGAGATATTTTGGGAAAGAAAATAGTGAACAGAAGTAGAAGAGAATGAAGAAAGAAAAATACAGAACCATTACATTTACACACATACTGTTACGCGTTTGTTAAATTCAATGAGACAGCATAAACTCATTATACAGAACCATCTATCGTAGCGTTATATCATTTGCCAATTATTAAACAAATTAGAAACGGAAGAAAAAACTGTTACCGAAATAGTAAACGAATAATTTTACCCGTTTACCATTTGACCGTTTACTAAACACAAATAAAAAGCATATTTTTGTATCTGTTTTACCTTTTTAACGATTAAATTAAAGAGTACATCTGTCCTGAGTATACTTATTCTCCACTAAGATGAAATATGATTTTATTCTTATAATCATGTAATATTATCTAATGATTTCGTTATATAACTATTTTAAGTATCTTTATGTAAATAAATAAGCTATTTGTTTTGCAAATCATAGATGATGACGGAGGAGCTGGGCAGGCTCGGCCGGTTTATGTTGCTGCAGTGGATCTTGCATGTAAGACCAGACAGCCGAGCTTTGTGATTATAATCTATGATCATATCCTTCTTTCTATGAGCGAAATAAACATCATTTTGTCTTAGATGAATTTGTCACTTGTGTGCGCTTTCTCAAAGCGATGTTTAAAAATTATATTATTGTTTGTGTGGCAACCGTCGGAGTGACATTTTGCTTGTCATTGTTAAACTTTTTAACTGTGGTTTAATGATAAGACGGATTATACTTGGAGTTGAATATGTTGCATTTTTAATCTTTATTAATTTGTAAAATACGCACTAGTCCACCTCCAAATTGTTGTTGCTAGTTGTGTGTAAAATAATTTATTATGACAGTTCATTTGGCCGAGTCACATGATTGGCTGAAGCTGGTTCAACTGTTTGGTATAAGTGTTGACTATAATGAGCTAACCAAAATATTTAGGCATTATGCGTTGTTTTTCTCTTTTAAGTCATGCAAGATATTCTGTGATGCCTCCAAATTATTTATTTTCTAAAAGGTAGTGTAGAAAAAAAAACCGAAAACTAGAATTTTAAGCTCCAGATTATTGTTACTAGTTGTGTGTAAAATAATTTATTATGACAATTCATTTGGCCAAGTCAAATGCTAATCTTGAGTAACATGTCAATTTGTTCGATGAATTACAGATCGAATATGTATGTAACAAACAATGTTGCATAAGTTAATATGTTTTCTTTTTTATAACAAATTGGGCTTGAGCAAATACCTACTGGATGCTAATACGTTAAAGGGGTCTACCCTTGATAAAATCTCTTCTCACGGTGCTACAAAACTTAATTTTCACTAGTAAAGTACAAGTAGTATTTTATTGTCTTTCTCATCGAGATATAAAATACACTAGCATGAGAAAAAGGCTAGTATGTTTGTCTTTTGTTTTCTTTTATACAGATTTAGTTGTGTAGATGGGCAACATGGAACAAGAAATACTTTAAAAAGGACATAAAAATTAATTATAGGGAAATTTAATTTTTGTTGACTACAATTGTTCTGTTGAATTTTGGGTATTTTTGTGTCCTTTTTGGTCATGTCACTTAGCGTTTGGCTACACTTTTGATAAATGACTTTTGAGATGGACTCTTTAGAAGAGTCTTTTTATAAAGAGTTTCTTTGTGGAATTTTTTTAATGCGTTAGTTTCTCCTCTTTGAAAAAAAAAAGATTTATAGAAAGTGGTTTGACCTTTTTTTTCTTTAGTAAAGAGCTCTTTTTTATTGAAAAATGAGTTTTTTTTTTATCCTGAACAGCTTAGCAAACGTGCCTCTAACAATGCTTCAAGTTTATCCAAAGCATTCATTTGCTCAACCTTGTGTAGGAGTTTTGGATATTAGTATAGTGATATTTTGGTAAAGTATTCAAATCTGCGCAATTATGGGATATCACCAACGGGTTCCGTATTGTCATCTTCAACTTTTTGTATAAAAGCTTTATTTAACATCGTTCTCATCTGTTCACCATATCCAATCTCCAACTAGACGTGTTCCCGTTCACTTTTGGGTAGTTCCCCATCGTAGTACCAACTATTGTATAGTAGGGCAAAAACTTCTAAGATTATATGGAACTTGATAGTCTCGCAATCAAAGAAATGTATGTTATCACATTTAGCACATGGACACTGCTTTGGACTGTTCCTTGGAAACCTATTTGTTGTTTAGCATACTCGATGAATTAATTTGATTCCACCCACAAAGATCTAGATAGCATCGAGTGGGCGTGGTTTTGTACTCCTACATCCATTTCTTGTCACTGAGATAATCCATCTCAACAAGAATTATTAAAGTCAGACTACAGAAAACATAAAATGAATGATGAGTTTTTGTGAGAGGATTGTCCACCTAAAGCTTCCTATCCATCACTATATGTGCCTATGTCCCTCTCCCTATGTCTGCCTATGTCCCCCTCTCCCCTTATAATTGAACTAAATAGTTTTATCATTTACATGAAATAACATCAAACACACAAACGCACAAACACCCAACACCATCTCCACAAGTTTATCAATCTGAATTCTTACCTTTTTAATCGTTGTTCAAGTCCTAAATTCTGGTTCAAGCCAATATTAGTGTAGCAGTTAGTACCAGCAATCAATGAACAAGTGGTAAGGAGTAGCGCTGAAATGCACTTTACAATAAACTAAGATATTACTTGAAGTTGAGATCTAGTACTATGCACTAACTAGATATAACATAATGTGTCTTTGGGTGAGTCACTGAGATAGAGTGAAACCAATAAATAAAGCTAAAAAAGTGAGAGATAATTCCACCTAAAACTTACATTCAGTGATTGCAAAATCCACCTAAAACAACAACAACAAATCACTATTTAGAAGAACTACACCTAAACAAGAGAACAACAAAACAATTGTTGTTAAAAAAATATTACAGAGAGAGAGAGAGAGAGGATAAGAGTGACTGCAGTTCCACCAACTTAGGCATGGAAGAGATGTAGCAGGTTTAGCTATATGTACCTAGACTTGGATTTTCCATAAAAGGGCTTCCAGGCAAAACTATCCGTATAAACCTATCCAGGAAATGGGATTTTCTAGAAAATGAAATTGCAATAACTTAAAAACTAACACAAAATGAATCCCCCATGCATAGAAATATTGATATATCTCAAAAATGAAAATACAAAACAGCTAATCTTCAAGAATCTATACATAAGGATACATACAGGAGATATTTTTGCTTCTCAAAATCTAAATCCAATAGTAAAAAAAAATCTCGCCTAGAAGTGATTTCCTGTATGTTACAACAAAATCCTTTTTCCTCTCTTAATTTCTCTCTCCAAATATATAACCACAAACATAGACACACACACACAAGTACACAAACAACATACAAAGTGAAGGGTAAAAATAAAACATAGGCATCCATCGATCTCTTCAATAAACAATTTGGATACACCTAAATGAAACAATCACCAATAAAAACTTAAACAATAAAAAATATGAGCTTCTAAGGGATTTACATAGTTCGGTTGGTACGAACCCAAAAAACCAAGAGGTGGAGAGGAAGAAGAAGAGAAATGGAGGACAGGAAAGAATAGAGAGCGAGGTATGAACCCAAACAAATAAAAGATTAAATTGGGTTAAATATCTGAAAGTTTTGCCTCGGAAGAACTCTGGAAACTCTTTGGGGCCATCCCACAAGCGGATTCTGCCATTTTCAGTCAGAATCGGGCTTCGGCAAATAGGGCGAACAGAACTTCGAGCACGCGCAGGAGAGAGGAGTAAAAATTGAGTACTGCTGGGAGTACCTAGCCCACGTACATGTTTGACGTACATGTTTGACGTACATGTTAATCTAAGACCTTAAAAATGTAAAAAAATATTTTTTATTTTATAAAATCCTATATTTTAAAGGATAAACCCTAGGCATCAATGGTTTAGATTAACATATACGTGGGATAGGTACGTGGGATAGGTACGCGGGCTAGGTGCAACTAGTATTATTTAAAAAAATTTTATGCGCGCTGTGAATGAGAAGGTAAAAAGTGTTTACTTGAGGTAGGTTTAGTTTAGCAACATGACGGTCAGACCGTCGAGTTCAACCATTAACTCCAACGATGAACCAAACCTGTCATGGGTAGAATTTCACACAACGAGTTCGGACCGACATCCATGGGCCTAAGACCCAACGATTTTATGCCTGAACCATTGGGTCAACCCATTTTTCTACTAGTGCTTTTTGTTATTTAAAATAATTGTATTGGAGCAAGTTTTGTCATCTTTATTTTTCATCAAATATATTATGTTATTGGCATTTTTAAAGGTGTAATTAATTACAAAAATGTATTTATAAGTTAGATTTAAGCTTATTAAATTTGTTCAAATAAGTATCTTGTAAGTTTACAAAGTTTCGATAAACTAACACATGACGTTTATTTGGTGTCCCCATTACAGATTTTGGTAAATCTAACTCTTGGCAAGCTAAATCACAAAGAGGTAATTATTTGTTTGTTTCATATAAGGAAATGTATATTACCTACATGAAATTTTAGGAAATATATATCTATTATTTTTTTGTTACATAAATCTTAAAAAATTAATTAATTCTGTTTTTTTCAAGTACATTCATCTCAATCATTGTCCTTTCATGATTTTTATTAGCTAGGGAGTGACATTAGTAGAGATATTGTTTGATTATATTCTTCTCATCTTTTACAGACCACTGACATTATTTACGACTAAGTTGGAGAGTTTACCTGATGACCCATTTCACTAGCTATTCTACGATTTCTATCAATCCATTGGTAAAGATGTAGTTATAACCTTACTATTTAATAAATGTAACACAAATAAAAAATAAATATTTCTTAATATTCAAGAAAGATTAATGTAAAGAAACATTTGATGGGTTTACTAGCGAACATTTGAACCACCACGATTATACATCATTTTTAAATATCTGAATCTTTTGTGTGAGTCATCGTCACATAATCAAAACAGAACACAATCCGATAACCTAACCCACCACCCATCTTAATTAAACTCTCAGAGAAATAAATTTTCCTAGTTACAAGCCAGCGAGCAGGTCTAATTCACTTCAAGTTTATTTCTAGCACTCTTGTACATACCACTTCTGCTCCTCATGTATATATCTTCCTAATCTCCTCGGCTTTATGCACGTTAACTCTACTGCCTGCTCTTACTCCTCGGAAAGCACCAAATTAAGATTGTTTTCACCAAGAAATACCTCTACCTCACTGGGCAGCCTTCGACCATGATGCCTGGTTCAGTTGGGCAAGTAGCCAGAGGGCAGTGATCAAGCTCAGTACCCCACCACTTCAACTCATGACCTTCGTTTTGCAATGCCAAGAACAGAAGCACTGCCATGAAAGCTGTCCCTGCATCTAACGCTGCAGAGAGCACATAATTATACTTCTGCCACCAGGCTTTTCGGTACCTGAACACGAAGTAGTTAAAGATGGTGCCAGTGACTAGCCAACTAGCAATGTTGGTGGGCGTGGCGGGTGGCATTCCAGCAAACCCAAAGGAGATGACAGGGATGTTAATCAATGAAATCCATTTCTTTTCGGGGTACATCTTGCTGAGAACCCAAATGGGTACAGGAAGGACAGCACCGATAAGGAATAGCCAGACCAAATTCTTGTACATGCCGCCGGGTCCAAACAGTCTTCTTGGTCCAACAAGGCCCCATATCACTGATGCATCGAATGTAACTCGGAATTTCGGGCAAGTCCATGGGCTATCTGGATGGAGAGCTTCCACATCGCAGATGTTTTCAATGTTTCCTAGCATCCACCATGCAACAGCAAGGTTCACTATACCTGAGACGACGGTGCCAACAAGCTGCATATATAGCACAGACAACCATATCATGAGAGAGTCTGGAAGTGGAAATGGTAGTGCTGCTGAACAATATTGGAAAGTATCAAGGTCCTGACCTGAGCAGTGAACATGCATCTCGGTGGAATTTTCATGTAGTGGCCGAGCTTTAGATCGGATAAGAAGGAGAGGGCATGAACTGTGCTAATTCGGCCATAGATCTTGAAAAGAAGGTTTGCGATGGGCTTCCCAGGGAAGACATAACCGATTATAAACTGAGCTATAATATCGTAGCCAGGTCGCTGTTCAATAGCATTACAAAGAGTGTAATTAGGGAAGTTTTTAGTTTGTAGAGTACCATTTTCAAAGCCTATTTAACAGAGGGTTGCAGCAAAATTAGATGGATTACCATATCATCTATTACTTGAAGGAATTATACAAGGATTTTCGGGCCACCAATATTACCTGATTTGTAGTGGCCTGAATTACTCCATTTGGAAGAGTGACAACCCAAGCCAAACCAAATGCAAAGAGCTTTCCCCACCAGGGCAGCTGGACATCTTCTTTCCATATGAATGCCATCATCAGTGAAAATACAATACTCCCCACCAGTAGACTGAGGAACCACCATTCAGGTACAGCATTATAGTTCTTCATCAATCTTGCATGGATATCCAATTTCACGGATTTCATTGCTGACTTGCTCTGCCTCAGAATATCCCTAAAGGACGATACATACAAACTAATTGGTTTGAGAAGTTTAGTCAAAATAATCCATTTAAAAATGGAGGGAAGAGGCAAAAGAACTAGATCACATCTTACTAAATCTATTATTTTAAGCAAAGTGGGACAGACAGGTTAATTAGCAGGTCCAAAGTTTTGATGGAAGTACTTGAAATACCTGCCATGGAAGAGTGCCACATGAGTGAGAGTGGCGGTAAATCTTGCAAATCCAGAGCCAATTGAGAGAGCAAACATAGGACTGAGGTATATCTTCCCATAATTATCATAAGCCGCGACATTCAGATCATAGTGAGGGGTGAGGATCTTGGTGGTGTCATATTTATGGCCCGTTGCAGTGAAGAACTTATTTGAGAAAATGGGGAACTTTCGGGCATCAAACGTGTTATATCTCCAATACGATAAGGGTATTATTATGTAGACAAAGATGAGATAGCCAACAGCAACATTAACTATGGAGACCCAGGGGGTTACAAGGGGACTCCCATGGTAGGCAGAGATGCCTGCCCAATCAAAAGAGAAACCGCCCACACCAAGTCCATTATAGGCAGAACCAATCTGTTGAGCAGTGACACTGTGTGGCCAGACCCAACAAACCCATGAAAAGAAGGTTAATACCGTGAAGAGATAACCAGGCAAGGCATAGTATGCAAAACTGGCTACCATGAAGATAAGGAAGAACTTCATTCTGGTAGGACCTTTTGATTGTGTATCTTTCTCATGGAGAGCCCTGCAAGAACATATATAGGGTGGTCATTTAAATGTTAAAAAAGCATAAGATAAATTAATGGATCTGGTCCAGAACATGCATGACAGAAAAAATTTACGCCCAACTCAAACTGATACATCTATTTAAATTAATTAAAAAAGCACAAGATAAAATGATAACAGAAAAGTCTATTAATGGGTCTGTTCCAGAACATGACAGAAAAAAATTTAAAGATATATAGAGAGAATATATACAAACCTGAAGAGAGAAACCTGAGCTAGATTGGCCGGCCACCACATCTCAGCTGGATCGACCAAGTATCTCCTCAGCATCCCTGCCCATCCATACCCCAAAATCTGAAAAAAGAAAAAGAAAAAAATAATAATATAGTTAATAAGATATTTGTTTGTTTCTGATGGTAATTAAAATGAATAAGAATAAAAAAAGACACAGAAGCTTCCCATGCATAATGCAATTGAAAAGTAACCATATTGCATATATGCATTCTTCTCCGACGACACATTATACCAAACATTTCATATAGATAGATAAAACTTGTCGATCACATAGTACGTAAGAGATGAAATCTTCGTCCGATCCTCACCTGGGTTGTCAAGACGATGAAGAACCCGCAGAGGAAGCTCAAGTTTTGCTTATAGTAAGCCTTCATGACGGTGATAGCTCCGATAGAGTAAGCGTCGCCGCTACCGTAGGAGACCCCGCAATTGGCGAAAATTGTAATAATGACATGCTCCTTCATATTGAAAGGGCCCGGGTTGAGACTAAACCTCCAGCGGCGCAGGAAGTGGAACTCCCTGGTGGGCAAGGTGGCGGCCATGAACCTGCCGATGGGCAAGGCGGCGATCTGCATGAGGATGGCGGAAATGGTTAGGGGCTGCGTCCGAAAGACGAAGAACGTGTTCAAGAAGATGAGGAGGGTGCAGGAAAGGATGCCGAGGAACCACGCCCGGAATGTCAGCACGGGGAGTGAAGGGTCGTCGGTTTCCGGCACCACCAGCGCCACCTCCTCCACCGGGAACCGCTCCTCCTTCTCCCCGTTGAGCTTCATCTCCGAGCTCGGCTCTTCGGCTTTTCGCGGCTTCTGATCCGACCCCATTACCGCCGCCAATATCCTTCTCTCTCTCTCACACACACACACTCGCTCGCGCAGTCTCTCTCTCTCTCTTTCTCACTCGTGAGTCTCGACCTCCCTGGCGGAGGGGGAATTTAAATTATACGACCGTAATTCTAAAATGGAAATGCGTGTGGCGAAAGTGGGGCTGCTTTGGGCGGGTGTGTATGAGTCACGTGCCTCTCGCGGTCTGCACGCGTCCTTCTCTCGGTGCCACGATGTGAGGCGGCAGGAGGACAAGCCGGCGGCGACTTGTTCATCTTGCTCTCCAATCATCTTGAATACGACGTGTAAGACACGTCGGCTTTCGTTAATTTTACGTTACAGGTCTTCGAGTTTCCGGTCCGCCGCTTTTGTTGTTTTTTAGTCGCTTATCAACTACGGTCTGACCCAAGTGTTTTCGATTGACAGGAGGGTTCGTTTTCTCCACGCTCGAAAAAGGGGACCACTTTTTCAATCAACGTCCCCCACCCACGGGAGTCAATTATTAGGTCTAACTTTTTATTCAAACAATTTTTATTTTCATTTTTATCTACTAAGCGCCTTCTGAATTTCAACAAGAGTTTATTTAGCTATTTATACTTGGAAAATGCTATATGCATATTATGTACGTATTAATTTAAATCATTGATGCTTAGGATTTATCCTTCAGAATAGAATTTTATAAAATAAAAATATTTTTTTATTTTTTAAAATCTTAGATTAACATGTACTTGGGAATTGGGATAGGTATTGTGCATAAGTGCAACTAGCATTACTCTTTATACTTTAAATAATGCTAGTTGCACTTAGCCCACACACTTATCCCACACATTTGTTAATCTAAACCATTGATGTCTAGGGTTTATCCTATAGAAAATAAGATTTTATAAAAAGAAATATTTTTAAGGGCTAAGATTAACATGTACGTAGGATAGGTGCATCCGCTAGGTAAGTCTAGCATTACTCTTATACTTTTATGTTTAATATTTTTGAACCTGTAAAACGCACATAGTTAATGGCACTAGTGGTTAAAAGTACAAATTGAAAGCTACGGCAAACATACAAAGAATAAGGAGTTGCACAAGTATTATAAGAAGTATTGTCGGCCTTATAATCATATAATTAGAAGAGAGTTTCTTGGTCCTATGTCTGCCATGTCACCATATAATTGGAACGTTCAAGTTAGTCTGTGACGTGGACCTCACAACGCGTATTAATTATAAGTGTTTTCCATTATGAGGAATGATATCACAGTGTGGATACTCCTAGTATTTCCTAGTAGCTCAGCGAGGAAAGGAATTAAAAGGGAAACAAACAAAAGAGAGAAGGCGAGTCAGAGCCATATATACGTACAACGGACCATTAATTAGGCTATCAAATGAACATTTAAGTATTTTTTATAAAGAAAATGAACATAGACAGACAGAAAGAGAGGTTTTTCCTATTAGAAATACTGAAGCTCCTTTGATAATGTCACAACAAAAGCGACTGGAATTTTGCACTATAAGCTCTATAAAAAACGCCACAATGCCCGAATAGAGTGTCCCAGATCATCTTTGCAAGCCTTTGCAGAGACTAGCACCTGGAAGAAAAGCGCAAGTAAGAAGAGAAGATGAGAATGAATTAGAAAAAGAAGTAACAGGAAACATATAATTTGGTGATCTGATCATCTGCTGTGAACTCAAACACCACAACCACAGTAAGAACGGCCTAGAGACTATTCTCACCCACCCTTTCAAACAGAGGATCCATGAGGTACAGCAATGAAACCAATGTTAAGGAGAGTCTAACTTTAAGAGCGTGAATCGGTCATCGAGGATCATCCCTCTACCCAGTTCCAATGCCTTTCGCCACACAGACGCCGAAAATCTTCTAACCTTCCCAAAAGGCGCTGCGGCAATAAGAGACGGGTGATTAAAGAGCTAGAACCTAGAAAAGACTTCAACATGTGTATGCTTCTATATACGGCCACCAAAAAATAAGAGAAGGCAAGAGAGGAAAAGAAGAGGGGTCGATCGAGAGCGGATGAGGGTCTGCGGGGAGGAGAGCATGTAAATATAGTGTTTGTTGATGTTCTGTCCGTTTGCAATAGCTTCCGGCCGGTTAGAACGCGAATCTGCTTCGAGAAGCATAGACGCACGCCTACTTTTAATTACCACAAAGAGTAAGGTGCTAACCACCACAAGAAATGTGGGTGTTTCGTGGGGCACTAATTAATTTCCAGCTTAATATATACATATGAATTATTGATCCATTGCAGCCTTTCTATCTAATTTAGAGACTACCCAGAATTCAAAATGGAAGAAATTAAAGGTGGTTTGTGCAGCGTTGTATCCCACCAATTAGATTATTTCTCAATTAGTAATTGGTAGCACCTGGTTAATTTTGATCGAGAGAGACTACCAGCACTCTCACGTATATGAACACTGATGAGTTGCTTGACAAGCACACCAAACATAGAATTAGAAAGATTGGAAGTGGCATGCAGGACAAACCATATATATATGTTAATGCATGTCCAGATAAGTACTTAATTTGTAGATCATTTAAGTACGCACGTAGACCGATCAGAAGTGGTTGGCATGGATTAATGTTGAGAAAATGTTTTCATGTGCTTTCAGTTTCACGTCTGTTCTCTAGCTCGAGGCATGCAGAGAATCCATCTTATGTATATTTATATATTACCAAAGCTAAGTGTCCTTTTGATCTCTTAATCATGCTTTCATTAATATAATGTCGGTTTTGTACGACAGATGTATAGCTGTTGCATGCACAAATTTTCCGAGATCTAGCTTTCCTCTCTCTTAATTTCCTCTGATTTTCCATTTATTTCTCTTAGGAATTCAAAATTTTTATATGCTTAACCCAAGGGAATAAAAGTAGATGAAATAAACGGAGAAAAAGTAAACAAATTAATCTTCGATCCTCTTAATTTCTGTCTCTCTATTACTAAAACTTATGACAGTTAAGTACTTGGAGCATTGTGCAATAAAAATTAGTAGATAGTATGAGTTTGCATGCAAAAGCTGGAACCAAAAAAGATCGAGATCGAGGAGAAATCATGAGGAATTGGCCGCCGAGAGGACTTAAGGATTAAATACTAGGACCGAAGAGCGCTCTGATAAATGGAAGTTGGTTTGAGTTTGATATGAAAAACTGGAAGAGGCCAGGGACAAACTGTTGGAACTGTAAAAGCATGAACAAATCATGAACTACAAGAACTACAACCACTAGTAAAAAAAAGATTTTTAATAGGGGTTTTTGCCCAAAACCGCCGGCTGAAATGATTTTTTACTGGTGGTTTTTGAGAAAACCCCCAGTATTTGAGAATAATCGGGGTAACACCCATTAATAATATTTACTGTCGGTTTAGTGAAAAACTCCCAATAAATTATTCTTAAACTGGGGGTTTTGTGCAAGACCCTAGTAAATGTATGATTTACTGGCGGTTTCTGCGCAAACCCCGAGTAAATGTTCATTATATGTCATATTTATTGGCGGTTTTGTGGAAAACCGCCAGTAAACCACTGAATTACTGGCATTTTTGTGAAAAACCGCCAGAAAACGTTTTCATTGCCGGTGGTTTTCGTGAAAACCCGCCAGTAAAGGATTGAATTATTGGCGGATTTGTTGAAAACCGCTAGTAAATTTAACATTGGTTGATTTACAGGCGGTTTTGGCCAGAACCCCTTGGATTTTGGGCTTGCAAAAACCAAATATACTCTAGCCTTGCTCCCGCACGTTTTTCTCTCCCGCGGGAAGTACCTAATGTACCTAATAGGGTGCCTCAATCGTCTCCGTCGTGAATCGCTGTCCCAAATCCTCAATTATAATTGCCGCGCGCCGCCATCGCCGCCTTCGCGTCGCTGTCATCGCCGCTATGCGCGTCGCCATCGCCGCCGCCGCCGCCGCCGCTCATCGCCGCCGCCGCCGCCGCCGCCGCCGCGCCGCCGCCGCCGCCGCCGCCGCCGCCGCTGCCGCCGCCATCATAGCCGCCGCTGCCGCCGCCGTTAATTCATATGAAAGCTCCTCTGACTTCTCGAGGTGCATGGAGCAGGCTTGGTTGATCTCACAGGTACTTTTGTATCTTTTATTTCTTCGGTTTTCTCTCATCTCTTTTTTTTTCTTTTTCTTTTTTCCCTATTTACAAGTTCTTTGATTTCCTTTGTATTGAAGGTTTTGATTCTTGAATTTATATTTGCTGTTTTCGTGTGGTTTTAACATATCGAATTGTTGAATTGTGTGACGTCTTGCCCATGGATTGCAGTAAATTAAATTGAATTCTGTTGGAATCAATTTGGTTGATTTTTAACGAGTTTCTGGAGCAGTGTGTTTCCCCAGATAGTAGTTGCTTCTTTGATAGTACCAAAGTAAGAGATTTGGTTCTCATATTGCATGTTAATGGCGACCGTGAGACGACTTACAATATCATTGTGATATTGGATTTTTTTTGTTTTTTGTTTTTGTCATCATGGTTCGTGTCAATTGTAATGCTTGATAATTTGGGTCTCATACAGAAACTGAAACTAAAAATTTATAGATTTGTACTTGCTGAGAAAGGAAAAGATGTTTGAAATAGGAGAAATTCCTTGTTGATGGGGCCAAGTCGTGATATATGTCATTAGGTGGATACGTTTAGCTTGAGTCTGTTGGTTAGGAGGACTAAAAAAGCTTCAAATTTAAAGTGACACCCAATTTGTTAGCCTTTTCTGATCTAAGCTGCTGACAAAATTCGGATCAATCTTATGTACCAAAGAATATTTGCTAGGCTTTTATAAAAAGTCTTAGAGAAATCGGAGGGGTAATTGAGAGACTCATATTGGATTATCTTATAATATGGGAGAGGATGCATGGTGCTTCTATGAATTCTACCCAAATTTTAGGCTGCCGGTTGAGCAGGATTTTTAACATTAGCCGGCTTGATTCCCTGTTATCTTCTTTGGTATAATGCATGTCTTGCATCTCAAATTATCTTTCTTCTTTGTTTTTGTCTGAAACTAGTTGGGAATTAAAAAGACTGAAGACTACTACTTGGGCAGCCTACTATTTGGTTATTTTCTTTAAGTAAAACTGTTGATTTTATTGGAAGCAATCTGTAGCAGATTAAGAAAATGAATCTCTGTTGTCTCCTGCAGATTCCAATCTGTCCATGGATTTGTAATGTCTTCTCTAGTATTCAAATTAAGCATATATTGTAAATAACCCTTCTCAATGTGTAGAGATGCCCATTCGAAAGCAATTGTGGTGTCAATGTAGTGTGTACAGGGTGTTTTAAGATTTCTTATGGCTTGTGTGCTTGTTCCCTTCTTTTAAAAAGAATGGTTATGGTAATTAGTATTCTTATGTACCAAAACAGTGAAGAAGTTCCCATTTATGTCACAGCATCTTGTCAAAGATTGGGAATAAGGACGAGTACTAATGGCTGTAATACGCGAATAATTGGAGCTTTACACCATTCCATGGCATCTCTACCTGTTCTGGCGTCCATGTGGCATCAACATCCCACACTAGTAAACTGATAACTCCATGAGGAGCTGCTGTAAGCGGATTATAAATCGTATATAGGCCTCCGACTAATGTGCAAAAGTGTTTTATTAATTATTATTTTTTTTACCAATTATTTCACTTCCTTTTGAAAGTACTGCTCATTTGCAAGAGCTTACTTATGACTTTATTTTGGGTTAGTTGGGCATTAATATTAACTCCCAATATTAGCAAAGTTTTAATTAATGGAAAATTACTTTATTTATGACTTTATTTTTTTTCCTGCTTATAAAATCATACCACATCAGATAAAAAATAAAACTCCACATACAATGAACTAATTCACAATATCTTCAATGACAATAAATACAAGCACCGATATACATAATGCACAATTACAAAGTCTACATATAACAGTTACAATGTAAAAGTTTACATACACTTAATGCACAATTACAAAAGTTTACATGTAACGGTTACAATATAAAAATTTACATACATATAATACACAATTACAATGAATAGAAGCACCAATATCTTCAATGGTGCGACTGGTCGCTTCCTCCATTGTTTGAAGATCCTGCACAAGGTTAATTATGTACACCATTATAGACATACATTTAAATTCATTAATTTAAACTAATTCACGAGTCTGAAAACAATACTTACCCTGTTGTGACTGTGCAATAATCAACATTTCTAACCTCTCCATGCGTTGGCTCATGGCATCTACCTTCTGGGACAATGCCTCATTATGTCGTCTCTCTTCTCCTATTGTTCAGAAATGGATAAAAATTAGGAGAGCTTGAAAGGCACCTCTCCGCAGTTGAGCACCTGTTCCAACTCCTATCTCATAACCACCTTTGTGGCCCCCAAACACTGTATCCAGTATGGGTGTCACGTCTCTGGGATCCTTGGAGGTAGCGACATTATTTTCGAGCGCTTGTTGACGAACTGCTTCCTGTATAAGAAAATAATAAATTTAAATAATAATCAAGGTTGATCATAGTTCAACACAGTTCATAAAACACTTGATAACTTACACAATATTCAGTTGTTATTTCATCAGGATAAGTCCCATCCTTCCTCTGGTGAACTGAGGTATGCCATCAAGAAGGTGTAGCCATCAGGATCGGCCGTACGCTGTAATTAATATCTATTCTATGTATTCTAGGCTGAAAATGAAAAGTCAGTTTAGTTCAAACTACTAAGACATAAAAGTATTTGTTCTTCTAAGAATCGGGGAAGAGACTTCGACCCAAGGGTATGTGTTGTCTTCAACTGCTGTCGATTAAGACTATTATGCTCATCGATACGCAGTTTCTTAACATTGTCCCAATATTTAACGAGGAGAACCCAGTCTTCTTGGCTCATACCATCTATGGGACAAGTCTTAAGCTGTTCCGCAGTCTTCCCATCATAGTGCTCTTTCTTATATGCGGCTCTGTTGTGTTTGATGATTTTCTGAAACACCAACTTGATTGCCTCAATGGCCATTTGCTCTATGACTGCAACACCCTCCTCATCCACAAGTTATACTTTTCCTACAAAAAAAAAAAACTTAGTTTAAATGTAACCATTTAAAAATAAAACATAAACAAACACGACTTACTTTGATAACGTTAAACCAAGTGTGCTGCTCATGGGAGGGATAGTCACGCCACTGGAGATGCCACGAAAAGTACTGGTTTTCCCGAACAACTGTCCCCATGAAAAACGACAATGAACCCTGTCTTTCAGAAACCATCTGCCCATCTTTGATTTTTATCGTCCATAATTTATCTGGCAGAAACGAAAATGCTTTAACTTTCTGTTTCACGCACGGTTGTGGTGGCTCATCAACATCTTCTGTATCTGCCCTTTCGTGTCTTTGTGTTTCCATTTCTTCCATGGGAATCAGGCCTGCCAAATTACAAGTAAGAATGCAATATATATATATAATACACTGCAATTAACTAAAATACTACAAATTCACTTGAAGAGTGGCTCTCAGGGGATTCGCATTTCGGAAAGAGCTCTCTAAACTTACGCATACACTCAACTATAATTTGAAAGAGCTAAAATTAGATGACATAACTACAAAAAAATAGGTTCTGTTTTTTGTTAGTACCTATGTCAGGCACCTGTGATGACGATGCTACTGTAGCCGGAGCCGAAGCTGGTGGAGTCGAAGTCGGGACAGGTGTTGCCCGGGCTGGCCGAGTCGGAGTCGGGACTGGTGTTGTCCGAGCTGGCCGAGCACACCGACGTTTAACCCTTCCTGATGTCAGTGATGACGAGTCAATGGGATGCTTCTTAGGTGGCATACTTACCCTGCAAAATTTTAAAAAAAGGAGATTGTCAGCTATTTTCAAAAAATAAATAAAATTACCTTTTACTGTCAACACTATAATAATTGTAATCCGTCAAACTTACGCTATAGTACATTCAAGTCTGTAGGATCAATCCTTTATCCTGGACCCAGGTCAGTGCACACGCGCAAAACATCATCGGCATGGTTAAACTCTATCACGTATCCGACCCCTGGGTCTTATGCCAACAACAAGACCTCATCTTCTTCGGCCCTTCCATCGACGTTAACCAGAGGGATGTCATATGTGTCCCGAGGTCTCCAACGACACACAACACTCCAAGATGGATCAATAGGTTCTTTTGAATAAAATATTTGTTGAGCTTGAGATGGATAGATGAAGGGTTCGTCTTCATATGTGTGCTTTGACGAATTTACTAACGTGTAATCAAGTCCATCAATCAAACGACCAGTGCCCTTCTTCATATCGAACCTTCTGCACTTAAATATGCTAATGGGAGTCCATGGCCCAAAGTAGACTTCTAGTACTAGTTGCAGAACACCGTAAAATATCTCATCTTCCTCCCCCACAGTGGCAATGCCACGGTTTTGAGTAGTCCGAATCTGATCAACTTGCTCTGTCTCAAACTTATAACCGTTCCTAAAAAAACCCTTATAAGACTTAGTTTCGCAATTATTGGGGTCACACACAAGATATTGTAGATCTTCTATCTCATTGCCCTCCTGTTGTAAATTTATCACCTACACAATTTATAGAATGAACACCTTAGGTGTCAACAGAGAGGAGACACTTTATATTATTTAGAACATCAAAGTTCTTTTTTGGGTGATAAACTCACTCGTGATCTAAACTATTGTACAAGATGGTTATGTTGCTATGTCTATATGCGATGATCAGTCCATTGGGGGTGTAACCCTCTCAAGTACTCTCTATGTTCCCTACAATCAAATGAAATAAATTAATTAAAATGTGGTATATGGGTTGTTTCTGTATAATATTGAGTGAAAGGACTGGAAGTACTTACAAGAGGTACGGATGAGCCTCCAGAGTGTTGAATAGTAAAAACCGGTGGAGCTGGTACACGTCATCGACGGTTAGCATATGAGAACGTGTTGTCCCTAAAGGTCCATCAACATACTTTACCGGTCTAGTAATCTTGGACTCCATCCCCTCAACATAACGTACACAAAAAGTAGTTACTTTTTCTATCAAATATCCTTCTACAATGGAGCCCTTCGGCCGATTCTCTTACGGATGTAATTCTTTAGTGTAAGCGAGTGACGTTCAACTGGGTACATACATTTGTACTGCACTGGCCTTGCCAATCTGACCTCCGTTGCTAGGTGTATAGTTAGATGAACCATGACGTTAAAAAATGAAGGTGGAAAAATTCTCTCTAACTTGCACAAAAAGAATTGAATGGCTGCCTCAACTTTATCCACCTTATCCACATCAACCACTTTGGAACATTACTCCCTAAAATAAGTGAAAAACTCATTCAATACTTTCCACACTGGCATTGAAATTGTTTTCCTCAACGCTAATAGAAGGAGTTGTTGCCTAAGAACATGGAAATCATGACTCTTGAGGCCCGCCATTTTCCTTGCTTTAACTTGTACTTGGTTTAAGGCATTTGAACTTAAACCTGACGGGAGCTTTAATTCCTTCAAAACACGTAGAAACCATGTTTTTTCACCCTTCGTCAAACTGTATGTCGCATGAGGAATTACTACCTTCCCATCAACCTTTTTTTATGGCCTCAGATAGGGTTATTTCCGTATATTAAGAGTCTGCAAGTCTAATCTAGACTTCATATTATCCTTTGACTTTCCATCCTTTTCCAAAATTGTATTCAAAATACTTTCGCATACATTCTTCTCGATATGAATCACATATAAGTTGTGGCAAATGAGTAGATTGCTCCAGTATGGAAGTTCAAAGAATACACTCCTCTTCTTCCATCCTTCACGTGACAAGTTGGGCATGCTTTGTACCGCTTCGTACTCCAGCCAGATAACATGCCATATGCAGGAAAGTCTGATATGGTCCATATCACTGATACACGCATATGAAAGAACGACTTCGTATGTGCATTGTAAGTCTTCACGCCTAATTCCCATAAAAATTTTAACTCATCAATCAATGGCTGCAAGTATACGTCAATATCGTTCCTCGGGGACTTTGGTCCATCAATAAGAAGAGTCATCATAAAATAAGTTTGTTTCATTGCCAACCAAGGAGGAAGGTTGTAGACAGTAATGGTTACTGGCCATGTACTGTTGACCTTGTTCCAAACTTAAACGGGCTGAAACCGTCACGTGTAAGACCCAATCTAATGTTTTGGTGATCGAAACTAAACGATGGATACAACCTGTGAAAGTGTTTCCATGCTGTTGAATCTCTAGGGTGAATCATCTTTCCCTCTTCAGTTTTGGGCGCTGAACCATGCCATGTCATCAACTTGGATGTTTTATTGGACATAAACAATCGTTGCAACCTTGAAACCAAGGGAAAATGTCTAAGGACCTTTACAGGTTTTGAAGCAGTCTGATGTCTCCCTTTTTTTTTACTGACCATCTTGAGGATCCAAATGTCGGACTCTTATCCAGTTCTCTGAAATCATTTTTGTAAAATACACAGTCGTTCGGACATGCATGGATCTTCTCATAACTCAATCCCAAGTCTGCCATCATTTTCTTTGACTCATACCAACTTCGTGGAAGCAAATTATACGGGGGAAAGAGCGTCTTAAAGAAGGGAGACAACACCTGAAAATGATTTGTTGCTCCATCGGTTCAAACACTTTAAGTAATATTAATGCACCATGAAAAACAATTTGGAGTATTTTTCACATCTCTATATAGTGTCTTATGCCGGAGTGATTTTGGGGTTGTTCTCCATGGTATAAACACCTTTTGTATAGTGGGAAAAAAACCCTCTAAGACTGTGGGGCTTGATCGTCTCACTGTCAAAATTTCGTCTATTTCCACATTTCCGACATGGACAACGCATCAACCATTTCCTTCCACCCCCACCTGTTCTTTTGCATAATCTTTAAAGAAATTGACTCCAACAACAAACCTAGGATGACACCGTGCAGGTTTTGTCTTGTACTCATTCATCCATCTATTGTCATTGAGATAGTCCATATCCATGGTAATTATCAAAGATAATCTGCACAAAAGAAAAGAATGGGTGTTTACTCAATTGGGTAACTCACCATGCCAAATATCTCCCTCTCACTTCCACTCTCTAAAAAAGAACACTTCCTCTAAAGTGCCCATCCTTTTTTTTTTTTTTCATACTTCTCAAAATTCAAAACCAAACTTGAAAATCTTAATGCAATAAACAATCGACTTCTTTCATTCAAACATTGAATAAATTACACTAAGCATTTACTTGTAGTTGTCTTCAACTACAAGTTATGAGGTATAACATGATGCATAAGTAACACTAGAACATTCAATAGAGAATAAAAAATCAGCAGCACATTTTGATCGGTAATCTTAAAAATAGACAACATCAATTAAAAGAAAACACCACAGTGGAGAACATCTAATTATCTTAAATGAAAATGCCTCCTCCAATGCCTAGCAAGTGATAAGGTGCTTACTTGTCTGTACCAAAAGCTGGAAAACTCAAATAGCAACCAGAAAGGAGTTATAAATGCAAAAGGAAATCAGATGCAGCCTCCTCCAATGACTACGGACCATCCTTTTTTCCTACAAATGAAAAAAACAATCCACTAATTCACTAAAGTGGCATCTAGGACAACAGTACCTCAGCAAGAGAGGGAGAGAGAGAGAACAGTACCTCAGCAAAATTAATGATGAACAGCAAGAGTTTGTGTAAAAACTCCCAACAACAGTCACGGTTTCGACCTGCATATTTGCATTTACAAATCAGTTAATAGCCCTAAAACTCACATTAGTTCATTTTTTCTCGTTTAATTACATGTGCCCCAAACATTCACGAAGTTCATTTTTTTCTCGTTAAATCACATGCACCCCAAACATTTACAAGACAAGAACACATTTACAGACAAGACAAGGAGAAATTGCAGAAATTAGAAATGATACTAGGCAAAGATACATTTCAAAGAGAAACATTGAAATTTAGTATCAGTCATTGTATTTTCTTGTAAAAGAAATAGGAAGTCAAGTAAAGAAAACATCCTTTCATACCGTCTCTAGAAATGGAGCACATTATTGAAAGAAACAGACTTTTAAGCCTGATGCTCAACATAATAAACGATATATGAGACCTATCATCCATGTAATTTCCATAAATGCTTTTTTAGAAACATAGAGCAGAATATAAACATCACATACACATAAAAGTTACTGAAGAGATGAATTTCAACTTTCTTTTCAACCATAAACCACAAGTATTTTTACTATCTGTTTCGAAAATATGGTAAAACAAAATCAGTATTATATATTATGTAGTTTCATATAAATTTTTACGAGCGGCCAATGCAAAAGTTTTAACAGAAATAATGCAAACTTATGTACATACATACAAGTCCAAGCGAGAACTTCCCATCCACCTATATCTCTCAGACTCTATATCAATATCAGCTATCAGACCTGCAAGAACCGTTAAGCATATCTTAGAGTGAGTTCAGCAACAGAAAACTGGTGCATATAGAATCAGGTCTAATAAATCAATAAGATAGGACAACCGCTAGGGCCGCATCGAAACTTCCTTTTTCACTCTTCCATAAGCTTCAGAAAAGCTATTACTCATAGTGAAGGTGGACTCCCAAACAGCTCATAACATTAAAGAACAAAACAAAAACATGAGTAAATTACCGAGAGAGGGAGTGTGTGTGTGTGTGTGTGTGTGTGTGTGTGTGTGTGAGAGAGAGAGAGAGAGAGAGAGAGAGAGAGAGAGAGAGAGAGAGAATTTGAGGGAGAGAGTGAGAGAGAATTTGAGAGAGAGGGAGACAGAACAGAGAAAGAAAGAAAACCAAGAGATGGAGATAAAACCAAGAGAGAGAGAGAGAGACGAAATTTGAGAGAGAGAGAGAGAGAGAGAGAGAGAGACGAAATTTGAGAGAGAGAGAGAGAGAGAGAGAGAGACACAAATTTGAGAGAGAGAGAGACACACAAAATTTGAGAGAGAGAGAGAGAGAGAGAGAGAGAAGAAGAGTTAGTAATGCTTCTTTTTCAAATCTCAAAGCATTTGCATAAGGTACCCAAACAACAAGGCTCTTTTTCTTTTTATGAGTTGACTAAAAAAACTCAATTGTCCATTTGTCAACAGTGAAATTAAAAAGTTAACAAAAATATCTGGTCATGATGCTCTAAATACATATGCATCTACACAGAAACACCCAAATCATAAATAGTTCATTACAATCTGTATTCCAATTGATGGGTGATCCCACATCTCAATGGCAAATACACATTTCAACTTCCATATGCATTAAAGGAATTGAAACATAATAAGCTCCCTACGATACTGTCTCAGGCAGACCCAAACCAAATAAATAGTCACCGACAATGAAGTTGTCAACTTGAAACAAATCAAATAACTTAAATATGCTTTCTGAAATTGTGCTCAGGTAGAACAGATATTAAACAAGGACAAATAAGAAGGGTTTCAAAAAAAAAAAAGGACGCACATCAAATTAGAAAAGAAAATAAATTTGCTCCATCACTGATACTAACGCCATCAACGAATTATGAAGATCCATCACTGACCAAAAGTAAATCGAAATTAATGAAAAAGAAATTTCTGAGAACGAAAGCTATACTCTGTGCCAAGTTCCTCATACTGACAAATTAAAAGGGGAAAATGAAATTCTGTTTCCATTTGAACAAGAAACTCAAGAAAAAGGTAAAAATGAAAAACCCACATTCCGTATTTCTGCTCGATTCGAAAATAAAAAGGGGAAAATGAAATACCTTGTTCGAGTGACAAATTTAACAGCACTGCCCCTGTTTCTTCTCTATTCAAACTGAGTCTCATCCAACGACGGTTTCAGACGAGTACGGAAGTGCAACGGCAAGCTCGCCTAAAAGATTCAAACGAGTCTCGTGAAGTTCGCCTAAACGATTTCCGAAGGGTTTCGAAGAGCAGAGGGCCGAAGTTGCTTTCGATCGAAGGATAATGCGCGCCTGAAGGATTCCCGAAAGTGTCGGTCGAAAAAGTACGCCGGAGAGCAAGAGGACGAAGAGGAGATCGAGTGCGCGGGAAGCAATGGGATTTTCATGTCCGGAGATATATTGGACGTTACATACATGTAACGGTATGGTCGAATTAAAATTATCCGTCGTCGGTTAAATAGGCCTGACGAGCTCACCTATTCAAGGCTAAAAAACAGGCCCATCCATCCGACGACGGGGGTTTAAAACCCCGTAGAATCGGCCGACAGCTGGCCCAGGTCCGCCGGGTGATTCTCATTCCACTAACGGCATCCGTCGGCGGAATGAGGTTTTTACTAGTGTTTCCAAAAGAGCCCAGATCCAATCCTTCCCACATTGGTATTACTGCAGTTGTCAACATCCCAATTATGGCTTTGTTATTATAACTTATCAGTGTACGTAGTAGTTGTTTGTGTGTTTAAACTGTTTGATTATGTCTTCTTCTTCTTAAAGAAAAACATTGTTTGATTACATTCAGATTCTTAGGTCTCAATGATTTTTTTGTCAAGCTAAGATGGCGATGACAAGTTAAAGTTATATCCTAGAATAAGATAATTGTGTTAGGCTAATTGATCATGTTATAACTGAATTTTTCAGTCTAATGCAAGGTATCCTCGTTAATTAGAGGATTGCCTCACGCGAGGCTTTTGTTCCCTCTAAAATTAAACAGATTGAGAAACAATTAACATGTCTTCTTCATCTACTTCAGCATACGTTACTCTGCCTTATTTGTCTTTGACACATGAAAACATAGTTTTGTGATTATTTTCTTATAGTCACTGCTAGTATTTCTTCCATAACTGATGTTAAGTGTTTATTTGCTAGCTGTAACATGGCATAATTCATTCATGGCAATTTATAATTTAGGAGACTAAAATGAGGTTCCTCAAGAACTTGTAGTGTTAAGCATATCTTCATTGGGAAATCTCATATGGTATACATATTCCAAACATCAATAATAGTTTTAGGATGTTTTCAGATGATTCAAGCATTACAAAATTGCTTGTAATCTAGTGGTTCAAATTTGTATTTTAAGGACATTTAGAGAAAAACTAATCTAGAAGGAACATGGAGTTATCCAGATTAATGTGTTTCAAAAGTAATATATCATTTCATCGTGGCTTGAATGAGATCATCTTCAATGTCTATTAATATCTTTGATCAAAGAAGTACAAACACTTCGCCAAAGTCGTCACTGTTTTGACTGTTTATTATGTTTATGTTTAGTTATATTCTTAGAGGGCATTTAACACCTGATTATTTCAAAAATTGGATATATGCATCCCGTTACCTTCTTTTATTTTTTTTCCTTGTTAGACCTCAATGACTCATTTAAGTTTCATTTTCTACGTTTCATCTGCTATAGCTACTTTATAAGTGTGTTAAATTTAATTCCTTAGTCCCTTAATATTAGAATAATATCTTTGCCTGAGTTCTCAATTTGATTAATACTTGCAATATATTATTTTAGGTTGGCTCAGCAGATTGTTCGAGGGGGTGTTCCTGATCTGTTGAATCATGGGGTGCATTTCCTTCAATTTTATCGAGTTGGTAATATTTCATTCAAATGCCTTTCTGTTGTTACCTGTCCTTTGGTCAGCTGATATGTGCACATTGTATTCTAGCCGTTGACTTCTCAACTAGAGAGGATCCATGGCCTATTTTTTCAGTTATCAACTTTCTGGTGGTGTCTTGTCCTTCACTGTTGGTTCGTGTTAGGCGTTGTTACAAGATTTACAAGGTTTTTCATCTATCTCTTTTATTCTTCATCAAACACTATTAGGATTACCATTTTATGCATAATTTTACCTATTAACAATTTGTCATTTTTTTGTAGATGAGACACGTGATGTAGACGGGAATAACCCCTAGCTCATAATTGAATACCAATGTAGATAGAGCACTAAGGACGGAAACAATTTTTTTTGTCAAGACGTTTTTTTTTCACTTTTTAAAACTGCAATTTTGGCCACATTGTAGTTTTTAATTATATTTTAGATATAGTGCAATTGGAGATGATCTACTGTAATTGTTGATTGTGGATTCTGTTTTAATTGTATGTTATTATTAGTTTTAATATGTTGTCATGAGAAGAAAGGTGAACTGATGAAAAATAGCACGAATTTTGTTTTTTAAAAAAAAAATTATTGTCGGTGGTTCTATCATCTATAAAAAAACATTACCAGCAGTTTTTAAGACGACCATTAAAAATGCAGAATTTTTAATGGTGGTTTTTAAAACCGCCATTAAAAATGACAGCATCTTTAATGGTGGATTTTAAAACCGCCATTAAAAATGACCGCATTTTTAATGGTGGATTTAATTACCACCATTAATTATTGTTGAATTTTATAATGGGAGTTTTTAAAACGGCCATTAAAAATAGTAGAATGTTTACTGGCAATTTTCAGAACTGCCCAGGAAAATATTTCTATTTGCTGGTAGTTCTATTTTTGCCGTTAGAAATAAATTATATACCGGGAGTTAAAACCGCCAGGAAATGTGTCGGAGATACTTTTGCCGACGTAATTATTGCCGACTAATAGAAAACCGCCAGGAAAAGTAACTTGAGGTAACAGAGTTACTAATTCAAACAATTAATTCTATAACAACAATAAAAAATGTACCAAGACACTATTTTCTCTGTTAAGAAATTCTAATACTCCAACTTTGAATCCAGAAATTCAGAGAGAGATAGATCAGAACAAACCTCTACTAATGATTTATAAATCAGATTAATGGAATTAGATATGAAACAAATTAAGACTTACATAACATCTGAACCACCATTTCACATTTAAAACATGACAACTATGCTAACATGCAGTATTTAAATCAAAATGTTGATAATAATCAATTAACAATCTATATATAAATCAAGCATGATCATGACTGACTCACTAACAAGCAAAGGAAACAACTATTACTGAGAAATCAAACAAATATAAAACTCATCGGTTTGAGATTGAAGTAGCGGCATGGATTGCTGCTACAAAAGTGGTGTCTGCGGGCGGACAAAAGCTGTCGTCCGAACACGAATCCCCATCGGCGGACAATCCGACGACAGGTAAGGCGACGTCAGCAGAACGTTCGTCGCCTGAGTCCTCGAGCGACGAAAAAATGTGTCGAACGAGGAAAAAACCCTTCGGCCGAACAAAACTGCTCAGCCGACGATAGGAGCCATTGGCAGAGCATGTCATCCGACAACGGACTGTATTGCGTCGGCGGAACGAATTCCGCCGACGCAATACGGCGGGTCAGCAGAAAGCATTCCTACGATGCAAAACGGTGTGTCGGCGGAACGTTTTGAAAAAAAATACATTCGGAAGAGGACTATACAGAGGATGGAGGAGAGGGGGAGAGAGAAGAGAGGAGAGAAGAGACAGAGGAGAGAAAGAGAGAGAAGAGAGAGAGAGAAGAGAGAGAGAGAGAGGAGAGAGAGGGAGCACACCTGTCACCATGTAAGGAAGCTCACAAGCTTATAATGGAATCAATATCAATCCCAATCTCATCAAGAACCTGGCTTACGAGTTCTTCCGTTTCTGTTTCTTCCTCGTCTCCTTCCAAAGCATCATCAATGGCATCTCCGTCATTATTTTCTGTAAGGCAGGTAAATTCATTTGTCTATTCATCTGGCCCATGGCTTTGGTGACACCTTTCATAGCCTCGCTCATCGCTTGTGTTGATTTCATAGTCTGCACATGATTTCAAAGACCCATCTCAATGCAAAAATATAATAACGTTTTTAATTCAGATACTCACTTAAATATGACATTAAAGCACAAGTAAATAGTCAAAATTCTTATACTGAGGAGTGCAGACAATGTCATTTATAACATTACAAGTTTATAAGCCATGAGAATCAGCGAAATCATATCCTCTAGATTTTTTTTTTTAATATGGATCCTCTGAAAATTTTGTTTTACTGATAAGCAACCAATAGCATATAACAGAAATAAACGAGCTAAAATCATAGGTAATACATGATGGTGAAGTAAAAAAGAGAAGAAAAAGAGAAGAAACAATGACTTAAAGAATAAGATTATTGAATGCTACTTATACTCCTACCAAGTAAAAGATAGAAGCTTGTCATCGACATGCCAATAAGAAATGAAAAAAGAAAAAGAAAAGAGAGAGAGAGAGAGAGAGAGAGAGAAACCATAGATGAAGTTATGCTATTCAAACTGTAAAGGATACTAGAGCTGAAGTAAATCCAACACCAACCCCTGTCAAGATAAATGTATCAGTAACTATACTGAATAAATGAATAAGTAAATAAACAAACATTTCAATAATTAAATAACTATAAAAGCACCAAATTGAGCAGATATAAAATACATGCAACACATCACACCATTTTCTTAAAATAAAGTTAGACCAATTTTAAAATAGTTTTGGCACAGCACTAAAAAAAACATTTGCAGGGAACTGAAACCAATTAGCCTGTTTAATATCAGTACATTATCTCAGCTTCAATACCACAAAGATGTCATATTTAAATGGGACATTGTGTCAACCATACGAAGGAAACTAACCTGAAAAGAGAAATTAGAGAGAAAAATTAAAGAGAGAGAGAGAGAGAGAGAGATAGAGAGAGAGAGAGAGAGAGAGAGAGAGAGATAGGAAGATTTAAGGAGAGGGAATTCAGGGAGAAAACAGAGAGTGAAATCAGCAGGTAAGACACCCTTGGAAACAAATCGGAATTATAACTGAATCGAAAACAAGAACATAGGTTCCCACAATTTCATTAATCGCTGTGAGATAAAAAACAAAGAGAATAAGTCTACCTGTTAGGTCGTGCCTTCCATACGCACCACTCCGTTGACCGAAAAACACAGACTTTGGCTTCGAATAAGGGATGATCATGAAAAATCCATGAAGGACTGATGTGGGTTCTACGGGTAGAGAAGAAATGTATCAAGGATTAATCACCTTGGGGCTCGTAGTGTATTCCTTCTTATGAGGGCGTGTGACACTTGTGTGCTGCAAGAGAGATCGGAATCGTGTTCGCTCCCCTGTTTCTGGTTACTTTTAAGTCTAGAAGTGGAGAACCGAACACCTATCTCGTGGTTTGAAGTGTTTTTCGTAAATCAAATCAGTTGATCAGCCAAAACAGTGAGAATTAGGGCTCCCTAATACCAAGTAATCTAAAGCTTTGTAATCCAAAGCCTCGGAAAAAGAACTATCATCAAGACGATTTCGGAAGGATTTCTGTCTTCGGAAGATTTTGCCGGAGAGCAAGAGGCGGAAGAGGAGTTCGCCGGAGAGTAAGCCTCTAGGCGGAAGAAGAGTTCATGCACGCAGGGAAAAGAGGGAATTTTGGGTTAATTTAAGGCAGAAGAACCGTCGTCGGAACAGATGGGACTGACAAGCCCTTACATATTGGGCTCAAAGTCAGGCCAGTGTTCCGCCGACGGGGGTTCAACTTTTAGTTCAATCGTCTGGCAGATGACCTAAGTCCGCTGGCTGATTCTCATTCCGCTGACGGAGAGCGTCGGCTGAATGAACTTTTCTAGCAGTGGAACCCACTGCTTTAAAGACTTAATCTACGATCCCGGATGCACAATCGATGTTCGATAGTCTTCCAAGGTGGTGCAGCTCTCTTCCGGTGAGGTGCACTCGTCACCAGAAGAGTGGAATTGCCGAGAGAGAGCCCAAACAGAAAAAAACAGCACAATGCAAACCGAATCAGAAAGATTGAACTCGAGAGAGAGTGAGATTGAGAATCAGAGAGATTCGAGCAACAGAGAGATTGAGTGAGAGAGAGTTTTCGTACCTATTAGTTTTCGGGAGAACCCTTTTTATATCTTCTCCCAAACGCTTCAATCCCTCTTCTTCTTCAATGGCTCTTCTTCTTCAATGGCAGTGTGGAACTCTTCATGCTGAAGAGCCATCTCGCCAAACCCCTAGGTGAAAAGTCATTCTCAAACGGTAAACTCCGTTCGTTCGAAGCCATAATTCCCAAATTGACAAATAGACAAGAAAGGGCACGAGAAGACTAGGTCATGTCTAAATTCAATAAGAGGATCCAGACCCGGACCTGGAACCATACTCGGACCGACATTTTCCCAACAATGCCCCACAATATGACACACAAGAATGATTTCTGTTATGGGCACAATAAGAACCGAATACATAAGTATCAATATCTTTCAATTTGAATTGATACATAATGAAATGAGGCAACAAATGGATCCACCAAGTGAAGTACTCTTGAACTTAGTCAGTCTTATTTGAGACCCTCACAACAACATCAGACTCCTACTCTCAAGCGAAATCCGCGATATAGCATTGCGCTTTTATAAGGCAATGCACAAACCTCAGGATTTCTCATGAGCTCTATAGAAAAACAAGCCCAAATCTTTCATAGGAGGCAGCCACACTCCCACACTCACGAAGGTGGATCCATCAAGTTCGTATCTCTAACACCACCACACATAGGGCTATGGACCCATTAAGAGCAATTAAATGCTCAACCCCCCAAAAAAATGATGAAGAAACCGTCAAGTCCATCTATAGGACCAGAATCACGCCATAGGGATGGATAAACAATGTCAAGAAAGAAATTGGTTTTGTTTGACCTCAAGAGGGGTATCCACCATTTTCTTCTTAATGACAGGGCTTAAAGCCAATCCCCTCGACGTATCGAGAACTAATTTTCTGGTTAAACCCTTAGTGAAAAGGTCCGCTAAATTTCCTTCGGATTTCACATTATCCAAAGAAATCACTCCATTTTTCAAAAGCAATTTAACCACATTGTGTCTAATGCATGTATGTCTCTTCTTGCCATTATACACATTATTCTTAGCAACTCCGATTGCTGCTTGAGAATCACAGTGAAGGGAGACAGGAGCACTCAATCTCCCCCACAGTGACACATCTCACTGTAGGTTTATCAACCATTCTGCCTCTTGACCTGCTAACTCAAGTGCAATAAACTCCGACTCCATAGTCGAGCTAGCAATGCAAGTCTGCTTTCTAGACTTCCACGAAATCACTCCTCCACCTAAAGTAAAAACATAACAACTCGTGGAACTCACTTCATCATTGTCAGACACCCAATTGACATCCCAATAGCCTTCTAACACAGCAGAAAACTTACCAAAGTGCAGTCCCCAATCCATGGTGCCTTTCAAATATTTCATTAAATGATAAAGTGCAGTCCAATGTTCACTACTAGGGTTATACGTGTAGCAACTCAGTCTACTAACTACATAGGCTATGTCTAGGCGAGTGTAGCTCATTAGGAACATCACACTTCCTATGATTTTTTCATACTCAGTTTGAGACACACTCTCGCCTTCATATTTCTTAAGGTGGACTATTGGATCATAAGGAGTTTCAAAGGGGGTAAACCATAACAGTTCAATTTCTTCAACATCCTTTCAACATAATGAGACTGGCTCATTGAGAAACCTTGTTCAGTTTTTGTTAATTTCATACCAAGAATTACGTCGGCTCCTCCCATGTCTTTCATATCAAATTGGGACAAAGAGAATGTCTTGGTCTCAATCACCATTCTCCTTGGTTCCAAATATTAACATGTTATCCACATATAGACATATCATTACACAGTTTGACCACACACCATTGAATATAGACATGTGTCTGAGGCATTTACCACATAACCGTTGGTAATTGGAATGTGGTGAAATGTTTCATTCCACTGCTTTGGAGCTTGTTTCAAACCATAAAGGGACTTCTTCAATTTGCACACCTTATCCTCTTGACCTTTAACAACAAAACCCTCAGGTTGTTGTATATAAATCACCTCGTCCAAATCCCCATTGAGGAATGCGGTTTTAACATCCATCTGATGCACAACCAAGTTATGTAGCTGCCAACAGAACTAAAGATTGTATAGTTGTAATTTTAGTCACAAGTGGATAAGTGTCAAAATAATCAATGCCTTCTTCTATATATAACCTACAACTACTAGTCAAGCCTTGAACTTATCTATGGAACCATCAGGCCTTAGTTACTTTCTAAAATTTACACTTAACAAGTTTACACCCTTTATGCAAATCCACTAAGTCCCATGTGGTTGGACTTAATTGAATCCAACTCACTATTAATAGCCTCTTTCCAAAAACTAGCATCTATCGAAGTTACCGCTTCTGTATAGGTCCTAGGATCATCTCAAATTAAGAACGTTAAAGCCATATGTTCATCTATCTTGTCAGGGTTCTCAATTAAGAATGCAATAATAAAATTTGATCCAAAACTAGTCTCAGTCCTCTTTCTTTTACGCCTCCAAGGTTTTTTCTACATATTCATTTACTCTAGTAGAAGAACTGGGCAGAGAGCAAGGTGCACCAGATGGACCAGGATCTATGCTAGTGTTTTGTTTCTTCCAAGGAAATAAGTTTTATAAATTCTGCATCTCTAGATTCTGAAATTGAGTTGTCATTTAATGACATGAATCTATAAGCTACTGAATTTTTGGTATAACCTATGAACACTGTAACATAGGTTTGAGGTTCTATGTTACTCCTTTTAGGAGCTGGTAAACTCACCTTGGGTAGGCACCCCACACTTTAAGGAATTTAATGTTAGGGGTGAATCCTTTCCACAACTCATATGGAGTTTTATCTAATTTCTTATGAGGAACTCTGTTAAGGATATAACAAGCTGAAAGAATGGCTTCCCCTACATATGGTCAAGCAACCCAAAACTTACAAGCATAACATTCATCATATCCTTGAGGGTTATGGTTTTCCTCTCAGCTATGTTGTTCTGTTGTGGAGTGTTAGGTGCACTAAACTCGTGTATTATCCCATTCTTTTCACATAATTCTTTAAGGAAGAGAGTTCCATATTCTCCTCCTCTATCGAACCTAACTCTTTTAATTTTCTTATTCAGCTGATTTTTAACTTGTGTCTTGTACTTCAAAAACATTCTTCAGCTTCATCCTTAGTTTTTAGAAGGTAAACACTAGTGTACCTAGAGAATTCGTCTATGAAGGTTACATAATTCCTTTTACCTCTTTTACTAACAATGTTCATGAAATCTACTAAATCCGAATGGATTAATTTTAACAATTCAGTTCTTCTATTCTCAATTGGTTTAAATGGCTTCTTAACGAATTTGGCTTCTACACGCACAGGGCATTTAGAAAATCTTTTACATCTACTGAGGGAATTAAGTTAAGTTTTCTAAGTTTTTAATAGAAACCATGTTGACATGACTAAGTCTTCCATGCCATAAGTTAATTGACTCAGTAATATACGCCAAACTAGAAGAAGATCTTTCATTGATCATTTGAGATACAATGTTGAACACAAACAAACCCTCACCGACATAACCCTTCTCTACACTCTCTCATATCTTGGTCATCACAAATTTATTCAATAAGGCACCTGACACTAAATTCCTACGTGAGGGTACATAAAGAACATTGTGCAAGGTTAAGGTTTTCCCAGAGGATAGTTAGAGATTAACTTTTCCTTTACCAAACACTCCAGCCACGCTTTCATTTCTCATGTAGACACTTTCACCTTCTCCAGCATTCACAAAGGTATGAAATAGCGTTCTATTGGCACATAAGTCCCTTGAAGCTCCGGTGTCCAGTACCCAATCTATCTTGTGTTCAACTAGGTAAGCTTTGACGACCACTACAACTGTGGCATCATCAACTTCAACTATGTGGGTCTGGTTTGAAGGCTTTGTCCCATGTTGCTTGTTGTGACATTTGTGACATTGGTAGGCCTTGTGTCCAATTTTCCCGCAGGTGTAGCACTTGACTTTTGTGATTTTTTTCCAATCTTCTTCATTGCTTTTCCTGTGTCGATTTCCTTCTTATACTCCCATTTGTTTTGTTCTGTCTTGAAGCTCTTCTTAAACTTGGGATTTACCTAATTAAAGGAGGTGTCAATTGAGGAGTAGTTGGGGTATCAGTAGACGTTCCAATCACGTCTGCCTCAGGAGGAGAGTCATTGAACAACACATAATCTACTTCGAGTTGTTCAAAAAATACAAGAAGTTTTAGGGACCACTTTTTATAATTTATCCCATCAAACGGGTCTAATTTAGATACGTCTAATGCCTTGTTAAGAACAGTAATATTCATTGCATTATTCTTTTCTAAAGAAAAAGGTCTTTAAACTTTAGCACCAACTAGGTAAGAAAACACCTAATTTAATAATGAACCAATCAAAGATATATCAGTTGAATAACCAGGAATTATAAACAGTATTGTATAACCAAATCTGAGAAATCAGTGTACAATTATATACAGTACTTAAATATAACATAAAAATCAGTCTTCCTAAACAATACGGATTTCAGTTTTAAGTTTTTCACCTAATCAACAACAAATTCAAAAAATCATGCTCCTAAACAGTAGTTTAAGTCTTTAAATTGTTGGAGCTGTACAAGCAAGAACATCTGAAAGTAGACAAAACTACTAACAATCTTGTAATGTACGAATAGCAGGTAAAACAATCAGACAAAACGGAATGAGATCAAAGGTAATTCACAACAGCACTTAAAAAATTCAAACTATTCCAGTAACTCTAATTTTGTCCACATAATTAATTTATACTAACAAATTTATATGCAGTCCAGATTACTGCAATATAACCAACAAAACTACACCAATAAAACACAAACAGAAAAATTACAAAAATCTAATTGCAGCACTTACATCATGAAGTTTATTGTAATTAACTCATCAAACAATAATTCCAGAACTTAACTCTTGAATGACAGGATGCTCGAGTTAACTATAAACTATTTGAAAAGACTAATTAAAGCAACCAGAAATCAATTTCGGAATAACAACAATTCTAATTTGAATCACTAGCAATTAATCAAATTAATCTAGAACCAGAAAAAACTTATCGGTTTCAAAGAATAAACGAAACTGCAATATGGAGAACCCATTGGCTTAAAGACTTAATTGGTGATCCCGGATGCACAATCGATGTTGCGATAGTCTCCCAAGGTGGTGCAGCTCTCTTTCGGTGAGGTGCACTCATCACCGGAAGAGTGGAATCGTCAAGAGACAGCCCAGAACAAAGAATTAGCACAAAGTGCTTGAACAAAGGAAACCAAATACAAAAAATTGAACTTTGAGAGAAAGCGAGATTGAGAATTAGAGAGATTTGAGCAATAGAGAGATTGAGCGAGAGAGAGTTTTTCGTACCTATTAGTTTTTGGAAGAATCCTTTTTATATCTTCTCCCAAACGCTTCAACGGCTCTTCTTCTTCAATGGCAGCGAGGAACTCTTCATGCTAAAGAGCCATCTCACCAAACCCATTGGTGAAGAGTCATTCTCAAACGGTAAACTCTGTTCGCTCGAAGCCCTAATTCCCAAATCGACAAACAGGCAGAAAAGGGGAAGAGAAGATTAGGTCATGTCTTAATTCAATAAGAGGATCCGGATCCGGACCCGGAACCATACTCGGACCACCATTTTCCCAACACAAACAAGAACAACGAGAACAGGAAGCGACAACTGGAAGTACCTACTTACATATATAGATAGATTGAGTCATGTTAGAGGGGGTAATTCATGAAGAGGAGGAAGGAGAAGGGGAACCGGTTTTAAAAATCAGTGACGTCAACCAGATCAAAGTCTAGACGAAAAAAGAAGAAGAAGAAGAAATTAGAAGTTGAGGCTTTCTTTAATGCACCCCATCCAACACTTTATCTGATTTTTTTTCCTATTTTGACTCATCCTTAAAACTTCCCATCTGCTCTATTTAATGCTGACTGGGGATGAAAACTG